>JAQJVL010000066.1:0-355297 GCA_035578905.1 Stictocephala bisonia | reverse complement strand
ACAATCCCACAAGCATTTTACACCATACAAGAATCACTACAAGTGCAATGTCGGCTGTGTATTACATATTGTGAACATTAACACGTTACAATCCCACAAGAACTTTACACCATACAAGAATCACTAGAAGTGCAATGCTGGCTGTGTATTATGTATTGTGAACAATAACTCATTACAATCCCACAAGAACTTTACACCATACAAGAATAACTACAAGTGCAATGCTGGCTGTGTATTATATATTGTGAACAATAACCCATTACAATCCCACAAGAACTTTACACCATACAAGAATCACTAGAAGTGCAATGCTGGCTGTGTATTATATATTGTGAACAATAACCCATTACAATCCCACAAGAACTTTACACCATACAAGAATCACTACAAGTGCAATGCTGGCTGTGTATTATATATTGTGAACATTAACACATTACAATCCCACAAGAATCACTACATATGCAATGCTGGCTGTGTATTATATATTGTGAACAATACCCCATTACAATCCCACAATAATAATAATAATAAAAACTTTTATTTAATTAGGACAATTATAAACATTGTATTGCAAAAGTCAATTTTTTTATAATTTGCCATCCATTCTAACAATTCACCCTTTCAAACATACATATATTGACAGACACCCAAATTCCCACTCATCGCCAATTGAACCTCTTCAACTTCACTTGTGTTATGTTATTGATTTTCCCCCTCCTAGTTATGTGCAAAGAATTCGTCTATACTATAAAATGCTTGTTTTGAAAGAAACTTCTTGAGACGACTCTTGAACGCCTTGGGCGTTGTAGCACTTTTGATAAATTCTGGTAACCTGTTGACTATACGAACGCCCATCTGTGAAGGCAGGCGTTCATAGACTACCGTTCTATGTCGACCAGTTCGGTAGTTGTCCCTGCCTCTAGTGTCGTATGTATGTATATCTCTGCCTCTTGTGATAGTAGTCTTGTACCTACCATATGTAGCAGTCTCAAGAATGTAGAGGCAAGGTAATGACAACAGATTTAACTCTTTGAATGTTGGACTGCACGACTCTCTGAAATTCAATTTTAGGATGATTCTAACTGCCATTTTTTGAATTCTAAATATTCTGTCAAAGTTAGTGTTTGAACATCTTCCCCATAGCACTACTGTAATCCATAGGTAATATGAGGGTAGATCTAACTGTAATAAGCCGTCATCAGTAACTGAGTTGGGCAGAATTTAGCTAAATTTCTCAAAGCATAAATGCCTGATGATAACTTCTTACACAAATTTTCGACGTGGATATTCCAAGTCAGCCCTCGATCTAGGTGCATTCCAAGGAATTTAATTGAATTGTTGTCTTTAATTTCAGTTTCATTTATTATGACCGTCGGACCTCCTTCCGAGTCCGACGCCCGCAGACAAAACTGCATACATGCTGATTTTTCTGGATTGATATTAAGATTGAGTTGTTGGAAGTGCTGAATGCAATTATTTATTTCAATGAATGCCCTCACTTCCAATTGCTCATTTGAATTTTCTGAGAAAGAGACAGTCGTGTCATCAGCGTACTGCACGAGTGACCCATGCTGCAGTGATGAACCAATTTTACATAGATCAAAAATAGGAGGGGGCTAAGAATTGATCTCTGCGGGACTCCATACTTTAGGTTTTTAGATCCGGATCGTACTTCATATATTTGAACAATTTGTGATCTATTATTAAGATATGACTCAAGCCACTCGAGTGGAATTCCGCGGATTCCGTGACCATGCATTTTCTTAAGAAGAATTGTGTGGTCAACACAGTCAAAGGTCTTGGAGAGGTCCAGAAACACACTAAGTGTGGCCTTTCTATTCTCCAAGCTCTCTACAATTTTCTCAACCAAATTCACGACTGCATCGATTGTTGATCGAACCTTTCTGAATCCAAATTGATCCTTCGAAATGAGATTGTATTTTTCTAAGAAGCTTACCATACGGGATAAGTACAGCTTCTCAAAGACTTAACTTATTATTGGCAAAATTGAAACAGGTCGGTAATTTTGAATTGATGCTGGATCCCCTTTTTTGAAAATTGGTGTCACCTTTGCAGTTTTTAATATGGAAGGGAAATTTCCTGTTGAAAAAGAGAGATTTATCAGATGTTCCACCATAAGAGAACTTTACACCATACAAGAATCACTACAAGTGCAATGCTGGATGTGTATGCTGGCTGTGAACAATAACCCATTACAATCCCACAAGAACTTTACACCATACAAGAATCACTACATGAGCAATGTCGGCTGTGTATTATATATTGTGAACATTAACCCATTACAATCCCACAAGCACTTTACACCGAACAAGAATCACTACAAGTACAATGCTGGCTGTGTATCATATATTGAGAACAATAACCCATTACAATCCCACAAGCACATTACACCATACAAGAATCACTACAAGTGCAATGTCGGCTGTGTATTATATATTGTGAACATTAACACATTACAATCCCAAAAGCACTTTACACCATACAAGAATCACTACAAGTGCATTGCTGGCTGTGTATTATATATTGTGAACATTAACACATTACAATCCCACAAGCACTTTACACCATACAAGAATCACTACAAGTGCACTGCTGGCTGTGTATTATATATTGTGAACATTAACCCATTACAATCCCACAAGAACTTTACACCATACAAGAATCACTACATGAGCAATGTCGGCTGTGTATTATATATTGTGAACATTAACACATTACAATCCCACAAGCACTTTACACCATACAAGAATCACTACAAGTGCAATGCTGGCTGTGTATTACATATTGTGAACAATAACCCATTACAATCCCACAAGAACTTTACACCGAACAAGAATCACTACAAGTACAATGCCGGCTGTGTATTATATATTGTGAACAATAACTCATTACGATCCCACAAGAACTTTACACCATACAAGAATCACTACAAGTGCAATGCCGGCTGTGTATTATATATTGTGAACATTAACACATTACAATCCCACAAGAACTTTACACCATACAAGAATCACTACAAGTGCAATGTCGGCTGTGTATTATATATTGTGAACATTAACACATTACAATCCCACAAGCACTTTACACCATACAAGAATCACTACAAGTGCAATGTCGGCTGTGTATTATATATTGTGAACATTAACACATTACAATCCCACAAGCACTTTACACCATACAAGAATCACTACAAGTACAATGCCGGCTGTGTATTATATATTGTGAACATTAACACATTACAATCCCACAAGCACTTTACACCATACAAGAATCACTACAAGTGCAATGTCGGCTGTGTATTATATATTGTGAACATTAACACATTACAATCCCACAAGCACTTTACACCATACAAGAATCACTACAAGTGCAATGCTGGCTGTGTATTACATATTGTGAACATTAACACATTACAATCCCACAAGCACTTTACACCATACAAGAATCACTACAAGTACAATGCCGGCTGTGTATTATATATTGTGAACAATAACCCATTACAATCCCACAAGAACTTTACACCATACAAGAATCACTACAAGTACAATGCCGGCTGTGTATTATATATTGTGAACATTAACACATTACAATCCCACAAGCACTTTACACCATACAAGAATCACTACAAGTGCAATGCTGGCTGTGTATTACATATTGTGAACAATAACCCATTACAATCCCACAAGAACTTTACACCGAACAAGAATCACTACAAGTACAATGCCGGCTGTGTATTACATATTGTGAACAATAACCCATTACAATCCCACAAGAACTTTACACCATACAAGAATCACTACAAGTACAATGCCGGCTGTGTATATTATATATTGTGAACATTAACCCATTACAATCCCACAAGCAATTTACACCATACAAGAATCACTACAAGTACAATGCCGGCTGTGTATATTATATATTGTGAACAATAACCCATTACAATCCCACAAGAATCACTACATGTGCAATGTCGGCTGTGTATTATATATTGTGAACATTAACACATTGCAATCCCACAAGAACTTTACACCATACAAGAATCACTACAAGTACAATGCCGGCTGTGTATATTATATATTGTGAACAATAACCCATTACAATCCCACAAGAACTTTACACCATACAAGAATCACTACAAGTACAATGCCGGCTGTGTATATTATATATTGTGAACAATAACCCATTACAATCCCACAAGAATCACTACATGTGCAATGTCGGCTGTGTATTATATATTGTGAACATTAACACATTGCAATCCCAAAAGCAGTTTACCATGGACAAGAATCACTACAAGTGCATCCTGGACCTGTGTATATGACATAAAAGTGTTTTTAATATGAAATATGTATTTTTGTGTTGTGTGATATGTTTGAATGTAATATATAATGATAAGGAATATTTCTAATACAAAATCAACTTACAAAAATAACAAAAAATATCTCATTGCAAAACAATATAAACAGGCAGAAATTGGTCTTTAACGAACTTATTTGATAACATATATAACAAATATGAAATGGTTTTACCATTCTTAAACTAAATACCATGTCTGACTTTTACAAAAATGTTGAATAAAAAATTTAGATATTTAAATGTTTAATGTTGCTTAGAAAATTAAATGTAATGCCTGTGTCGAAAACATAGAGTATTTAAACTTCAAATGTTGAATATTGTGATCCTTGCAATAGGACATAATTTATCAAAATAGGTTACAACTGTTTTGGAAATGTTTTATATTATGTTTGTGTTCGTTTTACGTATTATTTTTGCAACTAACATATAATTTTACTTTTGTGTAAACAAGAATTACATGGCCCTTAATAACAAAACGTAAAATATAACGGAATAATATGTCACAAATTAAACCAGCATAAAATACTGTATTGCACTTAATAATATGAAAATACGTTTATAATGAAAAAATATTCATTTGTTATTTATCGTTACAAATTTGTAAAGCAATTTTCTGACCTTCCAAAAACGGTTTAATATAAATTCCCCTGAATGAAGTGCGTATTGGAAAATATGAATTAATTTCTTCTAGGTTGAAAGTATAATACATTGTGCGTGTTTAGTTAATTATGCCTTCAATATTCAGTGTTTAGTTAATTATGCCTTAAATATTCAGTGTTTAGTTAATTATGCCTTCAATATTCAGCGTTTAGTTAATTATGCCTTCAATATTCAGTGTTTAGTTAATTATGCCTTCAATATTCAGTGTTTAGTTAATTATGCCTTCAATATTCAGTGTTTAGTTAATTATGCCTTCAATATTCAGTGTTAAGTTAATTATGCCTTCAATATTCAGTGTTTAGTTAATTATGCCTTCAATATTCAGTGTTTAGTTAATTATGCCTTCAATATTCAGTGTTAAGTTAATTATGCCTTCAATATTCAGTGTTAAGTTAATTATGCCTTCAATATTCAGTGTTAAGTTAATTATACCTTCAATATTCAGTGTTAAGTTAATCATGCCTTCAATATTCAGTGTTTAGTTAATTATGTCTTCAATATTCAGTGTTTAGTTAATTATGCCTTCAATATTCAGTGTTAAGTTAATTATGCCTTCAATATTCAGTGTTTAGTTAATTATGCCTTCAATATTCAGTGTTTAGTTAATTATGCCTTCAATATTCAGTGTTTAGAAAATTATTCCTTCAATATTCAGTGTTTAGTTAATTATGCCTTCAATATTAAGTGTTTAGTTATTTATGCCTTCAATATTCAGTGTTAAGTTAATTATGCCTTCAATATTCAGTGTTTAGTTAATTATACCTTCAATATTCAGTGCTTAGTTAATTATGCCTTCAATATTCAGTGTTTAGTTAATTATGCCTTCAATATTCAGTGTTTAGTTAATTATGCCTTCAATATTCAGTGTTTAATTAAGTTGCCCCAGTTTAGTTGGTATAAGTATTTAGTTAACTTTTGTATTGGCATTGTATAAATTTTATTTTAAAATAGGTAAAAAGTAGAAGGCGAGTTGTAGTAGTTGCGAAGGCGAAGGGTCCTGTCTAAGGGGGGAGGTCGAATGGGTGGTTTATTGTAGTGTTCCGGGAACACAGGTATGAAGCGGCAATTAGAAACAAGGGTGAGGTGTTGGGTCCACACAATACCTGAGGCTGTGGCAGTTCGCACCCCTTGGGCTCAAGGGGGCACTTTGTTCATTCCTTGGTTGGTTGGTTTGTGAACCACCTAAGATAGTACATTACAACCCCCACCCCCTGTTTCGAGAGTGAAGATGTAATGTATATCCACATTTTCTTTCAATATAAAGTAAACCTAGAAGATATGTCTCTACGAACTAAAACTAGAATAGCTTCTTAGTTAATATACTGTTTATATGAAGTACAAAATAAAATGTGCACAAAATATTTTAGTGATTGATTTCGATAAACGATAATAAATTCATTCCTTTGTGAATCCCTCCGGTCTGACGAAGGTAAACGTGGGTTACCGACATCGATGACAATAATATTTTGTGAATTATGTACTTACATTTTAATAGATTTGTATTGTGTGACATTCACTTGTTTTGTAAAACCTTTAATAACTAGAAGTCCGTGTAATTACAATTATTGTTCAGAATTTGATAATCAGGAACAACATTACAAGAGAGGATGGTAATCAATAAATAAAAAAATCTTTATCAACAAAACTTTCTAGTATCCACTGGATAGTGATAAGTAATAACTGAAAATAGTTATGCACATACTTGATAGATAATGCATGAAATTGAAATCTCAACCAAAATAAAATTTACCTAACGATAATATGATTTTGTTTTAAAAATATTTATTGAAGAACTACTATTAACATCTGCAGTCTATCCCGAACAACAAAGGATGTTTCATTTCGATAAGACATCTGACAAGCTATCTGTGAATATATCGTTGAGATGACGTAGACATTTTCTACTTGATAGCTGGATATTCCTTCACACTTCCCAGGGACTCACAAAGTTCGCGTCATTACAACTGGGTTGAGGAGAATACGTTTATAACTGTCTCATCAACTAAATGAAAAGTTAAGTGACGTTGTGATTTGCCTTTATGATTATGTGTTGGTGTTGAGTGGTTCAGATTCGCAACTCTCACAGGTTGCATCGGTGTACAAGGTTGCATCATTTTGCTCTTGATGCTATCAGAATAAACTGTCTTTGTCTGTATCAGGGGTGTACAAGGTTGCATCATTTTGCTCTTGATGCTATCAGAATAAACTGTCTTTGTCTGTATCAGGGGTGTACAAGGTTGCATCATTTTGCTCTTGATGCTATCAGACTAAACTGGCTTTGTCTGTATCAGGGGTGTACAAGGTTGCATCATTTTGCTCTTGATGCTATCAGACTAAACTGGCTTTGTCTGTATCAGGGATGTATCAAGGTTGCATCATTTTGCTCTTGATGCTATCAGACTAAATTGGCTTTGTCTGTATCAGGGGTGTACAAGGTTGCATCATTTTGCTCTTGATGCTATCAGAATAAACTGTCTTTGTCTGTATCAGGGGTGTACAAGGTTGCATCATTTTGCTCTTGATGCTATCAGACTAAACTGGCTTTGTCTGTATCAGGGATGTATCAAGGTTGCATCATTTTGCTCTTGATGCTATCAGACTAAATTGGCTTTGTCTGTATCAGGGGTGTACAAGGTTGCATCATTTTGCTCTTGATGCTATCAGAATAAACTGTCTTTGTCTGTATCAGGGGTGTACAAGGTTGCATCATTTTGCTCTTGATGCTATCAGACTAAACTGGCTTTGTCTGTATCAGGGATGTATCAAGGTTGCATCATTTTGCTCTTGATGCTATCAGACTAAATTGGCTTTGTCTGTATCAGGGGTGTACAAGGTTGCATCATTTTGCTCTTGATGCTATCAGAATAAACTGTCTTTGTCTGTATCAGGGGTGTACAAGGTTGCATCATTTTGCTCTTGATGCTATCAGACTAAACTGGCTTTGTCTGTATCAGGGATGTATCAAGGTTGCATCATTTTGCTCTTGATGCTATCAGACTAAATTTGCCTTGTCTGTATCAGGGGTGTACAAGGTTGCATCATTTTGCTCTTGATGCTATCAGAATAAACTGTCTTTGTCTGTATCAGGGGTGTACAAGGTTGCATCATTTTGCTCTTGATGCTATCAGACTAAACTGGCTTTGTCTGTATCAGGGATGTATCAAGGTTGCATCATTTTGCTCTTGATGCTATCAGACTAAATTGGCTTTGTCTGTATCAGGGGTGTACAAGGTTGCATCATTTTGCTCTTGATGCTATCAGAATAAACTGGCTTTGTCTGTATCAGGGGTGTACAAGGTTGCATCATTTTGCTCTTGATGCTATCAGGGGTGTAGAAGGTTGCATCATTTTGCTCTTGATGCTATCAGAATAAACTGTCTTTGTCTGTATCAGGGGTGTACAAGGTTGCATCATTTTGCTCTTGATCCTATCAGACTAAACTGGCTTTGTCTGTATCAGGGATGTATCAAGGTTGCATCATTTTGCTCTTGATGCTATCAGACTAAATTGGCTTTGTCTGTATCAGGGGTGTACAAGGTTGCATCATTTTGCTCTTGATGCTATCAGAATAAACTGGCTTTGTCTGTATCAGGGGTGTACAAGGTTGCATCATTTTGCTCTTGATGCTATCAGGGGTGTACAAGGTTGCATCATTTTACTCTTGATGCTATCAGGGGTGTACAAGGTTGCATCATTTTGCTCTTGATGCTATCAGGGGTGTACAAGGTTGCATCATTTTGCTCTTGATGCTATCAGAATAAACTGTCTTTGTCTGTATCAGGGGGTTCGAGGTTGTGCCAGTTTGCTCTTGATGCTATCACGCTAAACTGCCTTTGTCTGTATCAGGGGTGTATCAAGGTTGCATCAGTTTGCTCTTGATGATATCAGAATAAACTGTCTTTGTCTGTATCAGGGGGTTCAAGGTTGTGCCAGTTTGCTCTTGATGCTATCACGCTAAACTGCCTTTGTCTGTATCAGGGGTGTAAAAGGTTGCATCATTTTGCTCTTGATGCTATCAGAATAAACTGTCTTTGTCTGTATCAGGGGGTTCAAGGTTGTGCCAGTTTGCTCTTGATGCTATCACGCTAAACTGCCTTTGTCTGTATCAGGGGTGTATCAAGGTTGCATCAGTTTGCTCTTGATGATATCAGAATAAACTGTCTTTCTCTGTATCAGGGGTGTACAAGGTTGCATCATTTTGCTCTTGATGCTATCAGGGATGTACAAGGTTGCATCATTTTGCTCTTGATGCTATCGGGGGTGCACAAGGTTGCATCATTTTGCTCTTGATGCTATCAGGGGTGTACAAGGTTGTATCATTTTGCTCTTGATGCTATCAGAATAAACTGTCTTTGTCTGTATCAGGGGGTTCAAGGTTGTGCCAGTTTGCTCTTGATGCTATCACGCTAAACTGTCTTTGTCTGAATCAGGGATGTATCAAGGTTGCATCAGTTTGCTCTTGATGATATCAGAATAAACTGTCTTTGTCTGTATCAGGGGGTTCAAGGTTGTGCCAGTTTGCTCTTGATGCTATCACGCTAAACTGCCTTTGTCTGTATCAGGGATGTATCAAGGTTGCATCAGTTTGCTCTTGATGCTATCACGCTAAACTGCCTTTGTCTGTATCAGGGATGTATCAAGGTTGCATCAGTTTGCTCTTGATGCTATCACGCTAAACTGCCTTTGTCTGTATCAGGGATGTATCAAGGTTGCATCAGTTTGCTCTTGATGATATCACGCTAAACTGCCTTTGTCTGTATCAGGGATGTATCAAGGTTGCATCAGTTTGTTCTTGATGCTATCACGCTAAACTGCCTTTGTCTGTATCAGGGATGTATCAAGGTTGCATCAGTTTGCTCTTGATGCTATCACGCTAAACTGCCTTTGTCTGTATCAGGGATGTATCAAGGTTGCATCAGTTTGCTCTTGATGATATCAGAATAAACTGTCTTTGTCTGTATCAGGGGGTTCAAGGTTGTGCCAGTTTGCTCTTGATGCTATCACGTTAAACTGCCTTTGTCTGTATCAGGGATGTATCAAGGTTGCACCAGTTTGCTCTTGATGCTATCACGCTAAACTGCCTTTGTCTGTATCAGGGATGTATCAAGGTTGCATCGGTTTGCTCTTGATGCTATCAGACTAATCTGCCTGTGTCTGTATCGGGGGTTCAAGGTTGCATCAGTTTGCTCTTGATGCTATCAGGGGTGTACAAGGTTGCATCATTTTACTCTTGATGCTATCAGGGGTGTACAAGGTTGCATCATTTTGCTCTTGATGCTATCAGGGGTGTACAAGGTTGCATCATTTTGCTCTTGATGCTATCAGTGGTGTACAAGGTTGCATCATTTTGCTCTTGATGCTATCAGGGGTGTACAAGGTTGCATCATTTTGCTCTTGATGCTATCAGGGGTGTACAAGGTTGCATCATTTTGCTCTTGATGCTATCAGGGGTGTACAAGGTTGCATCATTTTGCTCTTGATGCTATCAGGGGTGTACAAGGTTGCATCATTTTGCTCTTGATGCTATCAGGGGTGTACAAGGTTGCATCATTTTGCTCTTGATGCTATCAGGGGTGTACAAGGTTGTATCATTTTGCTCTTGATGCTATCAGAATAAACTGTCTTTGTCTGTATCAGGGGGTTCAAGGTTGTGCCAGTTTGCTCTTGATGCTATCACGTTAAACTGCCTTTGTCTGTATCAGGGATGTATCAAGGTTGCACCAGTTTGCTCTTGATGCTATCACGCTAAACTGCCTTTGTCTGTATCAGGGATGTATCAAGGTTGCATCGGTTTGCTCTTGATGCTATCAGACTAATCTGCCTGTGTCTGTATGGCTGATATCCAGTTGCACCGGCGGTCAAAGGAATTTCCACGGGTCAAAACATTCCTCCGTCCGAAAAGTGTCCAGATGCACCGGTGGTCAAAATCTACCCACCTCACTTATCCCCGCTGCAAATTCCTTCGACCGCCGGAGCCGGTGCAATTGGAAGGCCCCTTCCTTCCCCACCCCACTACATTTCTTCAAACATAGTTTATAAGTGTTTAACAATTTCGCAATGGAATATTCTATCAAACACTTGCCGATGTTTCGTGGCACATACTAATGGTAGACCATAGCAGGTTCTAACTAATAAATATGGTAACTATGTATTTAATGTTTAATTTTGTGTTTATCCGTGGCAACACTAACATCTAACCTAACCTAACCTAACCTAACCTAACCGACTCATGACTCATGTCATAACAAAGGGTGTGGAATTTGGCACGGTCAGCTTGGGGTTACTGTACTAGGAATCCGGCCTGGTTGGACTTTCCCGGCTCATGTCATAAACAAGGGCCTCTGGTGCAATTGGAACACCCCCCAAAAGGGGCTCCGGTGCATCTGGACACATCAGTTTGGGGCCGATCCCTGACCCCGGTGCAATTGGAAATCTCCCGTCTGTATCGGGGGTTCAAGGTTGCATCAGTTTGCTCTTGATGCTATCAGACTAAACTGCCTTTTTCTGTATCAGGGATGTATCAAGGTTGCATCAGTTTGCTCTTGATGCTATCAGACTAAACTGCCTGTGTCTGTATCAGGGATGTATCAAGGTTGCATCAGTTTGCTCTTGATGCTATCAGACTAAACTGCCTTTGTCTGTATCAGGGATGTACAAGGTTGCATCAGTTTGCTCTTGATGCTATCAGACTAAACTGCCTGTGTCTGTATCAGGGATGTATCAAGGTTGCATCAGTTTGCTCTTGATGCTATCAGAGTAAACTGCCTGTGTCTGTATCGGGGGTTCAAGGTTGCATCAGTTTGCTCTTGATGCTATCAGAATAAACTGTCTTTGTCTGTATCAGGGATGTATCAAGGTGAATCCGCGACACAGGAGCGCCTCTTACCTGGCTGAGGGGATATCATAAATCATTTTCGCTAGGGGTGTGACTCAGGAGCACCTCCCCACCCCTTTCCGGAGGCGCTCCCGTGCCGCACCTAAAACTACCTGTCCTCGGCACTCTACCTGCTTCCTACCTGCTATAGAGCTCAACTCGCGGGCCTCCTCCTAAATACCTACCAATCTAATATCACTACGGCTACTATCATACTGACTTTGTTAAGTGTACTGAACATTTTTTAGGAGTAAGTGTAACATTGATTCTGTAAGGGGTTATCCTAAAAGACCAATCAAAACTATTAATGTACTGTGATAAGTATTATTATTCATGTTTGATTATATTTGAATTAATAAGTGGTTAAATTATTGCAGACTTGTTTAAAATAAGTTTCTTATCGTACAGATAAAATACATGTAAGCTTGTTTATGCACACTAACTATCTTGGTCTTCGAATGTGGACCGCGTCATGGTTACCACATCAACTCCCGAAGACTAAGATAATGATGTATTTATAGTCATCTTTTTCGAAAAATTATAAACTTGATACTATTTAGTTTTATGTAAAAAGAACACGTGGACACTCTTCCTCTATCCATGACTTGCCCCTTAACCCATCAGTATTAATTAGGAAAAATTAACCATAGTTTATACAAATTCGGGAAAGCCAAGCAGTGATTTAAAAAAAATATTAATTTTATTAATCTGCAAGTTGTTTCAAAGAAAAGGAAGAGTTACAAACAGGTCAATAACTACAAATAAGCTTGTAAATAAAGAATCTATATTTATAAGTTTAAACGCTAAATATGTATAACATTCTAAAATAATAAATATACATTTAAATTCAAACTAAATAATTTGTGTTACACTTACACAGATTTAAAACAATCTAAAATATAAAAAAAATACTTAAACTCAAACAAAAAATACTATTTACACTCAATATGTAGACTACAATATTTTAAAACAAACAAAACATGGAAATTCAAACGAAACATGCTATTTCACTTACTTAACATTTAACTTTTTTTTTACAAAATTAGCCTGACCGAATAATACGAATTTTTCTCAATGGATAATGTTTCTTTGTCCTTAATAATAAAACTTCAAATATTAATTGCAGTTAAAAAGTATATATATATATATATATATATATATATATATATATAATGTATATAATTATATATAATGATATATATATATATATATATATATATTTATTTAATAAGGTTCTAGGTTTATCTATGACTTAGAAGCGTGTCAATGAATCGGACTATAACAGCTTATTTTAATATAGCTTATATTTACAATTTCAATGCCAGAAGGCTTTTTTTTATTTCTTAAGAAATTTGAACCGTAAAATTCGTGAACAAAACCGGGAATCGAACCCGGATCAAATGTAAATAACATGTATGCTTATTTTTATAAACATATGTATCATCTACAAATTAGATTGCTCTCAAGTTAAATACAATCTCATCATAGATTCAAGACCCCTTAGTTTTGTAACGCTCGTCAAACCCTTGTCACACTGGACTCGCGAGGGTAAGACAGTGGAGTGCCTCACGGTTACGCGCTCCATTGTCGCAGCTGTGCGATTTTTTGCCTGACAGTTTTATGTTTTTAACAGGTGTTCCAATGTCGCTCGCCCGTATTAGTTTGATTCTAACTCTAATGGACTTCACTCACATATCATTCGTTTGTATCAGGAGTGCAGCTAGTCTGCGTTCGTTTTCTCTTGATAATACTGAACTACACTGACTTAGTCTATAACAGGAATGTATCATGAATGCGTTAGTTTGCTCTTGACACTAATGGACTACACTTACGTGTGTCGAATATTAAGATAAAAAGTTCTCAGCAGCCAACATTCTCAAGAATATATAATACCTTCAAAATGACACATCACAATCCAGACAATGATATCGGAAAATTTGTTACGTTGGTCTTACGGAGAATAGATCCAAGACGACGGACCTCTCCACTTGCCCTTCACTTGACGATCGCATGAATGATTAATAAATAAAATAAATTAATGAAATACATTTATTATAAATAATAATTTGTGTTTTTTACAGACATGAGATAGTAGAGGCATGGCCACTTCCACTACAGTTAAAACCCGAGATTCCGACTTCTGCTCTGTCAACTTCCTCACCTACTTCTTCCACATCTTTAACATTGTCTTTTTGGTAAGTTGGTTTATCCACTATTTTGTCTGTCAAATACTAGATGTTTTTGGTTCGATCGTTTGATTTTTATCAACCTAATTACTAAGAATTGTTTCAGATATAAATTGTTTGAACACATGACTTGTATATGTTTAGAAATCTGTCATTGTGTACATGTAGTACAAGTCATCATGGAACTTCGCCTTAGTTTTTAATCATCTATTTGTTACTAACACTGTGTTTTACGTTGTCTCTGATGGTAGTGGTCTATTTCCCTTCCGGATAACAATTATATTTAGGCACAAGAACACGAGATGAAGGTTTCCTTTGGTTTGATCCCCACTCTTATATATCTATAACCCCCCCCCCTCCAACTTATCTATTCCAAATGAAATATGGTTAGTTGACATTCTAAATATTTTTCGGGGATGAGCAAAATTTCATGACGTGTACGATTAGCTCGGTCTTCTCCAAAAACAATATTTATTTGGTCACTAAATTAAATAATTTATATTTACTTCTTCTGTCTGTTTTTAACCTTATAAAAATCTAACATTACTAAATTTAAGTGTACCTATTAAACTAGTGCAATTGAAAAACGAATGGACTTCAGAAATAAAGTTGTCACTATGTGTTTATAGCTAAAATTAAATTTCGTTTTCCAAAAACTTATTTTCTTAAGTTCTATAAGATATTAGGCCTAAAGTCTTCAATTAAAGTCTTTAACAAATGTCTGTACCACGTGTGAAAAAGAGCTTTTAAAAACTTCTTGTTTCCAAATAATATTATTTACAAATATCAAATTTACAGATGGTAAAACATTATATCCAAAGTTACATGAACTTTTCCTCTCAGTTTTGTTCAAGTTTAAATAAATTACATGAAGAAAGAAATGTCTGCTTCAGTAAAGAATAGTGCTGATATATATAAGCAAGTTAGTGATGCAGTTGTGTTCCCCTGGACGCCCACACTCCTCCAGGAATGTGGCTTGGTCCTTCACAGACGGGTGCGACCAACAACAGTGAGTGGATCCCTACCACACCACGTGAACTACTACATTTAGTACAATAGTTGTGTACATGCGCTCGGTTGGAGTGAGGTGTCTCACATACGTTAACTCGCGAGAAAAGTCTACACGAGTGTTAGATTCTGAACAAATATTGAAAATAAAGCCTCTATATGTGCAAGATACTTTATTTTCCCCCTTTTTTTAGTCTATCTGCGCCAGAGGAATTTTTACGTTGAGTGCTAGCGTTGTTAGGGGACAACGGTCCAAGCCCATCAAGCAAATAATAAGCGTAACTCCCGAGATTTGAAGCCTAGAAATCCTGCATACAAAGTAGAAGGCTAACCACTAGACTAGCAAGAGGCAGTTTTTTTACTTTCTACATAGAATCTAAAAAAACAATCCAAAGAATTTACAGTATTAACTCTCTGGGAAACAAACTTAATACTGCCCACACACAAGGAAATATCCACACATTGATCGTCTCTAAGAAATGTTCTTCATTTAAATGAACTGAACACTGTGCACTACAAAATCTCGATACATTGAACTTATCTAAGGTTACATCACTAGTTCGTTTATATTAATCCTTAACATTGAACTTGTCTGATGTTCGAACGACATTGTTTGTCACTAGTTCGTTCACATAAATCCTTAACATTGAACTTGTCTGATGTTCGAACGACATTGTTTGTCACTAGTTCGTTCACATAAATCCTTAACATTGAACTTATCTAAGGATTTATCTTAATATAAACAAACTGACCACTGGCCACTAGTAATCTCGAGACATTGAACTTATCTAAGGATTTATCTCAATATAAACAAACTGACCACTGGCCACTAGTAATCTCGAGACATTAAACTTATCTAAGGATTTATCTTAATATAAACAAACTGATCACTGGCCACTAGTAATCTCGAGACATTGAACTTATCTAAGGATTTATCTCAATATAAACAAACTGACCACTGGCCACTAGTAATCTCGAGACATTGAACTTATCTAAGGATTTATCTTAATATAAACAAACTGATCACTGGCCACTAGTAATCTCGAGACATTGAACTTATCTAAGGATTTATCTTAATATAAACAAACTGACCACTGGCCACTAGTAATCTCGAGACATTGAACTTATCTAAGGATTTATCTTAATATAAACAAACTGACCACTGGCCACTAGTAATCTCGAGACATTGAATTATTTAAGGATTTATCTCAATATAAACAAACTGATACTGGCCACTAGTAATCTCGAGACATTAAACTTATCTAAGGATTTATTTTAATATAAACAAACTGACCACTGGCCACTAGTAATCTCGAGACATTGAACTTATTTAAGGATTTATCTTAATATAAACAAACTGATACTGGCCACTAGTAATCTCGAGACATTAAACTTATTTAAGGATTTATCTTAATATAAACAAACTGACCACTGGCCACTAGTAATCTCGAGACATTAAACTTATCTAAGGATTTATCTTAATATAAACAAACTGATACTGGCCACTAGTAATCTCGAGACATTAAACTTATCTAAGGATTTATCTTAATATAAACAAACTGACCACTGGCCACTAGTAATCTCGAGACATTAAACTTATTTAAGGATTTATCTTAATATAAACAAACTGATTACTGGCCACTAGTAATCTCGAGACATTGAACTTATTTAAGGATTTATCTTAATATAAACAAACTGATACTGGCCACTAGTAATCTCGAGACATTAAACTTATTTAAGGATTTATCTTAATATAAACAAACTGATACTGGCCACTAGTAATCTCGAGACATTAAACTTATCTAAGGATTTATCTTAATATAAACAAACTGACCACTGGCCACTAGTAATCTCGAGACATTGAACTTATCTAAGGATTTATCTTAATATAAACAAACTGATACTGGCCACTAGTAATCTCGAGACATTAAACTTATTTAAGGATTTATCTTAATATAAACAAACTGACCACTGGCCACTAGTAATCTCGAGACATTGAACTTATTTAAGGATTTATCTCAATATAAACAAACTAACTACTGGCCACTAGTAATCTCGAGACATTGAACTTATCTAAGGATTTATCTTAATATAAACAAACTGATACTGGCCACTAGTAATCTCGAGACATTGAACTTATTTAAGGATTTATCTTAATATAAACAAACTGACCACTGGCCACTAGTAATCTCGAGACATTGAACTTATTTAAGGATTTATCTCAATATAAACAAACTGACTACTGGCCACTAGTAATCTCGAGACATTGAACTTATCTAAGGATTTATCTTAATATAAACAAACTGATACTGGCCACTAGTAATCTCGAGACATTGAACTTATTTAAGGATTTATCTTAATATAAACAAACTGACCACTGGCCACTAGTAATCTCGAGACATTGAACTTATCTAAGGATTTATCTTAATATAAACAAACTGATACTGGCCACTAGTAATCTCGAGACATTGAACTTATTTAAGGATTTATCTTAATATAAACAAACTGATCACTGGCCACTAGTAATCTCGAGACATTGAACTTATTTAAGGATTTATCTCAATATAAACAAACTGACCACTGGCCACTAGTAATCTCGAGACATTGAACTTATTTAAGGATTTATCTCAATATAAACAAACTGACCACTGGCCACTAGTAATCTCGAGACATTGAACTTATTTAAGGATTTATCTTAATATAAACAAACTGACCACTGGCCACTAGTAATCTCGAGACATTGAACTTATTTAAGGATTTATCTCAATATAAACAAACTGACTACTGGCCACTAGTAATCTAGAGACATTGAACTTATCTAAGGATTTATCTTAATATAAACAAACTGATACTGGCCACTAGTAATCTCGAGACATTGAACTTATTTAAGGATTTATCTTAATATAAACAAACTGACCACTGGCCACTAGTAATCTCGAGACATTGAACTTATCTAAGGATTTATCTTAATATAAACAAACTGATACTGGCCACTAGTAATCTCGAGACATTGAACTTATTTAAGGATTTATCTTAATATAAACAAACTGACCACTGGCCACTAGTAATCTCGAGACATTGAACTTATTTAAGGATTTATCTCAATATAAACAAACTGACTACTGGCCACTAGTAATCTCGAGACATTGAACTTATTTAAGGATTTATCTTAATATAAACAAACTGACCACTGGCCACTAGTAATCTCGAGACATTGAACTTATTTAAGGATTTATCTTAATATAATTAAACTGACCACTGGCCACTAGTAATCTCGAGACATTGAACTTATTTAAGGATTTATCTTAATATAAACAAACTGACCACTGGCCACTAGTAATCTCGAGACATTGAACTTATTTAAGGATTTATCTCAATATAAACAAACTGACTACTGGCCACTAGTAATCTCGAGACATTGAACTTATCTAAGGATTTATCTTAATATAAACAAACTGATACTGGCCACTAGTAATCTCGAGACATTGAACTTATTTAAGGATTTATCTTAATATAAACAAACTGACCACTGGCCACTAGTAATCTCGAGACATTGAACTTATTTAAGGATTTATCTTAATATAAACAAACTGACTACTGGCCACTAGTAATCTCGAGACATTGAACTTATTTAAGGATTTATCTTAATATAAACAAACTGACCACTGGCCACTAGTAATCTCGAGACATTGAACTTATTTAAGGATTTATCTCAATATAAACAAACTGACTACTGGCCACTAGTAATCTCGAGACATTGAACTTATCTAAGGATTTATCTTAATATAAACAAACTGATACTGGCCACTAGTAATCTCGAGACATTGAACTTATTTAAGGATTTATCTTAATATAAACAAACTGACCACTGGCCACTAGTAATCTCGAGACATTGAACTTATCTAAGGATTTATCTTAATATAAACAAACTGATACTGGCCACTAGTAATCTCGAGACATTGAACTTATTTAAGGATTTATCTTAATATAAACAAACTGACCACTGGCCACTAGTAATCTCGAGACATTGAACTTATCTAAGGATTTATCTTAATATAAACAAACTGATACTGGCCACTAGTAATCTCGAGACATTGAACTTATTTAAGGATTTATCTTAATATAAACAAACTGATCACTGGCCACTAGTAATCTCGAGACATTGAACTTATTTAAGGATTTATCTTAATATAAACAAACTGACCACTGGCCACTAGTAATCTCGAGACATTAAACTTATTTAAGGATTTATCTTAATATAAACAAACTGATCACTGGCCACTAGTAATCTCGAGACATTGAACTTATTTAAGGATTTATCTCAATATAAACAAACTGACCACTGGCCACTAGTAATCTCGAGACATTGAACTTATTTAAGGATTTATCTCAATATAAACAAACTGACCACTGGCCACTAGTAATCTCGAGACATTGAACTTATTTAAGGATTTATCTCAATATAAACAAACTGACCACTGGCCACTAGTAATCTCGAGACATTGAACTTATTTAAGAAGGTTTCTTTATATAAATGAACTGAACACTACCCACTCTGTATCAGATAAGTTTTATACACCTTCGATACAGTGCCTGCTTTCCTTCTCATCTTCCATTTCTTTTTAAGTTAAAGCTGTCTGTATCAGCTTTCATTCAAGATCTCTCTATACCAGCTCTGTTTTGTACGCCTGGTATAGCTTTGGTTCTCATAAACCATGTTGTTTTAGGTTCAAGCTGTCTGGATCAGCTTTGGTTAATGTGTTCTAATTCAATGCATAGCTACATTCTTTGAAAATAAATCAATAATCATCATAGAAAAATGATACGAATGTACATTTTGATTAGAAATATACTAACTACCAACCATCAGTGTTTGTTCCTTTGGAACGAAAGAAAATATCAGCCCGAAGCGAACCATGCAACCATTTCCTACCAACCAAAATAAAGTAAAACTTCTCTATTCACACACTCGTACTAAGTACTACGCGAGGCCTTGGTTGGGTGGCGGCCGTGTCGAACCGATGTTTACAAATAAGTGAGCTCGAACCTGGGTGGTCCAGGACATTAACCAACGTGGTCACGTGTAGGTACTGTGAAGTAGACACCCTAAACTTGTCGGAGTCACATCTAGAGTCGTACTAAAGTAGTTCGAAGTGAGTATGCATTCCAAGTTAACATTACAGCACAGTGAACATTATAACCATAAAATTTATTGAAGATAGAACATTATTTTTATTTCCTAGAGTCACTATTGTAAATTAGTAAGTTACTAAACTCAACTTACTAAATTATCTAACCGAGATTATTTAGAAACATCCTTAGTATGAGGCCAAAATAATATGATAATCCTTTTCATTTTTAATTCTGAAAAGGGTGTTTTTTCTATGTATGTCTCATCCTGTACATCTGATCTGTTTTTTCTATCCTGTATCAGTTACAATCGCAGTGCCAATCACATAATTTTATTTAAACTGTTACAACAGTTTACAAATCATGTAACCTGCTCACAGTAGGTTTGCTTTACAATAACGTAGATAAAAACATGCAGTGATATGTGATGGTCATTTCTCTTTTTAAAGCGTACAAACAAAATATATGGCATATGGCCTGTCATGCGTGTTCCAGATACGAACCACAGCAGACTCGGCTACTTTTAGCAGCACTAGAGTAAGTCTGGCAACGTTTCAAGCTATCGGCCTTTATTTCTGTTATAATTAGCTCCAAATACGTGAGGCACGTAGAACAATACGTCAATATTGTATCTGTCTATATTCTGTGATTGTATGCATTATTTCCTATTTCAATACTGTTTCACAACATCCATTAATCCGTTGGTGGACAGTGTTAAGTCACCTTCTCACTCAACACACAATAATCAACCACTGCGCCCGTCACTTGTCGATATTCTTATAACAGTAAGTCTTTGGTTATAATAAGATGTTAATCGTGTGTTCAAAAAGTTACCTTAATACTCCTTCCTGACATTCAACAGCCAATTAATCTGAATGTTGCTGTGGATAGAGTTAAATAATTCGATGTTTCAAATTGTATTCAACTTAGTTGTTTGTTTGTGTTTTTCTTCTTTTTTCAAAGAAGTCAGGTTGTGTGGTTTGTTGGAATTGGCATTCTTTTGATATCATCAAACGGTATCCAATGGGGCATAACAATTTAATTACGTTGCACCCACTTCCTCATATAATTTGGAAATTTTATTTGACTAAAGTTTGGAAATTTCAGATCAAGTTTAAGGTTTTTAAATTCTAAAAGTCATGAATGAGTCATTCGTACAGACTGTTCAGTGGTTCCGTATTCAAGGAGTAAACGACCGTTCAGTGTTTAAAACGAGTATATTTGGGGTCCGTTCAGTGTTTAACGACTCAGACGTGGGGCTGTTCAGTATTCATTCATCAGACGTGGGGACTGTTCAGTGTTGAACGAGTTAGACGTGGAGTCCGTTCAGTGTTCAACGACTCTGATGTGGAACTGTTCAGTGTTTATTAATCAGATGTGGAGACTGTTCAGCGTTTAATGAGTCAGACGTGGGGTCCATTCAGTGTTCAACGACTCTGACGTGGGACTGTTCAGTGTTCATGAATCAGACGTAGGGTCCGTTCAGTGTTCAACGACTCTGACGTGGGACTGTGCAGTGTTTATTAATCAGATGTAGGAACAGTTCAGTCTTTAACGAGTTAGACGTCGGGACCGTTCAGTGTTCAACAAGTAGACGTGGGGCCTGTTCAATGTTCAGCGACTCATACGTGGGACTATTCAGTCTTCTTTAGTCAGACGTACAGACCGTTCAGTGTTCAACGAGTAGACGTGGGGTCCGTTCATTGTTTAACTCGTCAGACGTGGGACTATTCAGTATTCATTAATCATACGTGGAGACTGTTCAGTGTTTAACGAGTAGGCGTGGGGACCGTTCAATATTCAACGAGTAGACGTGGGGACCGTTCAGTGTTTAACGCGTCAGTCGTGGGGACTGTTCAGTGTTTATTAATTAGACGTGGAGCCCGTTCAGTGTTTAAAGCGTCAGACGTGGACACCGTTCAGTATTCAACAAGTCAGACGTGAATACCGTTTAGGGGGATCGGACGTTTGGCACACATTTTTGGACCTTCTGCCCATGGCAGTTTTGGCACAATCATTAGAGCGGAATAAGTAGGGTCAACTCGCCTGCTTGGAAAAGGCAGGATTGGCACAGTCGCTCGACCAGGTAGACGCCATCGAACGAGGGAAAACGGGAATTGTATTATTCCCGTCAACTCTGCGTGGCAGTCATTTGCCCGTGATATAACAAATGTTTAAATTTAAACCTCACTAGGTTAGGTTAGGTTAGGTTAGGTTAGATCATGATCTATTTGGGAAGCATCCGTGTTCCAATTGGGTAGCATCCGTGATCTACTTGGGTAGCAGCCGTGATCTACTCGGGTAGCATCCGTGATCTACCTGGGTAGCAGCTGTGATCTACCGCAGGTTAGGTTAGGTTAGGTTAGGTTAGGTTAGATTAGATCATGATCTATTTGGGTAGCATCCGTGTTCCAATTGGGTAGCATCCGTGATCTACTTGGGTAGCAGCCGTGATCTACTCGGGTAGCATCCGTGATCTACCTGGGTAGCAGCTGTGATCTACCGCAGGTTAGGTTAGGTTAGGTTAGGTTAGGTTAGGTTAGTTGCTTACTTCAATAAGCACCACAGCAGGGAATTTTCGGGGGCAAAAAAGTTCCCATTTTCCCGCATTCTGGCCACCTGGCTGCTACTACCTGGCCGGGCGGTGTGTGCCAATCGTGCCTTTCTGAAACTTACAGGTTGACCCTTCTTAATCCCCTCTAATGACTGTGCCAAACGTGCCATTCCAAATCGGCCAAAAATGTGTGCCAAACGTTCTACGGCCACCGTTTAGTACTCAACGAGTAGGCGTGGGGACCGTTCAGTGGTTAAGAAAACATTCGTGGGGACCGTTTAGTGTTTAACGAATCAGACGTGGGGACCGTAGTGTGTGTAACATGTCAGGTGTGGCATCGTTTGGTGTTCATTAAGGCCCTTGATGGTAAAAGGGTTAATCAGACGTGTATACCGTTCAGTGTTCAGTGTTCAACGAGTTAGTCTAGGGGAATAGCCATCAATTTACAAGTCGTATTTATGGCTACTTTAAACTGCCATCATTATATTGTGTAACAACCTCTAATGAAAATTGACTGCATTTAGTGGGCGTTTGGTTGCCTCTATTGACTCACGCCAGTCTCTTCTTGTTACCAGCTAAACAGACAATCTCGGCTGATCTATTAGTTTGTTTACAGGCCGTGACTTCACGCCCGCATAGTACCAACTCCCCCTTGTCCGATCTTGTCGTAGGATGAGGTTATGACAGCTTACTGTAGAAATAATACCAGCCAGAGTTATTTGGTGGGGTTTCTTCTCCTATGACATCTAGGATGTCCGGGTTGCTTGATAGACCGTGTGATTCACCCTCCACCGTGGCCAATATATCAGGATCCCCTCGCCCTAATATTTTGGTTGTTGTGAGATTCATGTTTATGTTCATTTCTGATTATCATTTTTGTTTTGTTTAATTTTGGAGTTCAGTAGATTTTGATAGATTTCGATAAATAGTGTTTCAATGTCAATTAGATGGTCCCCTACTTGCGGAGTAAAGGTTACCTCGCATATCTGAATTTAAATGGCACATGTGGCATAATGCACTATAGATGGCTGTACATTTAAAAAAGCTTGAGACACAAAATAATACAACATAACAAATTCATAAAAAAAATATCTAAAGATAAGATATTTTGGAGGGTTTCGGTTTTCTAAGGCAGTGTAGTTATGTTTAGTATTTTAAAGATCCATACAAAACTACTGTTTTAATAGTTTTTTTGTTGCCACGCTTTCCGTATATTTAATAACAATTTGATATTTCAAAAGAAGTTTTTTTTTTTAAATGCTCTGTAATTCTAAGAAAACGTAAAACATTTATTAGACTTATTGAGAATTTTAAAATTATTTCTTTTGATATATTGTCCGGGATGAAGAACTCAAAGAATAAATGAACTATTTGATATTGTATATGGTTAGTCGAAACCATTATTATTAAATTCACATCGTACAGTATTGCTGTTTCAAAACAAAGGACCACTGTTATGCTGAAATTATGCCAGAACGTTTTATATATAACTTGTAAAATCTGATTGTAAAAGAAACGCTTGCCTAGCCCTCCCTGACCCTAAATCATACATGTTAATATAATTTTATGATTTGACTTGTGAATTATCATCTATTTCGGTATAAGGAAACGATTGTAATTTTATTAACTTTTCTTATAATTAATAAATAAATAATTTTTTTCTTTTTGAAAAAATAAATTAATTAATAAAATGAGATGTTTTCAATCTAAGTATGGAATGTTATATAATGTTGGACAGTGTAATAAAAGGGCGGTAATGTTTGGAAGGATATGAACCGTATTCACGGCATGATGGAAGTTGTTGTCAGTTAGACAATTGAACCATTATCGGGACAGATGGCATCTACCATTTATTGCCATTACCATACAATAGGGTCGAAAGGGGAAGGGGTAGTTACCCCATTGTCTCATCACAGAATGGTCTCACTGGTCCGGTATATTATACGTGGATATAAACAGCCATGTTAGAAAGGCAGACTTACACCTCCGATGTACATAAACGCACTCCATGTAAGGCTGGCATTCACGGGCGTGCCAAATGGATTGGCGTGGCCTGGCGCGATCGAAATAAGGAGAGCCATTCACGATCGTTCCAACAACTCCAAACAGTGCGGTGTTGATTGCATTTTAATAAAATTATTTTAAGAAAGTTGTTAATTAATAATTAATTATTAAAGTCATTATTTTAGTAAAGTTTAATAAATATTACGCCTAGTGTTTAATATTGTTTATATAATAGTAATTTTATTTGTGTATTTTAGTGAAATGGATGAAGAACTTCTCTTATTATCAGCAATCATAGCTCTTTTCATTAAGCGCAAAAACCTAAATAAAGGTGGGCGAAGCAATGACTTTTAAACCGCAGTCAACTTTCTCGTGTGAATTCGCTGAATGAGCATAGGTCCATCAGATTGGAGGAATTATTTTTGAAGATTTCCTTTTCCAGTTGTTTCACTTGGTAACGCCATTAATACATGAAGGATACCGACATGAGGCAAAGCATCAGTTTCCATGAGAGACCTACTGCTACCCTACGTTAGCCAGTGGCCTTGACCAGAGAGTTCCTACGTACCGCAAGATAACGGTGTTAAGGATTTACAATAATAATTAAATTTATTTTTCTTATTTTATTTCATTTTGTCTCACATTTGTAATCACATTCACTAATCATAATTATATATAGTATATATTTACAAGTTTTTAATATGAAAACCAGAGCCATCTATCATAAAGGCTGTATCATCATTGTTGCACTTCTTCTTCATTCAATCGTCAGTCCTTCTCTGTTCCTCTCCATTTTTTTCTCGCTCAATCTCCTCACCTCATTACAGCCCCTTTCATATTTCTCTTTTGTATGTTAATTTTTTAGCTCAAAATTGTATAAAATCTTTCTATTTATTCATATAAATTACATTTTTTAACAACCTCATTTCTCTTTACTAACAGTTTATTTTGAAACAAAACAGTATCCAGTGTGTAGCCTGTGGTAGCCTAGAATCGTTTGGTCTGTCAAGACAGAAAAAAGAAGCCTATTATATAGCTCTGTATGGTAAAAAAAATTGTTATACTGTAATTAATTAATTGTATCACAACCACAAAAAAATTTACTAACCATTTAACATTCCATTTACATTCTTTGTTTATTCATATTCAACCTAGGCCTACTTTCTTTTTTCATTCCTGATTTTGTTAGGTGGTCCTCCATTTCACACCCTATATTTAACAAACGGAGTAAGCACCATCGAGCGTGGCTGTCCCTTGGATGGTTGACCGTCTGAGCGAACCCATCCTTTCATGCACCCCGCCTGCCCAGTCACTGGTGGTGGTTTAGAAGTCACCCTAAGCCATTCGTCCCCAGGTTAAGTGTTAGAGAGGGCTTCTCAGCCCTAACTTCGCATGGTAAAATAAGACTATCTTTTAACTTTTAACTGTTATTTTTAAGTTTATTTTTACTTTATCATGTCCGCATCAGTTGACTTCCACAAACAGGGCAATTCCTTATAAGCATCAATAACGGTTAACACAAAATGACATATATATCAGCTACATATTTATAAATTCGCACAGGATAATTACGTAAGTGACTCGTTTAACGTCTGGTAACACAATAATCCAAAATTCAGCGTGGCTTCCCCATTCACGTACGCGACAACGCTCCATCACGCCATCAATTTAATGCGGATTCCCTATTCACGAGGAGTTGGAACGTCAACCATTTGGCCTGGCCCGGTGGATTTCGGCGCGGTTGAAATCCATCTTGGCCCATCAATCCCACGGATTCCCCATTCGCATCACTCCATTAGCGTGCTATCACTCCATTTGGCATAATGGAACGCCCGTGTATTACCAGCTATGGAAAGGCATATCTACACCTCCGATGGTTGCGCTTTCACAACATTAACGCGCTCTGTTTGGTGCAGACATCCATGTTAGAAGGGCCGACCTACACTTCCAAAGGCTGCGCTTTCACAACATTAACGCACGTTGTTTAGTGTAGAATCTATACTCTGTGGTGCAGACATCCATGTTAGAAAGGCAGGTTTACACCTCCGATGGCTGCGCTTTCACATCAGTAACACATTCTGCTTGGTGCAGAATGTATACTTTGTGGTGCAGACATCCATGTTAGAAAGGCAGACTTACACCTCCGATGGCTGCGCTTTCACATCAGTAACGCATTCTGTTTGGTGCAGAATCTATACTCTATGTTGCAGACATCCATGTTAGAAAGACAGGCTTACACCCCGATGGCTGCGCTTTCACATCAGTAACGCATTCTGCTTGGTGCAGAATGTATACTTTGTGGTGCAGACATCCATGTTAGAAAGGCAGACTTACACCTCCGATGGCTGTGCTTTCACATCAGTAACACATTCTGCTTGGTGCAGAATGTATACTTTGTGGTGCAGACATCCATGTTAGAAAGGCAGACTTACACCTCCGATGGCTGCGCTTTCACATCAGTAACACATTCTGCTTGGTGCAGAATGTATACTTTGTGGTGCAGACATCCATGTTAGAAAGGCAGACTTACACCTCCGATGGCTGCGCTTTCACATCAGTAACGCATTCTGTTTGGTGCAGAATCTATACTCTATGTTGCAGACATCCATGTTAGAAAGGCAGGCTTACACCCCGATGCGTATGCTATTTGGTGCAGACATCCATGTTAGAAAAACATAGATATACTTCCATTTACTTCCTTTCACAAACAAAACAGCATAACAAAAAAACGTTCAGTCGATGTTCATTTTATTTACTTTAGTGGTTTATACTTTTACCGCAGAAGTTTATTGGCCTTTATTGCTAATCTTGGGTTTTATTCCATGTCCTAATGTGACTTTTTTACTAACTAAAGAAAATAAAAAAGTTCACGCGAGGCGTTTTATATTTAGGAAAAAGTGCATTGTTGTGTTTAAATTATTTTTATTAATTTAAAAGAGCAAGTAAGTCCTGCTATAGCTCTGGGAGGGGGAGTTGATATTTGAATGAGGGACCTCCCAGAATATCTTGGTAACTTATTTTTTATGGAAGAAATATGACCATGTTTAGTACTAATCAGCAAGCATTAATATTGAAATTGTGGATTTAATTATTAAATATGTTATAGCCTCATAGTAAATGAAAAACTCAGTAAATTTTCTTATAACGCACAGGTGTAATGAGTAAAAAAATTAGGTCAAATATAATTTATTGGTAAATAAGCGATCAATCCCACCCACCAGTTTTTAGCAAATGACTGTGCACTACACATTGTCTTTCAGTGCCACATTGATTATAGTTGTCGATTGAATACATCTGGCACTGAACTATGGCGGAATGGTGTTTTCATTGTTGGGAACCAGGAGGAAGACTGGCGTCACTTTTAACTATTGATATTAAATTTAAAGCATTTACCTGACTTGAATGTAGTTCAATACCACTGTGCGTGTATGGGTGGGCGGGTGGGTCAGTACCACTGTGCGTGTATGGGTGGGCGGGTGGGTCAGTACCACTGTGCGTGTATGGGTGGGCGGGTGGGTCAGTACCACTGTGCGTGTATGGGTGGGCGGGTGGGTCAGTACCACTGTGCGTGTATGGGTGGGCGGGTGGGTCAATACCACTGTACGTGTATGGGTGGGCGGGTGCGTCAATACCACTGTACGTGTATGGGTGGGCGGGTGGGTCAGTACCACTGTGCGTGTATGGGTGGGCGGGTGCGTCAACACCACTGTGCGTGTATGGGTGGGCGGGTGGGTCAGTACCACTGTGCGTGTATGGGTGGGCGGGTGGGTCAGTACCACTGTGCGTGTATGGGTGGGCGGGTGGGTCAGTACCACTGTGCGTGTATGGGTGGGCGGGTGGGTCAATACCACTGTACGTGTATGGGTGGGCGGGTGCGTCAATACCACTGTACGTGTATGGGTGGGTCTAATGGTTTTATATTTGTATTGAATGTATATGTAAGTAATATAACATTTACGTGCGAACAATCACATTAAGCACATACCTTAAATGTACATATATAATAATGACAGTAATTAGGTCAGCAGAACATACAGTAATCGTCTTCACGGTCTGGTTATCGGTCTTGTGCCAGGTAGGTTAGTGTTTCTCTGTTTCATACAACGGCTATTACGTCATCTCTTTATAAATAGTGCACTGTCGTAGCACACTGCTTTCATCTCTAAAATTAATCGAGCTACGTAAGCAATAGAGACTGAGATAATGTAGTCATTTTGGTATTTTTATCCATGCGTCCTGCCTGTACAGACTGCGTCTTGATAGACTGCCTTTCGGCCATTTTCGCATGGAGTAACCACAGCATGGTTACGGTGAGGTCGGTGAACCGTCAAGTAGCGCCTAGTTAATTCAACAGGTGTCTATTTCTCTGATTTACCAAACAGACTGCCTTCCAACGTGAAGCAGTTTTTAGCTTGCTCAGTCCAGTACTATTTATATAAATACAAGAGCAAGGAGGTAATCTGTAAATCCTATCGAAACAAAATCATGTAGGGCATTAGCGAATTGTAAATTTGTACCCATAATTTGAATTTGACGGTAGCTGGTTAAAGTTCATATGTACAGTACTTGGGTCACGACATTCCTTATTAGTAAGAATCAAATAATACGTTTTAAAGGTGCTTAGATATTTTTTTATTTGTTATTAGAATATTAATTATTAGGGGACAGTATTTCTATTTGGATTTGTTATTCAAATCTTATCTTAAATCCCTTGTAATTAATAATTAATTATTGTTCATATTTTGACGATCAGAAATAAACAGCAACATTAATCATTAATAAATAAGTACGTGTACTACGAACTCATTACTGCATGTTTCTTTGACAATAATAAATAGCTCAAAGCATTTATTACTCAATATCGAGTAATAAACAGCCTGTCAAATTAGATCTCCAAATAAATTTTCGATGCTTCTTTAATATTTAGACGAAACGTGTCTATGTATTCATAAATGTTGACTGTTTTTGGCTGTGTTAATTTGGTTGCCAATAATTTATCACTACGTTAATGACCATCCACTTGATGTGAGTTTGTTTTAGCAACCCAAAAATATAATGTAGTTATAGAATCAAATATAACCATTTCACGGATAAATTAGAAACTGTTTACACGTTATTTTAAAATAGTTATTGTTAATTATTTTAAGGTCTTGTGATGTATATAAGTAAATAATCAAAATAAATACGTTCTTTTCCGAAAAATATACCAAATATTTTTAATATACAGAACTTTAAAATTGAACATGAATCAGAAGTGTTGGATTAATGATTGTGTTTTTCAGTACAGTAAATTAAATTTGATTATTTGCAGGGCTAATTTCGCTAAACAGGTCTAAATTATGCACCCACATTTAATCATTTAACAATTTGAAGAGGTTTAACGTGTTTTACTTTGAAAGTACAAATTTCAGAATCGCAGAGATTTCAAACATTTATCTAAACTGGTGGTCATTCTATAATTAACCACGTTCAGTAGTATACTCCCCTTTCGTCCTTGTATTCTAATCTCACGATCAATCCAGCTGTCACATCCTTGGTCCAGGCTGGATGGTGATCACGACCAACTCACATTTGTCTCCCCAGGTGTGACGTTCACGACGTGCCGTGCAGTTCCGCATCCTTGGTCCAGGCTAGATGGTGATCACGACCAACTCACATTTGTCTCCCCAGGTATGACGTTCACGACGTGCCGTGCAGTTCCGCATCCTTGGTCCAGGCTGGATGGGGATCACGACCAACTCACATTTGTCTCCCCAGGTATGACGTTCACGACGTGCCGTGCAGTTCCGCATCCTTGGTCCAGGCTAGATGGTGATCACGACCAACTCACATTTGTCTCCCCAGGTGTGACGTTCACGACGTGCCGTGCAGTTCCGCATCCTTGGTCCAGGCTGGATGGGGATCACGACCAACTCACATTTGTCTCCCCAGGTATGACGTTCACGACGTGCCGTGCAGTTCCGCATCCTTGGTCCAGGCTGGATGGGGATCACGACCAACTCACATTTGTCTCCCCAGGTATGACGTTCACGACGTGCCGTGCAGTTCCGCATCCTTGGTCCAGGCTGGATGGTGATCACGACCAACTCACATTTGTCTCCCCAGGTATGACGTTCACGACGTGCCGTGCAGTTCCGCATCCTTGGTCCAGGCTGGATGGGGATCACGACCAACTCACATTTGTCTCCCCAGGTATGACGTTCACGACGTGCCGTGCAGTTCCGCATCCTTGGTCCAGGCTGGATGGGGATCACGACCAACTCACATTTGTCTCCCCAGGTATGACGTTCACGACGTGCCGTGCAGTTCCGCATCCTTGGTCCAGGCTGGATGGGGATCACGACCAACTCACATTTGTCTCCCCAGGTATGACGTTCACGACGTGCCGTGCAGTTCCGCATCCTTGGTCCAGGCTGGATGGGGATCACGACCAACTCACATTTGTCTCCCCAGGTATGACGTTCACGACGTGCCGTGCAGTTCCGCATCCTTGGTCCAGGCTGGATGGGGATCACGACCAACTCACATTTGTCTCCCCAGGTGTGACGTTCACGACGTGCCGTGCGGTTCCACATCCTTGGTCCAGGCTGGATGGGGATCACGACCAACTCACATTTGTCTCCCCAGGTGTGACGTTCACGACGTGCCGTGCGGTTCCGCATCCTTGGTCCAGGCTGGATGGGGATCACGACCAACTCACATTTGTCTCCCCAGGTGTGACGTTCACGACGTGCCGTGCAGTTCCGCATCCTTGGTCCAGGCTGGATGGGGATCACGACCAACTCACATTTGTCTCCCCAGGTATGACGTTCACGACAGGCCGTGCAGTTCCGCATCCTTGGTCCAGGCTGGATGGGGATCACGACCAACTCACATTTGTCTCCCCAGGTATGACGTTCACGACAGGCCGTGCAGTTCCGCATCCTTGGTCCAGGCTGGATGGGGATCACGACCAACTCACATTTGTCCCCCAGGTGTGACGTTCACGACGTGCCGTGCAGTTCCGCATCCTTGGTCCAGGCTGGATGGGGATCACGACCAACTCACATTTGTCTCCCCAGGTGTGACGTTCACGACGTGCCGTGCAGTTCCGCATCCTTGGTCCAGGCTGGATGGGGATCACGACCAACTCACATTTGTCTCCCCAGGTGTGACGTTCACGACGTGCCGTGCAGTTCCGCATCCTTGGTCCAGGATGGATGGTGATCACGACCAACTCACATTTGTCTCCCCAGGTGTGACGTTCACGACGTGCCGTGCGGTTCCGCATCCTTGGTCCAGGCTGGATGGGGATCACGACCAACTCACATTTGTCTCCCCAGGTATGACGTTCACGACAGGCCGTGCAGTTCCGCATCCTTGGTCCAGGCTGGATGGGGATCACGACCAACTCACATTTGTCTCCCCAGGTGTGACGTTCACGACAGGCCGTGCGGTTCCGCATCCTTGGTCCAGGCTGGATGGGGATCACGACCAACTCACATTTGTCTCCCCAGGTGTGACGTTCACGACGTGCCGTGCGGTTCCGCATCCTTGGTCCAGGCTGGATGGGGATCACGACCAACTCACATTTGTCTCCCCAGGTGTGACGTTCACGACGTGCCGTGCAGTTCCGCATCCTTGGTCCAGGCTGGATGGTGATCACGACCAACTCACATTTGTCTCCCCAGGTGTGACGTTCACGACGTGCCGTGCGGTTCCGCATCCTTGGTCCAGGCTGGATGGGGATCACGACCAACTCACATTTGTCTCCCCAGGTATGACGTTCACGACAGGCCGTGCAGTTCCGCATCCTTGGTCCAGGCTGGATGGGGATCACGACCAACTCACATTTGTCTCCCCAGGTGTGACGTTCACGACGTGCCGTGCAGTTCCGCATCCTTGGTCCAGGCTGGATGGGGATCACGACCAACTCACATTTGTCTCCCCAGGTGTGACGTTCACGACGTGCCGTGCGGTTCCGCATCCTTGGTCCAGGCTGGATGGGGATCACGACCAACTCACATTTGTCTCCCCAGGTATGACGTTCACGACAGGCCGTGCAGTTCCGCATCCTTGGTCCAGGCTGGATGGGGATCACGACCAACTCACATTTGTCCCCCAGGTGTGACGTTCACGACGTGCCGTGCAGTTCCGCATCCTTGGTCCAGGCTGGATGGGGATCACGACCAACTCACATTTGTCTCCCCAGGTGTGACGTTCACGACGTGCCGTGCGGTTCCGCATCCTTGGTCCAGGCTGGATGGGGATCACGACCAACTCACATTTGTCTCCCCAGGTGTGACGTTCACGACGTGCCGTGCAGTTCCGCATCCTTGGTCCAGGCTGGATGGGGATCACGACCAACTCACATTTGTCTCCCCAGGTGTGACGTTCACGACGTGCCGTGCGGTTCCACATCCTTGGTCCAGGCTGGATGGGGATCACGACCAACTCACATTTGTCTCCCCAGGTGTGACGTTCACGACGTGCCGTGCGGTTCCGCATCCTTGGTCCAGGCTGGTTGGGGATCACGATGAACTCACATTATTTGTCTCCCCAGGTGTTACGTTCACGACGTGCCGTGCAGTTCCGCATCCTTGGTCCAGGCTGGATGGGGATCACGACCAACTCACATATGTCTCCCCAGGTATGACGTTCACGACAGGCCGTGCAGTTCCGCATCCTTGGTCCAGGCTGGTTGGGGATCACGATGAACTCACATTTGTCTCCCCAGGTGTTACGTTCACGACGTGCCGTGCAGTTCCGCATCCTTGGTCCAGGCTGGATGGGGATCACGACCAACTCACATTTGTCTCCCCAGGTGTGACGTTCACGACGTGCCGTGCAGTTCCGCATCCTTGGTCCAGGCTGGATGGGGATCACGACCAACTCACATTTGTCTCCCCAGGTGTGACGTTCACGACGTGCCGTGCAGTTCCGCATCCTTCCTCCTTACTTCCATCCCTTGAATTTGAAATTTTGTTCGCTGCATTATCTATTTACTATGTACGATATTTATGCCTGTCCTATGTCTGTATCATCAGATAGACATGCTGTTAATTTTTACCTCATCTTCTCACATATCAGTCAGCTTATTGTACCTGCCCTATGTTTGTATCATCAGACAGACACGCTGTTGATATTTACCTCATCTTTTCACATATCAGTCATCTTATTGTGCCTGTCCTGTCTGTATAATCAGACAGACATGCTGTTGATTTTTACCTCATCCTCTCACATATAAGTCATCTTATTGTGCCTGTCCTGCCTGTATCATCAGACAGACATGCTGTTGATTTTTACCTCATCTTCTCCCATATGTCATAATATTGTGCTTGCCCTATGACTGTATCATCAGACAGACATGTTGATTTTTACCTCATCTTCTTACATATCAGTCATCTTATTGTACCTGTCCTATGTCTGTATCATCAGACAGACATGCTGCTGATTTCTACCACATCTTACATATCAGTCATCTTATTGTGCCTGTCCTGTCTGTATAGTCAGACAGTCATGCTGTTGATTTTTTACCTCATCTTTTCACATATCAGTCATCTTATTGTGGCGGTCCTGTGTCTGTATCATCAGACAGACATGCTGTTGATTTATACTTCATCTTCTCACATATCAGTCATCTTATTGTGCCTATGTTATGTATGTATCATCAGACAGACATGCTGTTAATATTTACATCATCTTCTCACATTTCAGTCATCTTATTGTGCCTATCTTATTTTTGTATCATCAGACATGCTGTTACCTCATCTTCTCACATATCAGTCATCTTATTGTGCCTGTCCTATGTCTGTATCATCAGACAGACATGATGGAGGTTTTAAAGCACTACTTTTCACATAATCAGCTGTCTTATTGTTCGTAGTTCGTTAGTATGAGATTACAGACACTTTGGGATTTCGGCACTGATTAAGAATGTAGATTTGATTTGATCAAATTAGGAGAGAAACACGTTTTAAATTACCGTGAAACGGTGGTTTCCTTATAGTGGCAATACATGATCTCCGAACCACCGGACCTTATAATCTTCATTACCGACTCTATTCTCTGACGCTCATGACTGGAAGCCAGTGCGGTGTGATTATTCAAATGATTCCAGAGATTCGTGATAACGTCTGTTGGCATTAATCGGAATTATAACTTATATGTTACAATAATTTACCTTAATGCATCTTCATGATTACAAATAAAATAAATTACAGAAATCCAGCTAACATTATCAATATACAACTCGTGGTTGGGCCTCATCTCTAGTTACAGTTTGAAACTATAGAGGGCTCTTCATTTCCCCAACTATTACAATTTTTACTGTATCCTTGAAATGTTTGACAAGAAAATAATAAAGATAAATTTATTAAGTATGTTATAGCTGATATATATATATATATATATATATATATATATATATATATATATATATATATATATATATATATATATATATATATATATATATATATATATATATATATATAATTAGGATTCTTAATCTTTGTATAAGGCATAAACATTGTTTTGGGTAAAAGTTTGTTCTAGTGCCGTGGTTTTAAATAATACAAATAAGATTAAACAAACGAATTAAAAACAGTCTTCGTGTTCAGTCAACATATTTAAATGTGATCATACCATAATAATATTGTTATAGAAAAAATTACCTTCCATTTATATTATGTTATGAAGTAGAACTCTCGCTGTTGGCTGTGGCCGTCTTCTAAAAACACCAGTGCATCTCTTTACTGACTATAACTACTATTTGACGACATTATGATGTGTTATAGATGTCGGAGGGTTGTTGTTCTCGCAGTCGGCCTGTGGACCATCCTCTACAACCACCAGTGCATCTCCTTACTGACTATAACTTCTATTTGACGACATTATGATGTGTTGTAGATGTCGGAGAGTTGTTGTTCTCGCATTCGGCCTGTGGACCATCCTCTACAACCACCACTTCATCTCCTTACTGACTATAACTTCTATTTGACGACATTATGATGTGTCATAGATGTCGGAGGGTTGTTGTTCTCGCAGTCTGCCTGTGGACCATCCTCTACAACCACCACTTCATCTCCTTACTGACTATAACTTCTATTTGACGACATTATGATGTGTCATAGATGTCGGAGGGTTGTTGTTCTCGCAGTCGGCCTATGGACCATCCTCTACAACCACCACTTCATCTCCTTACTCACTATAACTTCTATTTGACGACATTATGATGTGTCATAGATGTCGGAGGGTTGTTGTTCTCGCAGTCGGCCTATGGACCATCCTCTACAACCACCAGTGCATCTCTTTACTGACTATAACTTCTATTTGACGACATTATGATGTGTTATAGATGTCGGAGGGTTGTTGTTCTCGCAGTCTGCCTGTGGACCATCCTCTACAACCACCACTTCATCTCCTTACTGACTATAACTTCTATTTGATGACATTATGATGTGTCATAGATGTCGGAGGGTTGTTGTTCTCGCAGTCGGCCTATGGACCATCCTCTACAACCACCAGTGCATCTCTTTACTGACTATAACTTCTATTTGGCGACATTATGATGTGTCATAGATGTCGGAGGGTTGTTGTTCTCGCAGTCGGCCTATGGACCATCCTCTACAACCACCACTTCATCTCCTTACTGACTATAACTTCTATTTGACGACATTATGATGTGTTATAGATGTCCGAGAGTTGTTGTTCTCGCAGTCGGCCTATGGACCATCCTCTACAACCACCACTTCATCTCCTTACTCACTATAACTTCTATTTGACGACATTATGATGTGTCATAGATGTCGGAGGGTTGTTGCTCTCGCAGTCGGCCTATGGACCATCCTCTACAACCACCACTTCATCTCCTTACTGACTATGACTTCTATTTGACGACATTATGATGTGTTATAGATGTCCGAGGGTTGTTGTTCTCGCAGTCGGCCTATGGACCATCCTCTACAACCACCACTTCATCTCCTTACTCACTATAACTTCTATTTGACGACATTATGATGTGTCATAGATGTCGGAGGGTTGTTGTTCTCGCAGTCGGCCTATGGACCATCCTCTACAACCACCAGTGCATCTCTTTACTGACTATAACTTCTATTTGACGACATTATGACGTGTTATAGATGTCGGAGGGTTGTTGTTCTCGCAGTCGGCCTATGGACCATCCTCTACAACCACCAGTGCATCTCCTTACTGACTATAACTTCTATTTGACGACATTATGATGTGTCATAGATGTCGGAGGGTTGTTGTTCTCGCAGTCGACCTGTGGACCATCCTCTACAACCACCAGTGCATCTCTTTACTGACTATAACTTCTATTTGACGACATTATGATGTGTTATAGATATCCGAGGGTTGTTGTTCTCGCAGTCGGCCTATGGACCATCCTCTACAACCACCAGTGCATCTCCTTACTGACTATAACTTCTATTTGACGACATTATGATGTGTTGTAGATGTCGGAGAGTTGTTGTTCTCGCATTCGGCCTGTGGACCATCCTCTACAACCACCACTTCATCTCCTTACTGACTATAACTTCTATTTGACGACATTATGATGTGTCATAGATGTCGGAGGGTTGTTGTTCTCGCAGTCTGCCTGTGGACCATCCTCTACAACCACCACTTCATCTCCTTACTGACTATAACTTCTATTTGACGACATTATGATGTGTCATAGATGTCGGAGGGTTGTTGTTCTCGCAGTCGGCCTATGGACCATCCTCTACAACCACCACTTCATCTCCTTACTCACTATAACTTCTATTTGACGACATTATGATGTGTCATATATGTCGGAGGGTTGTTGTTCTCGCAGTCGGCCTATGGACCATCCTCTACAACCACCAGTGCATCTCTTTACTGACTATAACTTCTATTTGACGACATTATGATGTGTTATAGATGTCGGAGGGTTGTTGTTCTCGCAGTCTGCCTGTGGACCATCCTCTACAACCACCACTTCATCTCCTTACTGACTATAACTTCTATTTGATGACATTATGATGTGTCATAGATGTCGGAGGGTTGTTGTTCTCGCAGTCGGCCTATGGACCATCCTCTACAACCACCAGTGCATCTCTTTACTGACTATAACTTCTATTTGGCGACATTATGATGTGTCATAGATGTCGGAGGGTTGTTGTTCTCGCAGTCGGCCTATGGACCATCCTCTACAACCACCACTTCATCTCCTTACTGACTATAACTTCTATTTGACGACATTATGATGTGTTATAGATGTCCGAGAGTTGTTGTTCTCGCAGTCGGCCTATGGACCATCCTCTACAACCACCACTTCATCTCCTTACTCACTATAACTTCTATTTGACGACATTATGATGTGTCATAGATGTCGGAGGGTTGTTGTTCTCGCAGTCGGCCTATGGACCATCCTCTACAACCACCACTTCATCTCCTTACTGACTATGACTTCTATTTGACGACATTATGATGTGTTATAGATGTCCGAGGGTTGTTGTTCTCGCAGTCGGCCTATGGACCATCCTCTACAACCACCACTTCATCTCCTTACTCACTATAACTTCTATTTGACGACATTATGATGTGTCATAGATGTCGGAGGGTTGTTGTTCTCGCAGTCGGCCTATGGACCATCCTCTACAACCACCAGTGCATCTCTTTACTGACTATAACTTCTATTTGACGACATTATGACGTGTTATAGATGTCGGAGGGTTGTTGTTCTCGCAGTCGGCCTGTGGACCATCCTCTACAACCACAAGTGCATCTCCTTACTGACTATAACTTCTATTTGACGACATTATGATGTGTTATAGATGTTGGAGGGTTGTTGTTCTCGCAGTCTGCCTGTGGACCATCCTCTACAACCACCACTTCATCTCCTTACTGACTATAACTTCTATTTGATGACATTATGATGTGTCATAGATGTCGGAGGGTTGTTGTTCTCGCAGTCGGCCTATGGACCATCCTCTACAACCACCAGTGCATCTCTTTACTGACTATAACTTCTATTTGGCGACATTATGATGTGTCATAGATGTCGGAGGGTTGTTGTTCTCGCAGTCGGCCTATGGACCATCCTCTACAACCACCACTTCATCTCCTTACTGACTATAACTTCTATTTGACGACATTATGATGTGTTATAGATGTCCGAGAGTTGTTGTTCTCGCAGTCGGCCTATGGACCATCCTCTACAACCACCAGTGCATCTCCTTACTGACTATAACTTCTATTTGATGACATTATGATGTGTTATAGATGTCCGAGGGTTGTTGTTCTCGCAGTCGGCCTGTGGACCATCCTCTACAACCACAAGTGCATCTCCTTACTGACTATAACTTCTATTTGACGACATTATGATGTGTTATAGATGTCCGAGGGTTGTTGTTCTCGCAGTCGGCCTGTGGACCATCCTCTACAACCACAAGTGCATCTCCTTACTGACTATAACTTCTATTTGACGACATTATGATGTGTTATAGATGTCCGAGGGTTGTTGTTCTCGCAGTCGGCCTGTGGACCATCCTCTACAACCACCAGTGCATCTCCTTACTGACTATAACTTCCATTTGACGACATTATGATGTGTTATAGATGTCCGAGGGTTGTTGTTCTCGCAGTCGGCCTGTGGACCATCCTCTACAACCACAAGTGCATCTCCTTACTGACTATAACTTCTATTTGACGACATTATGATGTGTTATAGATGTCCGAGGGTTGTTGTTCTCGCAGTCGGCCTGTGGACCATCCTCTACAACCACCAGTGCATCTCCTTACTGACTATAACTTCTATTTGATGCCATTATGATGTGTTATAGATGTCCGAGGGTTGTTGTTCTCGCAGTCGGCCTGTGGACCATCCTCTACAACCACAAGTGCATCTCCTTACTGACTATAACTTCTATTTGACGACATTATGATGTGTTATAGATATCCGAGGGTTGTTGTTCTCGCAGTCGACCTGTGGACCATCCTCTACAACCACCAGTGCATCTCCTTACTGACTATAACTTCTATTTGACGCCATTATGATGTGTTATAAATCTCCGGGTGTGCTGTCCTTGCAGTCGGCCTGTGGACCATCCTCTACAACCACCAGTACATCTCTTTACTGACTATAACTTCTATTTGACGACATTATGTTGTGTTATAGATCTCCGGGTGTGCTGTCCTTACAGTCGGCCTGTGGACCATCCTCTACAACCACCAGCACTGACTATAACTTCTATTTGACGACATTATATTGTGTTATAGATCTCCGGGTGTGCTGTCCTTGCAGTCGGCATGTGGAGTATCCTCTACAACCACAAGTGCATCTCTTTACTGACTATAACTGCTATTTGACGACATTATATTGTGTTATAGATCTCCGGGTGTGCTGTCCTTGCAGTCCATCCTCTACAACCACAAGTGCATCTCTTTACTGACTATAACTTCTATTTGACGACATTATGATGTGTTATAGATGTCCGAGGGTTGTTGTTCTCGCAGTCGGCCTGTGGACCATCCTCTACAACCACAAGTGCATCTCTTTACTGACTATAACTTCTATTTGACGACATTATATTGTGTTATAGATCTCCGGGTGTGCTGTCCTTACAGTCGGCCTGTGGACCATTCTCTACCAGTTTATCTCCTTACTCACTATAACTTCTATTTGATGACATTATGTTGTGTTATAGATCTCCGGGTGTGCTGTCCTTACAGTCGGCCTGTGGACCATCCTCTACCAGTTTATTTCCTTACTCACTATAACTTCTATTTGACGACATTATGTTGTGTTATAGATCTCCGGGTGTGCTGTCCTTGCAGTCGGCCTGTGGACCATCCTCTACAAACACCAATACATCTCCTTACTGACTACAGTTACTTATGTCCTCACTGCGTACGTCCTTGTTGTCGCTGGAGGACTGGCCCTCTTTGTTGTTATCCTCGGATGTTGTGGCGTATGGAGGGAGAATAGATGCCTTCTGCTTGTGGTGAGTTTTAATATCATTTCTCAACAAGATTTGTTCAACTAAACTAAATATATAAATGTAATTTTACAAACATATTATACTTGATAGAACATGTATTCTTCTATGTACAACGTACTCTTCATATATCGTCGACACTTTTACAAACAACTTATACTTGATATACTACATAATATTTACTTTTGAAATACCCCTTAGTATATGTTTCATACTCAAAAGATGTGTGCTTTAGCTGACTGGTTCCTGGTCGATACGTCATAGGTCAAAGGTTATTGTCAAGGGTAAATGAATATCTTGTTGTCTGTTTTCAGGACTTGTCATGAAAATAATAATTGTACCCAATGTATATCATCCCTCCTTTTATGGAAAAAGTAAAAATAAGTTTTCTTGCTATATTTTTTGACGAAATGCTCTCTTGGTTGCATGAAAATAAAATTATCTGCTCATAATGAATTTTGAAACATTTTATAGAGTGATAAATATGCCTATTTTTAATTTTAAATAAAAAAATCAATAACATCTGTTAAACTGCAAAATTAAAACTAAAAATAAATCTTCTTTCTTCTTAATAGGCGTATATTATTCTGTCATGATAAGTTCTTGGACCGTTCTTGGGCCCAGAACGTGTAGCCCGCATCTCAGTAGACTTAGCTGTTTTTGACGGACTCATTTTCATCTGTAGGCCTATGGTGGTTTGGTGATGATGTAGGCGACATCCTGACTGAACCGTTAGTTGGTGTTTGACTATTTAATTCTTCTTTGTCTTGCCTAGGCCTTTCAGCTGTTGTGTTTTGCCATTGTCTATTTAAGAACTCTGTTTCTTCGGTAAAGTTTAACATGAATGTCGACTGTGTATGATCTTGGTGACGGTTTATCTACTATTTTTCCAGATTGCCATTTTGGGTCAAAATTGGCTGGTTTCTTTACATAGACCCCTTTACCTATTTCAAGTTCAGGACATGAATATATCAACGATAGAAGTTCAAGGCTTCGATTTTCTACCATAGTAAAATTTATATTTGTTCGTCTTTAACCTGAGCATTTCTTGAAAAGAGGTTTCCACCTTAGGTGTTAACAGATCCTTTACAACTGGTAGGAGTGTTCTTGTTTGGCTTGACATTAGGCGTTGTACAGGGATGGTGTTCACTCCTGTTGTGGGTGTGTTGCGCCATTCTAATAATTCCATCCAGATGTCTTCAGACTGTCGTTCAGGTTTCTTTACCTGAACGACAGTCTTTGCTATCTTCACTGTACCAGCATTTGACATCCCCTTGGATAATACGGCGAGGATGTCAAATGTTCAAATTTCCATTCTTTTGCAAATTTATAAAAGTTTGAGGTTTGAAATTGAGCTTTTGAGTTGTCTGTTACAACTGTTAGGGGACATCCATGTCTGCTAAAGTTCTTCTCGGTAATTTCTACTGTGGTTGCTGATGTTAGGTCTGGTAATTTGTCCAATTTAGAAAAATGTGAGTAATAGTCGACCGTAATGACAGAGAGTTGTTATTTTTATGATGGGATATGTCAATCGCTACTCGCTTCTATGGTAAATCAGGAATTTTATCTGTCTGCATAGGTAAGTGAGCGGGTGATGGAGCAAGTTATAAACAAGCAGAACACTCTTGAATAGTGCATTTGATATCGTTGGAAATTTGGGACCAAAATATAATTTGTCTGGCCTTTCTGAGACTTTCACCAATGCCTTGATGACTGCCATGGATTCTCCTCAACATTTCTCTTCTTAACGACTTTGGTACAACTAAACGTTCTCCTCTTAAGATAATTACATTTTGTACACTGAGTTCATCTCTGAAAGTCCAATACAGTTTTGCTTCATTAGGCAGGTTGTCCTTGGTAGCTGGCCATGCGTTTTTTATTATTTATTTCATATTTTGCAGCTCACTGTCCTGATTTGTGCGTTTCTTTATTGTTCTAGTCAGTCTTTAGTGACGTTTAAGTTACCAGTAGATGATATTTCCTCTATACTACTAAAATATTTGTCTTCTTCATGAAGCTGATGTATCTGCCATGATTCTAAATCTTTTTCATCATTTTTGGTTGTGATATAAGTGGCTCGAGACAGTGTGTCTGCGATGTACATCTCACTTCCTTTTGTGTAGACAATGTTGATGTTGTATCTCTGTAGTTTGAGTATCATACACTGTAGTCGCTTGGGTTCTGATAAGACAGACTTTTTGAAAATGGTAAGTAAAGGTTGATAATCAATTTCTACTGTTACGTCTTCTTTGCTACTAATATATTGAAGAAAAAAATTAAAAAGATTAAAGATTGTCTTGTTTTACCAGGTGAAGTTATGGCTAAGGAGCCCCTCTCTAACACTTAACCTGGGGACCAACGTCTTTACGTGACTTCCGAACCACGGGAGCGGCCGGGCAAAATCTATTATTGGGTACATAGGGGATCGAACTCGGACCGGCAGCGTGGCAAGCCAGCGCCTTAGCCCCTTATCTACAGCCGTTCTCTTTGTTAAAACGATTTCACGCAAAAAGAATGCTGAGACATTCCTTCTCAATTTGTGCGTAGCGTCTCTCCGTTCGACTCATTGTCCTAGATGCGTAAGCTACAGGTTGACCTGACTGAATGAGTGCACAGCCGAGACCTGTATCACAAGCATCACACTGAAGCGTAACTAGCAATGACACATCGAAGTATCTCAATACTGGGGCACTTGAAATTGAACTCTTTAGTTCACTGAACGCTCTAATATGATTTGCGTCCCAAGTCCAAGGTACATCTTTTTCAATGAGTTGCCTTAATACTTCTCAACGGTCAGATAAAGTGGGAACGAACTTGGGAAGATAAGTTATAAGCCCTAAGAATCTTTGAAGATCAGATACATTCTGTGGTTCAGGTATTTTTTGAATTGCCGTTATTTTAGACTTATCGGGTTTCAGTCCGTTTTGAGTTAAGACGTGGCCCATATAGGCTAGTTCTTTTTGACGCAATTTAAATTTCCGTTTTTTTTTTTATTATTTTAAGTTCTTTTGACGAGCTCTGTCAAGTAAACGTCTCAGTTTGGTATCGTGATCGATAACGGCATCTTCACAAGTATCGCCGCACCCATACACAAGAATGTCATCTGCTATGACACTAACACCGTCGAGTCCATCCAATGTCTCGTTGAGACGTCTTTGAAATTCTTCCGCAGCTGGCGCTAAGCCGAATGGTAAACGTAACCATCGGTATCTTCCTTCAGGAGTCCAAAACGTTGTGAGCAAACTTGAAAACTCGTCCAATTGAATTTGACAATAACCATCTTCAGCATCAAGACTATTGAATACTTTAGATTTTGCGAGATTAGACAAAATCTCATCAATAGTCGGTAGTTGATAAAATAACCGCCAAAGTGCTAAATTTAAGTCCTTAGGATCAATGAAAATCTAGCTCTGACAGTTTAAGTTTAAGCTTATCTAGAGAAGCTTATCTTAGAAGTGGTACAGGCTTTTTTGCGTGGAATATGTTTAACTGGAACCGCATCTTTGTCAACTTCCAAATGGTAAAGACCTGGTAGCTTACCTAAGCCTTTGCAAACATCACTATATTCATTGAGAATGTCATCTCGAGACCATTGTCGTGCATGTCCCTGCAATGTACATAAGTTGGCTTTGACCTCAATTAGGCCTAGTTGCTCACAGGTTTCAGCTGAGAGCAAAGGCTTTTGATAAGCAGGTGTTTTGAAAACTTGAAAAATTAAGTCATAATGTTTGTCATTAACTTTAAATTGTAAGACTTGTTGGTCAATAGGCTGAATAACTTTACCGTCATAGCATTTTAATTTTAACTTGCTCACTTTAAGCTGCGAGTTGTGATCACTGATTATCTTATTATAATCAAAAACATTTATTACGTTACAAGAAGAACCACTATTTGAAGTTATTGAACTGACTATTACAACCTAACTGCAGTTCAATAAACCATTGCTTTATAATGGATTGCCTAAAGCTAGAATCACTGGTAATATATTGATTATTATTGAAAATCTGATGAAAAGAATACAAGGTTTCCTCACTATCATCATTGCTGGAAGAGTTCCTAATGGTAAATCTTTCCCCCTGGTATTATAGCTGCGAATATCCTTTGATTTGTCAAACTTATCCAGGTTATTTCTGAAATTTAAAATAGATTTATATACATACATTGAATAAAATATTAAAAATTGTAATTCACTAAAATGAGTCTTTTAAGAATCTCTCATGTCAAGTTTTAAAATTATTCTAATTGCATTTTTCTGCAGATCTACGATGCATTACTGTACCCTACACTAAGTATTTGTCACACAGAGTACCCACCCACCCATACACATGCAGTGGTATTGACCCACCCACCTAACCATACACATGCAGTGGTATTGACCCACCCACCCAATCATACACATGCAGTGGTATTGACCCACCCACCCAACCATACACGTACAGTGGTATTGACCCACCCACCCAACCATACACGTACAGTGGTATTGACCCACCCGCCCACCTATACACGCACTGTGGTATTGAACCACCCACCTACCCATACACGTACTGTGGTATTGACCTACCCGCACACCCATATACGCACTGTGGTATTGATGGGTATCACTATCACTGTACGTGAATGGGTGGGCGGGTGGGTCAATATCACTGTACGTATTATTGTGTTTCTATATTTGTAAAAATGGATGGAAATAAATCATTATTATCATTATTATTATCATGTTTTGGTTTTCAGTTCCATTACCGTGCTTATGAGTTCTTGTTCAGAAACTATGCTATTTTTTTTTTTTTTTTTTTTTTGGGTGGGTTGGTTAGGTCTGTACAATCCAAGCAGATTGTGCGTACAAGTTGTCTTGTTAAACCTGGGTTAACGGATACGGTCAAATACTTCAATAGTCAAATACTCTTCCATTTGATGCAAATTTTTCCTATGACTGGCCATATTATTCCTAAACTTAGGTTTATTTGCTGTAACATGTTTATTAGAATGAGTACGATTAGGCTATTCTGTTTACAGATGGTTGCAAAATGATTTAATCGGCTACATTTTCTATATGTCTTACCATACGCAGGGCAACTTGATTTTTTTCCATTGGATAACTTATTTTTAGGATAACTTGGGTTGATCCTACATTGTGTGTGGCTGGAGGTAGTGTTATTTAGTACCTCATTCTCCGTTTCATTTTGGTTGATAATCCTCTTCATTTGCTTCGTGCGATCTACATATGTCGATAGCTGAAGTTAGGGTTAGTTTTAGGATAACTTGAGTTGATCCTACATTGTGTGTGGCTGGAGGTAGTGTTATTTAGTACCTCATTCTCCGTTTCATTTTGGTTGATAATCCTCTTCATTTGCTTATTAGTTGCTTCGTGTGATCTACATATGTCGATAGCTGAAGTTAGGGTTAGTTTTTAATCTTCTAGCAATGTTTTACGTAGGCTAACCCAAGGTCCAATTTTACGTAAGCTTTGTTCCTAGATCCAAGTTTACCTGTTTTGGTTGCATCATCACCTCAAGCCATTGTGGAGTTATTTATTATTGCTTATAAAGGCAAAAGAAATCAAATATTATGTCAATTAAGGCGCAAAAGCTTAATGACTGAAAATTGCATAAGATAGGGTTAGCTTCCTCTTGTTAAAAAAACACCTCATTTCAATAAATTTACGTACATATTTCACAATCGCGCTCTGCATAACATGATTGAAACTGTTAATGGACTAATGAAATACTGTAAAATAGCACTTAAAAAATAAATTAAACTTATTAAAACCACTTTTTGCAAAACTGGATAAAATTTATCAAAGTAGAACAAACTTTTAGGTTGGAAATGGAACGAGGCATAAGGGAGACCATGTTTCATACTCACATGCTAGGTGTAGACTGTGTGAGGTAGCTGACTTGTTCCTGGTTGATACGTCATACGTCAAAGGTTATTTAAATGAAAGTCTTGTTGTCTGTGTTCAGGACTTGTCAAGAAAACTAATAGTTGTACCCAATATATAACAGTATTTTATATATTGTGATCTGACGGGCAAGTAAGTCTGATTGCTGGTAATCGCAAAGTTACTATTGAATTTCGTTGTATTTTAAAGGTGAATGTTGGTCTGGCCGAACTGTTTTCTCACTATGAAGAAATTTTAATAACACATCCAATATGTTCCTCATGTAACAGATTTTTAAACTTATAAATATAAGCACTGTATTACATAAAGAGAGCATGAAAAAGTAGACATTTCTGCTTAACTAAATTACTAAGGTATTTAGTTCATTTTTGAATATAGTAAAATAGTTTCATTTTCATTTATTTTAAAAATTTTCCTTTAATTATCAAACATATTGATTTTATTTTAATTTTTACTAAGGTATTTTTCTTTTAAAATTTCCTGTGTAATCTTACTTTTAGATGAAATTCTGTAATTAAAGCGTTTATTTACAGGTAAAAGTTCCCTTGCTTGTTTTCTCCCTCCAGACATTGTGTCAATCCAATTTTCTTCCCTTGCAGTCTTTTCACGCCCAATTTACATTCACCCCAACTAATGAAGTTTAGTTTCTTCATATAATCAAACAAAAAGCGCATGAACTACCTCTCGACTTGGTTCGTAACTGCTCAGTAGTAAACTAACTAACCATCTAATAAGTTTGGAAGCTACTTCGTTTCATTATAATCATATTTACATGATTATATTATGCATGACGTTACATACATTAAGTTTTCTGAAAACTGACAATGTATATACCAAGCAGACTAGTGTTGTTAGTGCGCTTGTGTTTTGTAGATCTATTAAAGAAACAAAATCATATTTACATTTTGCTTATGACTCATAGATTTTTCCCTTTGTATATTTACTATGGTATAAACATTTCTATAGTTAATTAAGGTGGTATAAGAAATTTTAGTGTGGTCATGGGTATTTTGGGACTTTGCTATGTATGTATGCTGTGGTTTGAAGAGCTCCTCGACTGTTTATTCTGGTTATTAGATTCCCAGGGGGTTCTAATAACAGGGGGTTATAGGTTTAGATATAGGTACCAGGGAGGAGTAGAGACCCAAGAGTTATCTCTAATCAATCCAGATGGCTAATGTTCTCATGAAGTTAGAGATAACTTATCCAAGATACATATAAGGATAGAGATAACTCGCCAATGAACATAGAGGCTAGAGATAACTCGCCAACGAACATATGAAGCAAGAGACAACTCACCTAATGTACACGTGAGGTTAAGAGTAAACTCAACCAATTAACATATGAGGTTAAAGATAACTCACCAATGTACACATGATATTTGAGATAACTCTCACCTAATTTACCGATGAAGTTAAGACTAATAACTCAACCTAACCACAAACGAGGTTAGGATGGAACCTAACTACTATACATGAGGCGTACTCACTCATTATACAAATGAAGTGAAACGAAACACCCCACAGAAGCAATGTATAACCGACTAATGGGATACTAGTTCCTTATAAACTTTGCTATTATGGCGTGTGACCTAGTTTTGCATTTTGCTTAACTTTGCTTTGTGAGATGGATGTCAATTAAAGTACCTTAATAGAGTAAACGTCGTATTAAAGTACCTAAATAGAGTAAACGTCGTATTAAAGTACCTAAATAGAGTAAACGTCCTATTAAAGTACCTAAATAGAGTAAACGTCGTATTAAAGTACCTAAATAGAGTAAACGTCGTATTAAAGTACCTAAATAGAGTAAACGTCGTATTAAAATTAGTTTAGTAAAGAAATGTCTTCTTATACTAAAAAGTCGACATTTTCTTCGTAATAAGGCTAAATGTTGATTATCCTGTATATATTTCTACTGTAGGGCCTATATAAGTAATAATTTACATTTCAATAATCCAGAATTTTATCACAAAAATGCTACCTCTAAGTTCACACTACTCACCACTGGCCAGTCGTAAAGTTCGCAGTTTGCTAGGATTATGAGAGTATTGGGGATGTTGTCTCTACCGTCAGGGTTGATATCAGTACGTTACAGAATCTACCGTCATCAGATTAAAAACTGAAATTAAGCTAAAGCATTTTTATTTGGAAATTATTTATCATATCTGAGTTGTTTAATAATAATAAGCACTGTAAGTAAACTTAAGTAAATTTGATAATTACAAATGCTTTGAAATTAAGTAATAAAATATTAATAGTGACACAATTACTTCCTAACATACAAGATAACTCTTACAACAAATGTTACTAACAAATAATTGCAAAAAGATACAAATATCATGATGATCGATTTCAGTACACGACGTTTACCTTCCTCAGACCAGAGGGATTCACAAAGCGGCAAACGTGGTTTGCCGATCGCTTACCAAACATACTTGTACCTTTTCTGTAGCTATATTGTAATAAATTGATATCGTATGGCGTTTAATTGTTTGTAATTTTTACCAAAACCTAATAAGATTAGCGTCGTTCTGTAGCTCAAAATTAGTTTTCTAAGTGTTTGTTCTAAGTGTTCTATAAATGTACCAAATCACCTAACTTATAGGTCTGGCCTGATCTCATAGCTCAGAATCCTGTAAGAACTAAGTATACACAGTGTCTGTGCTATGGGACCTCACCATAGACCTGAACTAAGTATACACAGTGTCTGTGCTATGGGACCTCACCATAGACCTGAACTAAGTATACACAGTGTCTGTGCTATGGGACCTCACCATAGACCTGAACTAAGTATACACAGTGTCTGTGCTATGGGACCTCACCATAGACCTGAACTAAGTATACACAGTGTCTGTGCTATGGGACCTCACCATAGACCTGAACTAAGTATACACAGTGTCTGTGCTATGGGACCTCACCATAGACCTGTACTAAGTATACACAGTGTCTGTGCTATGGGACCTCACCATAGACCTGTACTAAGTATACACAGTGTCTGTGCTATGGGACCTCACCATAGACCTGTACTAAGTATACACAGTGTCTGTGCTATGGGACCTCACCATAGACCTGTACTAAGTATACACAGTGTCTGTGCTATGGGACCTCACCATAGACCTGTACTAAGTATACACAGTGTCTGTGCTATGGGACCTCACCATAGACCTGTACTAAGTATACACAGTGTCTGTGCTATGGGACCTCACCATAGACCTGCACTAATTATCTTATATTCCCTACTTCCTTGTATGTACATGTGCCTAACATATAAATATTTTATTTGATTTATTTTTATGATTGGACGTTTTCTCTGGACAGTAATACTTTGGTGATTGTCTCCCAAGCATTGACGATATTATGAGTGTGTTATGACTTTGAACATTTGCTTGAAAAGTACTTTGTAAAACGCAATGTTGACTTTCTTAATCAAGGTGAAAATGGGCAAGGGAATTAATTCATAGCTCGAGTGCATGTAGTAACATTAATTAATCCCCAAAGTTAGGCTGAGTAAAAGATTTCTCATTTCTTGCCCAACTTAGTTTGAAACAGACGCGTGACAAAGAGGACAAAGAGGTCGATTGTCGCCCGACCTGCGACTAGTCGATGTTTATAAACAGATATCGTCGACCTCGGCCCTATCCGCCCACTTCACGCATCTGGCAGTTGTGATGAAATGGATCTCCTTTGTTGGCACGGTTTACCGATATCAGCTGTCAACTGTAATTAATACAATACCTCACATTTAAGCTTATGATTTGTGTATTATCGGTTGTTTAGTATTTTAATACACAAGGTTGAAATAAATTATTTGAAAACTCTCCTTTAAATGTTGAATAAAGGCAAAACAGTTAAACCAAACCATCATAAGGAAATCCGTAAGAAATTATAATGTACCATATCTAAATTTTAAACTAAATTTTGTTTAACTCGCGAAACAAAAACAGACGCTTTCTCAGTTGCATACACGTGTACATAAATCAATTAAAGATTTGGTCACAGTTTACAGAAAGTAAATTCAGCATATTTAATGATCCCTAGGCCCTCTACTAATTTAATATTTACGTATTATTTAGGTGGATAAACTGAGTTGGAAAACGCATAGACACGATAGGCAAACATATCATAATTATTAAAAATTGAACTTCTTATTATTTTGCTTTTTATATCAGTTAATTTGTTAAAAACATGCTTAATTCAAAGTGGCCGTTTCCCTGTGGCACTGATGTCTACACAGGGAACACACAGGACAGCTCTACACAGGGAAAACACAGGACAGCTCTACAAAGGGAAAACACAGGACAGCTGTCTACAAAGGGAAAACACAGGACTGCTGTCTACAAAGGGAAGACACAGGACTGCTTTCTTTAAGGATTTATATTAGTGACGACCTCCCAAACACCAATACGCGTACATTAGTGATGCCCCTCCAAACCACTCATGCGCGTACATTAGTGATGCCCCTCCAAACCACCCATGCGCGTACATTAGTGATGCGCCTCCAAACCACCCATGCGCGTACATTAGTAATGCCCCTCCAAACCACCCATGCGCGTACATTAGTAATGCCAGAAACCACCCATGCGCGTACATTAGTAATGCCCCTCCAAACCACCCATGCGCGTACATTAGTAATGCCAGAAACCACCCATGCGCGTACATTAGTAATGCCCCTCCAAACCACCCATGCGCGTACATTAGTGATGCGCCTCCAAACCACCCATGCGCGTACATTAGTGATGCGCCTCGAAACCACCCATGCGCGTACATTAGTGATGCGCCTCCAAACCACCCATGCGCGTACATTAGTAATGCCCCTCCAAACCACCCATGCGCGTACATTAGTGATGCGCCTCCAAACCACCCATGCGCGTACATTAGTGATGCGCCTCGAAACCACCCATGCGCGTACATTAGTGATGCCCCTCCAAACCACCCATGCGCGTACAGTAGTAATGCCAGAAACCACCCATGCGCGTACATTAGTAATGCCCCTCCAAACCACCCATGCGCGTACATTAGTAATGCCAGAAACCACCCATGCGCGTACATTAGTGATGCGCCTCCAAACCACCCATGTGCGTACATTAGTGATGTGCCTCGAAACCACCCATGCGCGTACATTAGTGATGCGCCTCCAAACCACCCATGCGCGTACATTAGTGATGCGCCTCCAAACCACCCATGCGCGTACATTAGTGATGCGCCTCGAAACCACCCATGCGCGTACAGTAGTGATGCCCCTCCAAACCACCCTTGCGCGTACATTAGTGATGCCCCTCCAAACCACCCATGCGCGTACATTAGTGATGCGCCTCCAAACCACCCATGCGCGTACATTAGTAATGCCCCTCCAAACCACTCATGTGCGTACATTAGTGATGCCCCTCCAAACCACCTATGCGCGTACATTAGTGATGCGCCTCCAAACCACTCATGTGCGTACATTAGTGATGCCCCTCCAAACCACCTATGTGCGTACATTAGTGATGCCCCTCCAAACCACCTATGCGCGTACATTAGTGATGCCCCTCCAAACCACCTATGTGCGTACATTAGTGATGCCCCTCCAAACCACCTATGCGCGTACATTAGTGATGCCCCTCCAAACCACCTATGTGCGTACATTAGTGATGCCCCTCCAAACCACCTATGCGCGTACATTAGTGATGCGCCTCGAAACCACTCATGTGCGTACATTAGTGATGCCCCTCCAAACCACCTATGCGCGTACATTAGTGATGCGCCTCCAAACCACTCATGTGCGTACATTAGTGATGCCCCTCCAAACCACCTATGTGCGTACATTAGTGATGCCCCTCCAAACCACCTATGCGCGTACATTAGTGATGCCCCTCCAAACCACCTATGTGCGTACATTAGTGATGCCCCTCCAAACCACCTATGCGCGTACATTAGTGATGCGCCTCGAAACCACCCATGTGCGTACATTAGTGATGCCCCTCCAAACCACCTATGTGCGTACATTAGTGATGCCCCTCCAAACCACCTATGCGCGTACATTAGTAATGCCCCTCCAAACCACTCATGTGCGTACATTAGTGATGCCCCTCCAAACCACCTATGTGCGTACATTAGTGATGCCCCTCCAAACCACCTATGCGCGTACATTAGTGATGCCCCTCCAAACCACCCATGCGCGTACATTAGTGATACGCCTCCAAACCACCCATGAGCGTACATTAGTGATGCCCCTCCAAACCACCCAACACGTACATTAGTGATACGCCTCCAAACCACCCATGCGCGTACATTAGTGATGCACCTCGAAACCACCCATGCGCGTACATTAGTGATGCGCCTCGAAACCACCCATACGCGTACATTAGTGATGCGCCTCGAAACCACACATACGCGTACATTAGTGATGCGCCTCGAAACCACCCATGCGCGTACATTAGTGATGCGCCTCGAACCACCCATACGCGTACATTAGTGATGCGCCTCGAAACCACCCATGCGCGTACATTAGTGATGCGCCTCGAAACCACCCATACGCGTACATTAGTGATGCGCCTCGAAACCACCCATACGCGTACATTAGTGATGCGCCTCGAAACCACCCATGCGCGTACATTAGTGATGCGCCTCGAAACCACCCATGCGTGTACATTAGTGATGCGCCTCCAAACCACCCATGCGCGTACATTAGTGATGCGCCTCGAAACTACCCATGCGCGTACATTAGTGATGCGCCTCGAAACCACCCATACGCGTACATTAGTGATGTCCCTCCAAACCACCCATACACGTACATTAGTAATGCCCCTCCAAATCACCCATACACGTACATTAGTGATGCCCCTCCAAACCACCCATACGCGTACATTAGTGATGTCCGTCCCAACCAAACATTACGTAAATTAGTGAAGCCCCTCCCAACCACCCATACACGTAAATTAGTGATGCCCCTCCCAACCACGTATACACGTAAATTAGATTTGCTCCTCCCAACCACACATACGCGTACATTAGTGATGTCCGTCCCAACCAAACATTACGTAAATTAGTGAAGCCCCTCCCAACCACCCATACACGTAAATTAGTGATGCCCCTCCCAAATACCCATACGCGTACATTAGTGATGCCACTACCAACAACCCATACGCGTACATTAGTGATCCTTCCCCCACCCCCCAACTACATATTCACGTACATTAGTGATTACCCTCCCAACCACCCATAAACGTATATTAGTGAAGCCCCTCCCAACCACCCATACCCGTACATTAGTGATTACCCTCCCAAAAACCCATACACCTTCATTACTGATGCCTTTTCCAACCACCAGTATCACACAGGTAATCTTTAATATGTTTACATTAAAGATTACCTGTGTATATAATTTCATTATTGTTAATAAAAAGAATTATTAAAAAACTTATTAATTTAAGATTTAAATATTAAACGTCTTTAAAACTAAACTCAATCAGTTAAGTTTGGGTTGTTATAAATTAAGACCAATAACATGCACGTACTGTATTAAGTAAATTTTATTGATTGTAACACGTGCTAACATTATTTTACGGACCAGCAAATGTGCTGTAGACCTATTATTTATAAGTTATTGAAAGTGCCTAATAATGCACATGCAAAATGTGCTTAATCTATATATATGAAAGCCATTTACAACTCATCACTATTTCTCCAAAACTATGCATCCAATTGACTTGAAAATTTGTACATTGTTGGCCCATAAAGGTTCACTTAGAAAGGATTTTCCTCTCCGACTTTAGAACTTCGTCCCATTGGCCTCCAAAATTCCCATGGTATTCTTATGGAGCTATATTTATTGATTTATTTATTTGATCAACAGCTGTTAAATAAAAACAAACTGAATAAAATTGTGGTAGGCTAAACTTATAAAATAAAAAATAATTGAGCACAGTAGTAAATTATACATAGTATCAGCTGTTCTAAATTGGACATTTGATTAAATAATTTGAATAATTGTAGAAATAAATGGTTCCAAAGAATTGGTAAAAACTTTCCCCTATACTAAACACCAAACAAAAATCAAAACTTTGAAAATTACCAGTTTGATTCCCAAATATGTTGTTTTGCCATAACTAAAAAAATAGTCAAGTTAGAGACATGCGGTTTTTGCTAAAATATTTTAAATTGTAATTTACATCGTTCCTGAAAATTTAATCAAAATCGTTAAAGCCGTTTTTGAGAAAAATCTTTTTTTCATGTTTTTTGCCATAAAATAAAACTAAACAAAAAAATGAAAAAGCGGTTTGGAAATACTGGCTAAATACACAAATATACCAAATTTCATAAAAATCTATCTATCCATTTGGTCTCCAGCGAAGGTCACATACACACAGACAGACGCAGATACGGACAGACATAAAAAATGTTTTTTTACGGGCAGTTGTGCACAATAAAAACTGAACTGCCCGTGGTAACCTCGGACGACTTTGTGATTCTGTCAGATTTGGTTCAACTGTATTTATAATAGCTATGTGATGCACGAGGCCTTGTTGAACAAAATCAGACAATGGAATTGTTGACTGCAAGAGTAAGTTAGTCAGATGATGGAACCTGAGTCAATTTCCGGCGAGACTTCGTCAGCACGCAATAGAATTGTGCCAACCTTCAGGATATTGAAACTCGAGCTGCTCCCACCAACTACCAACTGTTCGTCAAACTGAGTTACTCTTTGATTCATGTGAATGTGGGTTCTGAATGGGTGAACGTAGTATGTTAGCAAGTCAGACGTCTTTTTGTCATAAATTTATTACCTCTCTAAGAAATTAAAATCTTAGGTGAAATATTGTTTATTTCAAAATCTTAGTTTAGTTGTGGGGCAGGGGGTGGGTGGTGTCAAAACCTCACATTCCGGTGTTGAATCATGCAGTCAACATGTTTGAACACTGCAGAAGGAGGGACAAATTAACTTTGGGACGGTTGTTTTAATTTCAGTTTCAATGCTATATTTTTAACTATCAAATTATGGGATAGAAATATATTTTGGCAAAATTATTTTGTTTTAGATAGTTTCTAAAAAGCAGCTTACAAAGGTTAATTATTCTCCTAAACATTTCTATGGTTACGACACAAATATTATAAGACTAAACTGCTACAAGAGCACTTAAGTGTTTAGACTTATACAACTTATAAGTTTTCTTTCTTAATTAATTGGTCAGGAAAACTAGTCAGTTTAGAAAGAGGTAATTGACTCATTTTTATTTATTTTTGGGAACATTGGCCAGTCATTGTTCTTTTTATTAGTACAGAGCTACAGGGCAATACGCCTAATTCGAACTTTAATATTCCGGTACACTCAATAATCCGAATAAAACTAAGACGAATACTTCTCCCTCTCTTTATTTTGTATTTCGTTTTCTTAGATCCACATGAAAATTGCAGCTTTTTATTTTTTAGTTTGTTGCCACGTAATTACACTTATCATGTGAGTTTTGGCGTTTTATTATTTTTAACATTTTACTCCCTAGTTCACAGCCTGATGCTCATTACCAACCGAGATAGGTATTGTTCAGTTCGCACCGTAGAATTAACTATATGTTTCATTTAAGCCTTTCATTAAAATTGGTTTTCGGTGGCTTAAAAACATACATAAAATTTACGAATAACAAATTTTAGCGTTAAATTTTATATATACCTTTCTTGACTGATATAATTTTAAGAATTATGACGGTGGATATGTTTCAAATGATATAAAATATTAATAATTATTGTTATTATTAATAAAGGAGTGCAGTTTAAATAAGAAAAAAATTGGGTGCTGGAATTATTATACCATTCAATCACAAACAAACGTTTTGTTTTTATTTGGTCGAAGTTTTAGCTACGCAAAGAACGTAGAATGAATCGATTTAGACCACTCATTATTAGTTTTGGATTAAGTTTGTTCTAAACATATCCTGGCAATGTTACGTTGACAGTATAGACCTCCTTCCTAATTTGTAAGTGGAACAGATGTGGTCGGTCCAAATATAAAACAGCTGTCGTGTATAGTCTGCGTGCACGTGTACAATGTATAGTCCGAATAAAATAACTTTGGTACTGGCGGAACGGCCACGCACCGCTGGTCTGAAATGACAAAACCCTTGAGTTTTATTTCGCTGCCATACTTAAAATAAGTAAGCAATATTTTCAAACTACTTTTTTAGTGTCCACCATGTTATATTCTTTAAGAAATAATTATGCTGGAGATTTTGCTTGAAATAATTTGCTTTTTATAGTAATATTTGTGTTTAAGAACCCGTTTTTATGAGTGAAATTGTGCGTTAGTCGTCTTTAACCTGTCACTGTAGCGAGAATAATAATAAAATTATTTCTTGTGGATGGATGATGATCTCAAAATGCTTCAATTCCACTCAGTGCACCCTCGCTGTCACTGTCATTGCTGTTGTCGTCCATATTAATTACTATTCTATCCATTATTTCGTCAGTTGCAGCTTCATTCTTCATGTATTTCTCTTCAATGTCTCGTGCATGTGAACATCTTTTTGCCCAATCCTCTTTCGTAATTTCGTCAATGTTTTCTCTAACCAACCTAATACAGTCGTCAGGAACAAAAGTTGTATTTTTTTGGCAACGTGGTTTTTTATTAGTGACTATATAATTTCAATAGGTTTAAGTCGGGATGGCAAGGAGGTGGTGCAAAGCAGTATGTCCATGTTCAGCTAACAAAGTATCAATGAAGTAAGTCTTGTGTGGATTCTTATGTCTCTTTATTAACTGGTATAATTCCGGTTTCCGCTTTTTTTCATTGTGTGAAATACTGTTTTGAGTAATCCAACTAATCATATCTGACTTTTTTGTGTTGCTGGTTGGAGCTGGGTTTACTTGTTTGTTGTGATATGACGTGTTGTCAATCACTAAAACCACAGAATATATCTGTCTATATTCTGTGCTAAAATGGAGCTTGGCAGCAGGTTTGGAATTAGCTTTTCCTGTAGCCATTTTCTGTTGTTGGTGAAATTCATAGCATCGTTTTAGTCCCCAGACTTTTGTTCTGATTTGAAAATAAAGCATTGTTCAAAAACTCCTCTTCATATCTAACATTTACAATTATGTCATGATTTCCTTTCGATAAAGGCGTAAGAAGACCATTATTGGTCTTATCCTACCATGAATGTGGTTTCGTGTGTGTTGTGTGGACGTAAGTTTCGTCAGTGTTGATAATTGGATGACCTTCTTTCCTATATTGATGGAGAGCCCTAATCAAATTTACTCTTTTTTCTCTAATATCATGCTTTTCAATAAGAACTTTTCCATTATCTACAGATATTTTCCATCTGAAACCCAGTTACCTAACTACCTGACGTAGTGCCCACACTCCCTCTTTGAATTCGATCTTTTCTTTTATTAAGGTCGGGCGTTCATTATGCGATTTGTGAAAATCGGAAATTGTTCTTCTAAAAACAGTTTTATCGAAATCTAAACTGGATCTTTTGTTTTCCTTTTGCCACGTCTTCCTTGGATTTGAAAAGCCTTGACCTTCTGCAGTTTCATTACTTTTTTCTTTCAAATTTCGTTGCATACTTCTCCTAGATACCCCAGTAGCTTCTGTAACTCTTTCTTGCACTTTCTTAATAAGAAAGGGTCCTTCTTCTGCCTCTTTTTTCATAAATGCGTATAAGTTGCTAATTATCTCTCTTGCTTGGCTATGAATAATTTTACCTCCAACTTTTTTCACACTTGTCTCTCGGCCATTTTAATTTAATGTTATGCAAAACGCTAAAGAAAACAACATGCCTAAAAGTTATTAACAGTGAACAATATTTACAACAACTATGTCTGTATACACAATTCACGAAAACTAAAGGATAATTTTAATTTAACTGGTTGGTTAAGTTTATACAAATCACTTTAAAAAATTTAAAAAAGTAATTAAAAAAAATGTACAATAAATGTAATTATACACAAAACAAAAACGAAATAATGTTTTCAGGGCGGTCAGTAAAACGGCAATAATCCGATTCGGCAGTCGGACACGGACTGCAAGGCACACATCCACCACCACTCCGAAACTACTTCAAACCAGTATTTTCCCCAAGGCCAAGCGCCACGAGGTTCCGCAATTGCTCTCCGAAGTTATTTTATTCGGACTATATAGTTGGCACTGGTGGCGCAGTGCTGTAACCCAGCTACATAGGGACAAAGTGTTTGGGAGATTGTAGGCGATAGGTTGGATGCTCGGTCCTCTGAATACCGACATGGCGTCGGCTTGATGGTTGCTATCGGCATGGACACTACTAGAGAAGTCTGGGGTGTCCATGTTGGGTGGTAATCATTGTGCGGATGTTGTGTGGGGGAGATAACTTAGTATCAGGCTTGTCAATTAGCTGAAAATCAGACCAGCACTACGTGATTCGGATACCACGTAAAGATTTAGGTCCCTTAGTTGCCCTGGCTGTTGGGCTATTAATAAATTGCCCTTTCCGAGGAATAGTTGAACTCAGTTAGTAACCAGACTACACTCATTCACACTCACCCTACACTCATATAACCATTCATATTAGCCTTAAAATACCAACAACGTTGTGTCGGCGTCTCATATGTAAAAATATATGAATGTAAGAATTTACAAATAGCTCACCTACAAGTCAGCCACACATAATAAAACAAAGTATATAGTCTTTGTGCACCGTGCACGTGTGCCATGTAGACTGTAGAGTAGGCGTATGACAGACGACGGCAGTGTTATCACGTCAGAGGCCTAGCACAGCGTTCCGTCAAGATAACGCCATCCATACCTGGCCTATACAAATAGCCTCACCTACAAGCCAGACACACATTATAAAACAGCTGTCATATATAGTCTTTATGCACTGTGCACGTGTGCCATGTAGACTGTAGAGTTGGCGTATGACAGACGACGGCAGTGTTATCACAACAGAGGCCTAGCACAGCGTTCCGTCAAGATAACGCCATCCATACCTGGCCTATACAGATAGCCTCACCTACAAGCCAGACACACATTATAAAACAGCAGTCGTATATAGTCTTTGTGCACCGTGCACGTGTGCCATGTAGACTGTTGAGTGTAGTGTTGGCATATCGCAGACGACGGCAGTGTTATCACGTCAGAGGCCTAGCACAGCGTTCCGTCAAGATAACGCCATCCATACCTGGCCTATACAAATAGCCTCACCTACAAGCCAGACACACATTATAAAACAGCTGTCATATATAGTCTTTATGCACCGTGCACGTGTGCCATGTAGACTGTAGAGTTGGCGTATGACAGACGACGGCAGTGTTATCACAACAGAGGCCTAGCACAGCATTCCGTCAAGATAACGCCATCCATACCTGGCCTATACAAATAGCCTCACCTACAAGCCAGACACACATTATAAAACAGCAGTCGTATATAGTCTTTGTGCACCGTGCACGTGTGCCATGTAGACTGTTGAGTGTAGTGTTGGCATATCGCAGACGGCGCCAGTGTTATCACGACAGAGGCCTAGCACAGCGTTTCGTCAAGATAACGCCATCCATACCTGGCCTATACGAATAGCCTCACCTACAAGCCAGACACACATTTTAAAACAACAGTCGTATATAGTCTTTGTGCACCGTGCACGTGTGCCATGTAGACTGTTGAGTGTAGTGTTGGCATATCGCAGACGATGGCAGTGTTATCACGACAGAGGCCTAGCACAGCGTTTCGTGAAGATAACGCCATCCATACCTGGCCTATACGAATAGCCTCACCTACAAGCCAGACACACATTATAAAACAACAGTCGTATATAGTCTTTGTGCACCGTGCACGTGTGCCATGTAGACTGTTGAGTGTAGAGTAGGCATATCACAGACGACGCCAGTGCTATCACAGCAGAGGCCTAGCTAGCACTGCGTTCCGTCAAGGTAACGCCAGACTTAGCCTGTAGAAAGAGTCTCAAAATCAAACTGGCAGGGTATCTGTTATTTTCATGCACATTTATTTTAAGCTACCAAAATGTTTTTGTATCTATGGAATCTACATTAATTGCTGGGTACAATGATATAAACATATTATCGATTATTTCACATAACATAGTAATTTCGAATAGGAAAAGTTTGTCATTGTCATATTTCTAATTGTGTATATATATTATTGTATTGTATACATAATTGTACAGTATATGTATATATGTTACATACAAAGAAAAAATGAAAAGAGAAATAAGAATTATGGATATGATTCATAATTTATATAGTATCCTACATATTTACGAACATATTGATAACTAATATAAGTAGGTTTATAGTGAATAACTAATTTTTGTGAATTTCATAACAAACGTCTACACATTACGTAAATAACGGCCTGCCATTATCACAAGTTCAAGATTATTTAAATTTATTTAAATATATACGTACAGTACATTATATTCCGGATGGTGTATTGTATCCGGTAGATATATTACTAAGTCTACAATTTATATAGTTTGAATATTTAGGTGGCAGCAAAGGCTTGTCTAATCTCGTGTTGTTTAATTGTAATTTTCATTTAAGTTATTAGAGAAAAATTGGTATATTTATAAATAGGCAAGAGAGATGCTAGTTAGTTCTATGACACAATGATTCTAAAAGTAGTTTTAGATCTGTTGGAAGGATCAGTAACAGTGCAAAATATCACTTCAATTAAATCTATGACAGTTTACAGGCACGAGATGGCGTTTTACTTTGTTTTAAGTATATAATTTGTTTATATAGGATGTGAAAGGAAAATAATTTTCTTATTTTCGTAACATTTAACCTGTCTATAAAAAACGTAGTCTATAACACATCCAATATTGTTAAATATTGGATTAGTAGAATTAATAATATTTCTTGGATAACATTTGGATATGCTTTAATATATTTTAAAGCTAGATGATACAGATAAATGAAATGTTGTTGCACATAGGTTTATACTGTCACCAAGATTTCATTACACTTTTCATGGATTTTTATCGTTTGGGGCGAAACTTATGTCCCATCCAGGGGTCGGTTGATATTCTCCAATAGAAGCATAGATTGAGTTTGATATAAAATGAAATGTCTATTAAAGAGACATTAAACACCGCAAACCGGATCTCAAAAGGTTTACTCTATCCAGAGTTATGGCAATTTGAATTCCATAACTGAGAACAAGGACATAACAGAAAATGGAGTCATTCAAACCATTAAAAAAATGACACGATCAAATTATTATTGTAAAAACAAGGTTTATTTCTTAACTTATTATAACATGTGTTAAAAGTGACCTTCGAAAACATGTTGGCTGCAGGCAAACCTGTAATAAAAGCCCCCAGTTGTAACATTTAGTAGCATCGCAGGTGTTATGCATGTTCTCCGTCATGGCATTCAAATGGCCATAACTCTGGATAGGGCGAACCTTTTCAGATCCTGTTTGTGGAGTTTAATGTCTCTTTAATATACCTTTAATTTTATATCAAACAGCCTATATTTCTATTGAATAATTTCAACCGACAATATATGGGACTTGCTGTAAATAATAAAAATCATTGAAGTGTAATTACATCTTGGTAACAGTACTAGTACACAAGTAAACTAGTACAATAGTAAACTAGTACACAAGTAAACTAGTACACTAGTAAACTAGTACACTAGTAAACTAGTACACTAGTACACAAGTAAACTAGTACACTAGTAAACTAGTACACAAGTAAACTAGTACACAAGTAAACTAGTACACTAGTAAACTAGTACACAAGTAAACTAGTACACTAGTAAACTAGTACACAAGTAAACTAGTACACTAGTAAACTAGTACACTAGTAAACTAGTACACAAGTAAACTAGTACACAAGTAAACTAGTACACAAGTACACCAGTACACAAGTAAACCAGTACACAAGTAAACTAGTACACAAGTAAACTAGTACACAAGTAAACTAGTACACAAGTAAACTAGTACACAAGTACACTAGTACACAAGTACACTAGTAAACTAGTAAACTAGTAAACTAGTACACAAGTAAACTAGTACACAAGTAAACTAGTACACAAGTAAACTAGTACACAAGTAAACTAGTACACAAGTATACTAGTACACAAGTAAACTAGTACACAAGTAAACTAGTACACAAGTAAACTATTACACAAGTAAACTAGTACACAAGTAAACTAGTACACAAGTAAACTAGTACTCAAGTAAACTAGTACACAAGTAAACTAGTAAACAAGTAAACTAGTACACAAGTAAACTAGTACACAAGTACACTAGTACACAACTAAACTACTACACAAGTAAACAAGTAAACTAGTACACAACAAAACTAGTACACAAGTACACTAGTACACAAGTAAACTAGTAAACAAGTAAACTAGTACACAAGTAAACTAGTACACAAGTAAACTAGTACACAAGTAAACTATTAAACAAGTAAACTAGTACACAAGTAAACTAGTACACAAGTACACTAGTACACAAGTCAACTAGTACACAAGTAAACTAGTAAACAAGTAAACTAGTGCACAAGTAAAGTAGTACACAAGTAAATTAGTACACAAGTAAACTAGTACACAAGTAAACTAGTACACAAGTAAACTAGTACACTAGTAAACTAGTACACTAGTAAACTAGTACACTAGTAAACTAGTACACTAGTAAACTAGTGAACTAGTACACAAGTAAATTAGTACACAAGTAAACTAGTACACAGTAAAATAGTACACAAGTAAACTAGTACACAAGTAAACTAGTACACAAGTAAACTAGTACACAAGTAAACTAGTACACTAGTACACTAGTACACAAGTAAACTAGTACACAAGTAAACTAGTATTCAAGTAAACTAGTAAACTAGTACACAAGTAAACTAGTACAAAAGTAAACTAGTACACAAGTAAACTAGTAAACTAGTACACAAGTAAACTAGTACACTAGTACACTAGTAAATTAGTACACTAGTACACTAGCAAACTAGTACACTAGTAAACTAGTACACAAGTAAACTAGTACACAAGTACACTAGTAAATTAGTACACTAGTACACTAGCAAACTAGTACACAAGTAAACTAGTACACTAGTAAACTAGTACACTAGTACACAAGTTAACTAGTACACAAGTTAACTAGTACACTAGTAAACTAGTACACTAGTAAACTAGTACACTAGTAAACTAGTACACAAGTAAACTAGTACACAAGTACACTAGTACACAAGTAAACTAGTAAACAAGTAAACTAGTACACAAGTAAACTAGCACACAAGTACACTAGTACACAATAAACCAGAACACAAGTAAACTAGTACACAAGTAAACTAGTACACAAATACACTAGTACACAATTACACTAGTACACAAGTAAACTATTACGCAAGTAAACTAGTAAACAAGTAAACTAGTACACAAGTAAACTAGTAAACAAGTAAACTAGTAAACAAGTAAACTAGTACACTAGTACACTAGTACACAAGTAAACTAGTACACAAGTTAACTAGTACACAAGTAAACTAGTACACAAGTAAAGTAGTACACAAGTAAACTAGTACACAAGTAAACTAGTACACAAGTAAACTAGTACACTAGTACACTAGTAAACTAGTACACAAGTAAACTAGTACACTAGTAAACTAGTACACAAGTAAACTAGTACACTAGTAAACTAGTACACAAGTAAACTAGTACACAAGTAAACTAGTACACAAGTAAACTAGTACACAAGTAAACTAGTACACAAGTAAACTAGTACACAAGTAAACTAGTACACAAGTAAACTAGTACACAAGTACACTAGTACACAAGTAAACTAGTACACAAGTAAACTAGTACACAAGTAAAATAGTAAACTAGTACACAAGTAAACTAGTACTCTAGTAAACTAGTACACAATTAAACTCGTACACAAGTAAACTAGTAAACTAGTACACAAGTAAACTAGTACACTAGTAAACAAGTAAACTAGTACACTAGTAAACAAGTAAACTAGTACACAAGTAAACTAGTACACTAACAAACTAGTACACTAGTAAACTAGTACACTAGTAAATTAGTACACTAGTTCACAAGTTAACTAGTACACTAGCAAACTAGTACACTAGTAAACTAGTACACAAGTAAACTAGTACACAAGTACACTAGTAAATTAGTACACTAGTACACAAGTTAACTAGTACACAAGTTAACTAGTACACTAGTCAACTAGTACACTAGCAAACTAGTACACTAGTAAACTAGTACACTAGTAAATTAGTACACTAGTAAACTAGTACACAAGTAAACTAATACACTAGTACACTAGTAAACTAGTACACTAGCAAACTAGTACACTAGTAAACTAGTACACTAGTACACTAGTAAATTAGTACACTAGTACACAAGTTAACTAGTACACTAGCAAACTAGTACACTAGTAAACTAGTACACAAGTAAACTAATACACTAGTACACAAGTAAACTAGTTCACTAGTAAACTAGTACAAAGCTTGCTACTACATGTCATATGTCTGCGTCATTTTGTTCACAAAAATAGGAACATGGAGTGCCCCATGTTTTTTCATTTTACATGGTTTTTTATGCTGAACAATAAATATATCAATAAGTTTTCAATAAAAATATTGTTTCGGCTGGAAAAATGCACTTTTTACTTACCTAACGAGACTTATGTAGGCGATAGGTTGGATGCTCGGTCCTCTTTTAAGTGCAAAAATAGATAAAATAATGAGTTTAGGACGTTTAGTTCTGTCAATTTTTGAAAATACCTGTTACATGGTTGGGGGGGCCCCCTGACCTTCCTAGTGTGTGTCCCGCTTTGAGGTCATTACAAATATGGTCACCTTATCTTAATACCGACATGGCATCCGCTCAGTGCTTGCTATTTGCGTGGACACTACTAGAGAAGTCTGGGGTGTCCATGTTGGGTGGTAATTACTGTGCGGATGTTGTGTGGGTGAGATAACTGAGTATCAGGCTTGTCAATTAGTTGAAAATTAGACTAGCACTACGTGGTTCGGATTCCACGTAAAGCTGTAGGTAGCTTAGTTGCCCTGGCTGTTGGGCTATTAATAAATTGCCCTTTCTGAGGAACAGTTGAACTCAGTTAGTAACCAGGCTACACTCATCCTACACTCATATAACCATTCATATTCGCCTTAAAATACCAACAACGTTGTGTCGGCGTCTCATATGTAAAAATATATGAATGTAAGAATTTACAAATAGCCTCACCTACAAGTCAGACACACACTATAAAACAGCTGTCGTATATAGTCTTTGTGCACCGTGCACGTGTACCATGTAGAATAGGCATATGACAGACGACGGCAGTGTTATCACGACAGAGGCCTAGCACAGCGTTCCGTCAAGATAACGCCATCCATACCTGGCTTATACAAATAGCCTCACCTACAAGCCAGACACACATTATAAAACAGCTGTCGTATATAGTCTTTGTGCACCGTGCACGTGTGCCATGTAGACTGTAGAATAGGCATATGACAGACGACGGCAGTGTTATCACAACAGAGGCCTAGCACAGCGTTCCGTCAAGATAACGCCATCCATACCTGGCCTATACAAATAGCCTCACCTACAAGCCAGACACACATTATAAAACAGCAGTCGTATATAGTCTTTGTGCACCGTGCACGTGTGTCATGTAGACTGTTGAGTGTAGTGTTGGCATATCGCAGACGGCGCCAGTGTTATCACGACAGAGGCCTAGCACAGCGTTTCGTCAAGATAACGCCATCCATACCTGGCCAATACAAATAACCTCACCTACAAGCCAGACACACATTATAAAACAACAGTCGTATATAGTCTTTGTGCACCGTGCACGTGTGCCATGTAGACTGTAGAGTTGGCATATGACAGACGATGGCAGTGTTATCACGACAGAGGCCTAGCACAGCGTTTCGTCAAGATAACGCCATCCATACCTGGCCAATACAAATAACCTCACCTACAAGCCAGACACACATTATAAAACAACAGTCGTATATAGTCTTTGTGCACCGTGCACGTGGGCCATGTAGACTGTAGAGTTGGCATATGACAGACGATGGCAGTGTTATCACGACAGAGGCCTAGCACAGCGTTCCGTCAAGATAACGCCATCCATACCTGGCCAATACAAATAACCTCACCTACAAGCCAGACACACACTATAAAACAACAGTCGTATATAGTCTTTGTGCACCGTGCACGTGTGTCATGTAGAGTCATATGTAGAGTTGGCATATGACAGACGACGCCAGTGTTATCACGACAGAGGCCTAGCACAGCGTTCCGTCAAGATAATGCCATCCATACCTGGCCTATACAAATAGCCTCACCTACAACAAGCCAGACACACATTATAAAACGACAGTCGTATATAGTCTTTGTGCACCGTGCACGTGTGTCATGTAGACTGTAGAGTTGGCATATGACTTGTAACTAAACATAACATAATTTATCCTGATTGTCTACTTACTCAAAAAAAATTCGCAATTTGCGTTAAAATCAGTTGCCTGGCTTCGTGGTCGGCCGTCCTTCCGGTGGAAATTGATGTGAATTCTGTTGTTGTGGTTAATATTTAGTTTTTATAATGATCGTGTAATGGCTACTAATCGAGATTCGTCGTGAAAGTAGTTTTTCGTTATATCTCGGGAAATAATTTGTATAGATCTAAGTAGTTTTCAAAGTCGTATTAAGTGCATAAAATCAACAAATTAAAAAACTACGATTAAAATATCATCATAATAAGAGGAAATATGTCAAACATACTAAAAATTGTGACATTGGTGTTTTTAAATGTTTCTGTAAAAGCCGTGATTTCCGCAGAATAAAAAATACATCTCGTGAAAGTATAGCCAATTCTTGACCTATTCAGGCAGTTTTCAAATCTTGTTTGGTGGAAGAAAACTGCATAATAACAGAATATTTTGCCTTCATTGCATGGTAGGTTGCAGTAACAAACCTTCATAGTGCACATCACAAGCTGAACGAAGCTGGGACTGAGTTCCAGACTCCAGCGAGTCGGAAAGTGAAGACTAATTTTAGAGGCAAAATAAGGTGACGGTTCAGACGTTTGCGAGGCACTCGACTTGCACGTGTCTTCAAAGACGGGCGCCATTTACGACCTCGGCATAATGGTCTTGTAGACCTTTACTGGTAATATAGGTGTTGTCTTACGTTTGTTAAAGGTAATTGTTGAACCCTCCTGTGCATTTATATGTTAAACAAATTTATGAAATCTAACTGCAGTCAGCACGACCGTTCTATCCGGCCGATTACCTTCATTTTGGTTTAAAATGAAAGCTGTTTGTTTACAGATCAGCCATCAAGTATTAAAAGTTACTTAGCTTGGGTATTTTTCACGTTTTACACAAAAATGTTTTCCTCCTACACTTTTCTTATGGGGATCTGAAATGTACCGTTACCATTTCTTTTTCAGTTTCTCCGGTGTTAATAAACCTACATATTTATTTTAGATTTAAGAACACTTAGTGAAATGTGCGCTTTGTGTTGAGCTACTGATCACTCAAATTTGTTAAGTCTGAGGACTTGTGGAAATTCGACCTAAATTTTGTTTGTTTATTAAGGATTTTTCATGTCGTGAACGTAAATAAACAAGATAGTGTCAGCTGTACATTAGGCATCTCAAGAGAGGTTTTTTACATTCAAATTATTAACCTGTTTTGTTCTCTATATGCCATTTAATCATATAAGTTTAATGTAGCTGTTAGTCCCGCCACTTTATACATTTCTTTAGTGACTTTACAAGTTTGTGAGTATTTTGTACTTTGATTAATATGTCTTGGAAGGAAAATAAAAGACGCTCGCAAGAACAGTGAAAAACGGAAATTGGAGATTGAATGATCTAATTTGATGACATTTGGTCCTTTAACTACAAGAAAAGGACAGGGCCCTGGTGATGCTGATTTGATTATATCTGACCCTTCTTCCTCTAAAAGGAGACGACTGGTCCATCCACCAGCTAATCCTAGTTTAATAACGTGTGGTTCTTCAACCATCAACAATTTTGAAGTTATTCCTAAAATGGGTAATGGTAACTGTTTATTTCATGCAATCTCTCATTGTTTATTTGGAACTGAAGATAGACACCACGAGTTCCGTTTGACTGCTATTGACCACATTGCTAAAAAGTGGTGTGCATTTAAAAATGTTATTGTTGGTGATGAAATGTATGAGCAAAGTATTAAAAATGCTACTGATTATAAGCGTGTAATGAGTGCCAATGGCCAGTATGCAGGACATGCTGAACTTCAGAGTGTGAATGAGCTATTTCCAAATTGTTTAGTTAGAGTTTATCAAGAAAATGGTGACATAATTATGGTTCTGGAGGGACTATTCATGACTTTCTATTATCTGAAAACCTAGATAATGGGCATTGTAGTGTCCTGAAGGATAGTTCTAGAAAACCTATGAGGGAAACACTTGATTTAAGTTCTATAATTTTTTTATCCTAACGAGGACTAAAGGCAAGGCCACTCTGAATGGCCGCCGTGAGATGAAGCCCAAAAAGACCAAGAGAGCAGAGTATGTAGGAGTAGTAAGAAGTTAAGATTTACTTCAAGGTGTGCGGTTTCTAATGCTACTTCAGAAGTCAGTCCTACTCTGTAGGTTGTCTTGAGGGAGGTTGTCAGTATTGTATTTCAAACCTGAGAAGAATACAGCTGGAAAATTCACTCTCTGTTGCTATGATGGAAAAATCAAACGTTCACCTTCTACTACACTTGAAGAAATGAAAGAGTTGTTCTCTGGTAATAATGTAACATATTGAATCATAATGAATCATCTGGTAGTAATGAAACATCTAAAAATTTCAGAGACAACATTCGCCAATAGAATAATGCAGTGTCATTTGTTCCATTTGGCGTAAAAGTTGATTTACCACCTAACTATGGTCCTTATTCCTTTAGAATCCATGGCATGGTTCATCAACAAATTTCTTCATTATATCCTGATGATTGCAAAAGTACTTCATATGATCAGTTATATTTTCTTGATTTTCCCAAAACTCGTTTAATGGACGCTGCGGCATTAAACGAACATCAGTTACAAGAGTTTTTCATCGAACACGGTATTGTAAAGCGCACAACTAATTGTGCCCGTTGTGGTGGACACGTTTCCATTGGTGAGGATTATTACTTTCGGTGCTCGAAGGGCCGTAGAACGTTTGGCACACATTTTTGGCCGATTTGGAATGGCACGTTTGGCACAGTCATTAGAGGGGATTAAGAAGAGTCAACCTGTAAGTTTCAGAAAGGCACGATTGGCACACACCGCCCGGCCAGGTAGTAGCAGCCAGGTGGCCAGAATGCGGGAAAATGGGAACTTTTTTGCCCCCGCAAATTCCCTGCTGTGGTGCTTATTGAAGTAAGCAACTAACCTAACCTAACCTAACCTGCGGTAGATAACAGCTGCTACCCAGGTAGATCACGGATGCTACCCGAGTAGATCACGGCTGCTACCCAAGTAGATCACGGATGCTACCCAATTGGAACACGGATGCTACCCAAATAGATCATGATCTAACCTAACCTAACCTAACCTAACCTAACCTAACTTAACCTAACCTAGTGAGGTTTAAATTTAAAAATTTGTTATATCACGGGCAAATGACTGCCACGCAGAGTTGACGGGAATAATACAATTCCCGTTTTCCCTCGTTCGATGGCGTCTACCTGGTCGAGCGACTGTGCCAATCCTGCCTTTTCCAAGCAGGCGAGTTGACCCTACTTATTCCGCTCTAATGATTGTGCCAAAACTGCCATGGGCAGAAGGTCCAAAAATGTGTGCCAAACGTCCGATCCCCGCTCGAAGAGTGTGTCGGTCAGAAAACAAAAACCGAAGCGTTGCGGGTGGCGTGGTTCGGCGCGCGCCGGTTCCTGGCTCAGGAATACAAGATTACCGCACAGGACCATTTTCAACTTTGTTCTCACCCTGCTGACAAGAGAACCTCCCCGGTACCCCTTCCTGAGAGACACTCTTCTGTTCTTCATCTTACCTCTCACACCGTCGTTGATTGGTGCAGTTACCGGGAGGTGATCTTAAATCACTTGCAGCGGGAAAACGTTCAGCTATGTGGCCCCGGTGAGATTGTTGAAATCGACGAGGCCAAATTTGGTAAGCGTAAATACAACCGCGGCAGGATCGTCAAGGGACAGTGGGTTCTGGGTGCTATTCAGCGGAGCAACAAGAAGACCTTGCTAGTGCCCGTCCCTGACAGGTCAGCGAGGACCCTAGTACAAATAATCCGGCGGTGGGTCCTCCCTGGCACCCAGATTATAACCGACTGCTGGCGGGCGTACGAAACGCTCAGTGATTATCAATTTGAACACTTGACGGTAAACCACTCGAAAAATTTCGTCGATCCGACCACCGGGGCCCACACCAACACAGTTGAAAGGTCCTGGCGCGATATCCGGGCCAACGTCCCGAAGTACGGACGCGAGACGGCATATTTCAAGGGCTACCTCGCCGAGCATCTTTTCAAACGGCGCTACAGCCTGGAGGAGAGGCCACACGCCTTCTACAGAGCTGCTGCTCTGCTGTATCCTCCAAAATATTAGGTTGGTACCCTTATTTTCATTCACTGACAGTATAGGAGGGCTGAAAAGGTTAGGTTAGGTTAGTTTAGGTTGGTTTTGCGGTAAACGATCGATTTCGGCCGAAAAGGGCTGAAAAGGTTAGGTTATTTAACAGTTTAAACTATAGAAAACTAACCTAACCTAACCTTGTCAGCCACGGGTCGGTTCGGATACCGCCGAGATGAACCACGCGCGATTTCGGCCAAAACCTTGAACATTAACCCGCTTAATATTGATCGCAGAGAAAATCCGATTGCATTTTCGTGTTCAGCGTAAAAACCAGTCAATTTTGATATGCCACATGACATTTTCTGCCAAAAAAAAATATTTCAACATTTTCCGGGGTTTTCCGATTTTTCTGAGGGAAGGGGTGGTTTCCGCGGAAAATGGTTTGCAGATTCGTGTTCAACAGGTCAAAATTAGTAAAAAAAAATTTTTTTGCCGAAATCGCTTGTGTCAAAACATTTCCAGTTTTACCAAACTTATATTCAAACAGCTGTTTGTTTAGTGAACTGTATATTAAGTTTTGTTCTCATATTTTTACTTTAAATAATTGTTTTAATTGTTAATTGTGTTAAATAATATTGTTTTAAGTGTTCTACAGTTTCTGTTTAAAATGTAGTTAGTTAAGTAGTGTCAGTTTTAACACCTCAGACTTTATTTACTGAATCAAATGTTTACAGGTAATTAAGGTTATAATTTGCTGTTACATTAGTTTCATCATTCAAATTTCAATTAGTTTCACATTATGGATGTGAATTTTAGAAGTACAAATGATCATGACTTCTGTGTTTCACAAACAATAAACGAGTATATCCTTGGAAAACAGTCACAAATAAAAGGAATTTATCCTTGCCATTGACTCTCAGTCTCATTTCAAGAAATCACGTACCACAATGACACCTATCAAAACCCAAAATAATTTTGAGGTACTTCACCAAAAAGATATGGATCAGAATAAAGATCTAGAAGAAAGCCCAGTCAAAGACCCCAAACCCCCTCCAATATTTATCTCAGAAGTGTCTAACGTTACTGCTATGACTTCGTTTATAACTTCAGTTATAAATAAAGAAGAATACACATTTAAGTGTTTAAACTTAAACAAAGTAAAGTTGTCTACTACAACTGTAGACGCATACAGAAAGGTCGTTAAACACCTAACTGATTCTAAGATAAGATTCCATACATATCAACTGAAAAATGAAAGATCCTACAGGGTTGTTTTGAAACACGCACTATTCTGTAGACACAGAAAGCATCAAGGGTGCCATTGAAGATTTAGGTTTCAAAATAAGGCATGTAAGTAATATTCCTGACTCTAAGACTAAGACTCCTCTTTCCATGTTCTTCATTGATCTTGAAACCGATTCAAGAAACAAAGAAATTTACAACCACGACCTCTTGCTAAATTGTAAAGTATTGTTTGAGGTTCCTCGTAAGACAAGAGGCATACCTCAATGTAAAAAGTGTCAGCGGTTCGGACATACCAGATCATATTGCTGGTATGCGTTTCTTTGCGTCAAATGCGGCAATAATCATGATACAGGCTCTTGCCCTATAAACAAAATTCCAGTCCCCCAAAATGTGTGCTTTGCAACGGTCAACATCCAGTGAATTATAAAGGCTGTACAATTTACAAAGAATTGAAAAAACATCATTCCCACCATTGAGATCCAAACCCCTTACGAACACTGCTGCACCAAATACCTCCGAGACCCCAAGCTCAGCAAATAATGAAGTCCCTGCATCAAAAACTGTATCTAAAAACACAATCAATGAAATTCGAGAAAGAACAACCTCCAATCCAACTTACGCTCAAGTTTTATCATCACACAGTGAACAACTTAAAGAAAACGCCAACATTGCATTCATATTAAATAATTTTTTCGATAAATTTGAAAAACTAATACAACAAGCACAACAAATAGATACATTAATGAACCTTTTGACTACTGTTATTAACAAAATTAAATGAACAATTTCTATAGGATAGCACTATGGAATGCTAATGGCATGGTTCAGCATAACTGTGATATTCAAGTATTTATCTCCATGAATAACATTGATATTATGCTGATATCAGAACCCCACTTCACTGAATTAAGTCACTTTAAAATTCCGTCATTTTCGTTGTATAATACTAATCATCCAGACAATATTGCACATGTTGGGAGCGCTATTTTGATGCAAAATTTGATCAAACACTACGAGCTACCAAATTATCAGCGTTCCCACATTCAAGGTTATTCTGTTGTCATAGAAGATAGGGCGGGGCCACTAACAATATCTGCTGTGTATAGTCCTCCAAGGCACAATATTACAAACCAACAGTTCAATGATTATTTCGAAACCCTGGGATGTAGGTTTATATCAGGAGGCGATTTTAATGCAAAACACCTCAATTGGGGATCAAGACTTGCCAATTCAAGAGGGCGCCAATTATTAAAAACTATGAATTAGTGTAATCTAGATTATATCTCTACAGGTGAACCAACTTACTGCCCGTCCGATCGACAAAAGTTACCTGATCTTCTAGCTTTTTTCATAACAAAAGGATTATCTAAAAATTACCTAAACATAGTGAGCTCCTTGGACCTCTCATCCGACCATTCACCAGTGATTCTTACAGTTAGCTCAACAATTATACAAAAATCTACCCCCCCCCTTCCTTCTGCAATGGATGTACCGATTGGCCTCGTTTTAGAGAAACTATATCTGAGATTTTAAATCTGTCACTACCTAATGTGTGTATATGTGTGTGTATGTATATATGTATATGAATCTATATATGTATATATATGTGTGTGTGTGTATGTGTGTGTGTGTGTGTGTGTGTGTGTGTGTGTGTGTGTGTGTGTGTGTGTGTGTGTGTGTGTGTGTGTGTGTGTGTGTGTGTGTGTGTGTGTGTGTGTGTGTGTGTGTGTGTGCGTGCGTGCGTGCGTGCGTGCGTGCGTGCGTGCGTGCGTGCGTGTGTGTGTGTGTGTGTGTGTGTGTTAATCTTTGCGAAATTAGATATGACACTATTTCTGTATGTATAGTACAACACAAATAAAGAATTTTTGATTTGATTTGATACCTTTACAGAAAAACGATCACACTTGATGACGCTGTTGAATATATGAACAGAACATATCAGGATTTTGCATGGAAAGTGATATCTCAGCTAAAGCAAAAGACTAATAACGAAAAAAGGCAACACTTGGATATAAAAAAAATTCCAGAAAAACGAAAATTAAGACGAATTTGGCAAAACTCATGACATCCAGTAGATAAACTAAATCTAAATACAAGCCAAGCCAAAAATTAAAACGATTGCTTAGGAAAGTGAGAAATGCTCATTTTTCGGAATTCACAGCCAACCTGAACGTAGCCGATAATACTGACTATTCGCTTTGGAAAGCAACAAAAAATCTTAAAAAACCTCAACAATCAATACCACCAATTCTAAAACATGACGGAACATGGGCTAAAAGAACGATCGAGAAGGCAGAAACGTTTGCTAATCATTTTAAGAATTATTCAAACCACATGCCATATACACTTGAGGAAGAAATTACTCATTACTTAGAATATCCCAATCAACTTGACTTGCCTATAAAATGATTCACTCCATCAGAGGTAAAAACAGCTGTAAACTGGAATCTTAACCCGAAGAAAGCTCCCGGCTACGACTTGATTGCTGGTAGATTACTTAAAGAACTTCCCAGAAAGGGAATCCTTTTATTGACTATAATATTCAACGCTATTCTTCGCTTGGAACACTTTCCTTCCCAATGGAAAATCTCTCAAATTGTAGTCATTCAAAAACCGGGAAAACCAATCTATGAAGTAACATCTTACAGACCAATTAGTCTTCTTCCAATCATATCTAAATTGTTTGAAAAACTTCTGTTACAAAGACTCGACCCTCTGATCTTAGAAAAAGAAATAATACCTCAACATCAATTCGGATTTCGTCAAGGGCTTTTGATAGTTGAACAAGTCCACAGGTTAGTGAGTGTAGTAAAAGAAGATCTAGAGAATAAAAGATTTTGTTCTGCTGCCTTTTTAGACGTGAGTCAGGCCTTTGATAAAGTGTGGTACAAGGGTCTGCTCTTTAAGATTAAGTCATTACTGCTTCATACTTATTACAACATACTTAAATCATATCTCTCAAACAGATTATTCCAAATTAAGTATCAAGATTCACTCACAACAATGCGTCCTATAGAATCAGGCGTCCCCCAGGGTGGTCCTATCCTTTACATACTATGTATACTTATGATCTTCCACAAAACCCAGATATAATGGTGGCTACTTTTGCTGATGATACAGCACTGCTGTCTTCAAATAGAGATCCTGTGCTGGCTTCCAATTTGTTACAAACATATCTAAATATCCTAGCTATTTGTTTACAACATTGTAAAATTAAAATAAACGAAACAAAATCTCACCATGTTACCTTTAGATTGTCTATTACAACATGTCCTCCAGTTTCACTAAATAATACAATGTTGCCTCAGACTAGTAATGTTAAATACTTTGGTATACATCTGGATCGGAGACTAACATGGCAGCTACATGTTTGGCATAAAAGACTGCAGTTAAATTTAGAACTGCGGAAATTGTCATGGCTTCTAGGAAGACATCAAAATTATCAACAGAAAATAAACTTCTAATTTATAAAGTTTTACTGAAACCAGTTTGGACCTATGGCATTGACCTCTGGGGAACAACATCAACTTCCAACATTGAAATTAATCAAATGTTCCAATCTAAAGTCCTAAGATTTATTTCTAGATGCCCCTTGGTATGTTAGAAATCAAACCATTCACGAAGACACTAAAATTCCATATGTAAAATATGTAATCAAAATGAAAAACTTGAAATACCTTCAGAGACTCGAGAACCACCAAAACTACCTAGCAGTTAATCTTTTGGACAATAGCAGCAGTGTTTACCGCCTTAAGAGACACAATGTTCTCCATTTAAAAGACATATTTAACTAATTTTCTTTTCTTTTGATTCTTTTTACTTTTAGAACATAGTAAGTCAGAACCAAAGGGTTGTTTCTGACTCAGGTTAATTACCTTGATGAGATTTACTTTTTGTTAAAATTGTATGAACAGATTATAAATAAAATAAATGTTAAACAAAAATTAAAACTGGTTTTAAGAAATAGGTTATGTAAACAGTTAAAAATGTTTGACAACAAACACTACAGTACATCAGCTGCTGTGTTTACACCCAGCACTGCTAACTTAATTTGTTCAAGCGTACACGACGTTAATGGGCTTTGGCTAATAGATGTATTATTTATGTTATTAAGTTAAAGAGTGCGGTAAAGTTTTTAAATGCAGGAATCACCTACTTTGCGGCTTATATTGAGTTCAGGAACAGCCACTTTGCTGCTTGTATTGAGTTCAGGAACAGCCACTTTGCTGCTTGTATTGAGTTCAGGAACAGCCACTTTGCTGCTTGTATTGAGTTCAGGAACAGCCACTTTGTGGCTTGTATTGAGTTCAGGAACAGCCACTTTGTTAGGTAAATGTAGGAAAAATCATGTGTTGTCAAAACGTTAGTTTATGAATTAATTTTTTCCAAATAATTGCTTAGCAACAAGACACGTACCAACATTTTGTTGAAACGATTATTTTTAGTCGGAATGTGAAAGTGGTCTCCAAAAGTCTTAATAATGTTATGGAAAGCAACAGTGTACGCCTTTGTAGTACATGAAACTTCAAGTAGTTCCCGCGCTCCCCTAGCAAGCACCTTAGAGGTTTATCTAAGATCGCCGTCCGAACATGGGCAACCACGTCCATGCCATGCCAAATATCGCTAATTGAACTACATGGTTGGAGAGGAGATCGTGGGGCAAGATAGCCGGCGTGGACAGGGGAGTCTGGGACCACTTGTTAGCAGCTCTGTGCTGCGGCATTCTTTCCTCTCCAGTCACTACTTTTTCCTATTATAAATCTCCGCTAATTGGCTGCAGAAGGGGTTTCAGCTGATAGCGCCTGCGAGCTCCGATTTGGAAATCTTATCCGAGAAACAATCCTTTCTTGGAAATGGCAAAAAATCCGTGAGGAACATACTGATGACAGAAGGGGCCTCTGGGCAGGATCAGTGGACTTGGACGACTTGATATACAAGGTATAATACGAGATGGAATCCTTAATTGGAGCTTGAATGCTGTCTGCTTTATCCTCAGAATTCTTCGGAAGCTTTTAAAAGCATAAACTGTTACGAGTCTGAAACTAAACTTTCTCGTTGCAATCTGGTGATTTAAGTATGGAATATTTAGTTGGCCTGAACTTTTTTTGTAACTTATATTTATAATTGGTGCTTTTGAATGTCATGCTTAAATTTTATTGTTTTAACATATTGAATAACCCGTTCAGTAAAACAAATATTAAGAGAAAGACCAATTAAATTAAAACCTCCTGTTAGAGCTGCGTAATTCTAACTTATATTTCACTCATAAAACTATTTAAAATATATATTTAAAAAAATAATAATAAAATTAAAAAATTGTCCGTGCATTCAAGTATGTCATGATTCTAGATTCTAATGCTTAACAATTTGGGGCTGTGCAGGACTACATTTATATTGTTACTGCTCTGTTAATAACTGAATTTTCTAATATAATTACTAGGGAATGGATTACTAGGGATGTACACTACTAGGGATGTACACTACTAGGGATGTACACTACTAGGGATGTACACTACTAGGGATGTACACTAGCAGGGATGTACACTACCAGGGATGTACACTACTAGGGATGTACACTACCAGGGATGTACACTATTAGGGATGGTTATTTTACCCATTACGAGGAGACTATGCACGTAGATGTTGTCAATTATACTTATCTGTTTGAAGGGTGAGAGTGGGCTATTATATAATTATGAATATTATGAACATTATAATACTTTATACATTATAGACTATAAATGATACATTTAATATGTACAGTATAATGATCGTTTTATTCGATAGGTCCAATCTTCCACATTCAATAACAACTTTATTTCTTCGTCAGTGTTTAACATAGTATTCCTTTCTCTGTCAAAGGACCCAGTAAGTCAAAGGTAACAGTTAAAGATTGTCTTATTTTACCAGGTAAAGTTAGTGCTAAGAAACCCTCTCTAACATTTTTCCGAACCACGGGGAGCGGCAGGACAAAAACTGTTGACTGCCACCACCATTGTACAGGCTCACCACTGTAAGTGTATGCGAGAGTGAGTGGACCACCACTACCATTGTACGTGTATGAGGGGGGGTCATCACCTCTGTCCGTGTAAGGGTGGGTGGGTCACTACCATTGTACGTGTATGGGGAAGTGGGTGGGTCATCAACTCTGTGTGTGCATGGTACCTATATACAACTATATTGTTCAGAAAAATTCAAACTTGTGATTTTTATTTTGTATCACATTGATAATAAAGGCATTGCAAATTGTGTCTGATTTTTTTTACGTTTATACGTCTGTAAAATTTTTATCTTTGTGGTCAAAGATTGTTGAGAAAAACTGACCAAACACTTTCATATTATATAGGCTGCAAGTGTATGGGAGTGTGGGTGGGCCAGTACCCATTGCACATGTACGGTAGGGTGGGTGGGCCAATACCACTGCAAGTATATGGGAGGGTGGATGGGCCATTACCTTGCACGTGTATGGGAGAGATGGGTCTTACTGGGAATCGAACCTGTACCATTGAGTGGCAAGCCTTAGCGACGACCGCTCCAAAGTTATCATCCTTAACTCATCATAAATAGTTCCATAACGTCAGGAACGAGGAAGCAATCAACGACTAGCATCAGTGTGCAAACGAGTGGCAGTTATTAATCAACGTGACTCAAGTCGTCAGTACAATGGACACGTAGAGAGACGTGGATGTGAGTTGACTTGTCAGAGGTAACACAGTCGGAGATGGATGAAACATCATTCACGGTTAACGACATTCACCATCAGAACAATTTTACAATTTTATCGGACAGACAATTTTACAACAGAATCGGACAGATGATCAACAAATACCATGTTCATACTTGAGACTCGTTAATGTCAATAAACTTATTACAGTTTATGGATTTTCGTTTAAATTCGTGTTGTTAAAATGCCATAGGCTAATTAATACTTGAGGATTGGTTGTTGCCTTCTACACTTTAAACTTTAAAAAGTGTATTTTCAAAAATAAATAACAGTGGTCAAAGTAAAATATTACAAAACATAACGAGAAGAAAGTTTAAGGAAATCATGTAGATATTTGTTTAAATTATAAAAAATTAAAGTTAAAAAAATTAATGCATTTTTGTCGAAGTAGATAATAGTAGTTACTGACAAAGCGAATGAAATTGACCAAGAAATCAGTTCACGAAATTAGTTCACAAGTAAACTCTCTAAATAACGGAGTTGGTCTAATAAATACTTGCAACGTCAGTAACACGAGTGTTGATGAGCTTAAATCCATATAAAATAAGTTCTGGCTGGAGTCTTGGGTTCGAAATAAGCTAAGGTCCCAAAGTAGATTCTTGAGACTAGTAGAGAAGTACACAAGCTATCTAAGACTATTGGACTAAAACTGATTAATTAATTCTGGTTAAAAATATATTTCCTTTCAGAGATTTTCTCACAAAATATTTTGCTGCTTTTCGAAATATGTTTAGTGAAATAGCCTGATCATTCTTGTCTACTGGGTTTTTCTTATTATTTCTAGTTGTAAAGTGTTGCGAGTATATTAACGTGTATGTTAGGCCTGATTTTCATTTACTCTTAATTGTTTTGAAATATTTTATAAATAATAAAATGTTATGATGGTAATAAATTTGTTTCTCGTCGTTTTAAATTACATCTCATTTTTATTAAACTTGATAGACTGTTCTGCTTACTTAAAACCATCTCCGGAAACAATCGGTTGGCAAACTGTTCCAATTACTTTTTTCAAAACCTGTAAAATGGTCTGTTATAGCATACTATGACTGTGTTTGATATTGTTTTGGAAACTTTCTATTATATCAGATGAGATATTTTAATATAATATGGAAAACATTTTTATTTTGAAGTCAGAATGTCTTGAGAAGGCGGCCATTACGTGAGGAAAGTCGGAGTAGAGGCGGCCAGATGGAATCTGCGAACTGGAAAGTTGAGGACCTCTACTTTATTGGACCATAACGAAAGTAGACCGCGACCGAATTGCTGGAGGTCAGTGATCCTCGCTCAGCTGAGCATCTGCACGACACCCTCCAGCGTTGTATCACAACTGATTAACTGAAGATACATTAAAGTGTCCAACAGTTTACATGAACTGCAAGCTTGTGCGCGTACGTAAGGAGTGATTCGAACCTTGGACCGGTTACATTTGAAGCTGCTCGCTGGCATTTGCTTATTATTATTACATTGCTGGTTCTGCTAAGATTTGAAACTTGTCAGCACAGTCAATTTATTCTACATTATTTTAAACTTAAATACAGCAATATATTGTTGTTCTTAATTAGTGTTTTTATTTCGAAATTGTCTATATCCTGTAACTTCAATTTCGTAGTTGTTTTTACTGTTTATACTAATTTAAATAATATTCATATGACACTGGATGTGCTAATATAATACAGCACATGATATTATAGTGGATATGATTATAAAATTAAAAACAGAATTAAGCAATAAAAATGACAATAGTGTAGTAATCTGGTAGAGAGAGGCACGTAGTCCTTGGCGATCGGGAGCTATTGTAGAGATGCGGAGTTCTAGCATGAAGTTTTAAGAAAAACACGTTCTTCAAAATTACTTAGTTTTAATAAGAACAAATATAATGCGACAAGAAAGATTACATGTGTTAAATACTCGTTTAAATACTATAGACTATATATAATATAAAGGTAGAGGAGAGGAGATGCTGCTCGGTGCAGCTGTCTGCAGGGACAGTGCCTGAGGTGCTGCTGGGTGCAGCTGTCTGCAGGGACAGTGCCTGAGGTGCTGCTCGGTGCAGCTGTCTGCAGGGACAGTGCCTGAGGTGCTGCTCGGTGCAGCTGTCTGCAGGGACAGTGCCTGAGGTGCTGCTCGCTGCAGCTGTCTGCAGGGACAGTGCCTGAGGTGCTGCTGGGTGCAGCTGTCTGCAGGGACAGTGCCTGAGGTGCTGCTGGGTGCAGCTGTCTGCAAGGACAGTGCCTGAGGTGCTGCTCGGTGCAGCTGTCTGCAGGGACAGTGCCTGAGGTGCTTCTCGGTGCAGCTGTCTGCAGGGACAGTGCCTGAGGTGCTGCTCGGTGCAGCTGTCTGCAGGGACAGTGCCGAGATCAACATAGTGACACTTGAGCTCACTTGGACGAACAATCAATGCTCAGTTGTCTGCGTCCTCATCTCTAGACTGATACTAATTGTGTCTGCAGGGAAAGTGTCGAGATCAACATAGTGACACTTGAGCTCACTTGGACGAACCGCAATCAATGCTCAGTTGTCTGCGTCCTCATCTCTAGACTGATACCAATTGTGTCTGCAGGGACAGTGTCGAGGTCAACATAGTGACACTTGAGCTCACTTGGACGAACAATCAATGCTCAGTTGTCTGCGTCCTCATCTCTAGACTGATACTAACTATGTCGAGGTCAACATAGTGACACTTGAGCTCACTTGGACGAACAATCAATGCTCAGTCGTCTGCGTCCTCATCTCTAGACTGTTACTAATTGTGTCTGCAGGGACAGTGCCGAGATCAACATAGTGACACTTGAGCTCATTGGACGAACAATCAATGCTCAGTTGTCTGCGTCCTCATCTCTAGACTGTTACTAATTGTGTCTGCAGGGACAGTGCCGAGATCAACATAGTGACACTTGAGCTCATTGGACGAACAATCAATGCTCAGTTGTCTGCGTCCTCATCTCTAGACTGTTACTAATTGTGTCTGCAGGGACAGTGCCGAGATCAACATAGTGACACTTGAGCTCACTTGGACGAACAATCAATGCTCAGTTGTCTGCGTCCTCATCTCTAGACTGATACTAATTGTTTAACAAACAAGTACTATGACCTGAGATAAAATATTATTAATACATTTATGGTTATTACAATAGCACTAACTACAATAAATACATGACAACAAAAATATAACAATAAAAAGTAATAACAATGTTAATATTTCTTATTAATTCTTGTCTTCAAATATTGAATGTCACACTATAACACAATTTTGGTATGACTCCATACATTTTATTTTATTTTGGTATGACCTTCCAATACATTTTATTCCATGTTTCCAGTTCATAAAACGAGTAAACTGCATCATTTAGTGTTCATGTATCATAAAGTCAAACAATTATAAAACATTAACATAAACCTCTATTAACCTAATAAATATAAAATATAACTTATATTTCAAATCTTTACTGCTAAGTTTTCAAATTAAGTTACTTGATGAACTTACTAAAAAAATTATACCGGTACAGTTTTATAAAAGAAACCTATTTGTTGAAAACCCTTTACTCGTATAACATTTATTACTTTGACATTTTTGTTAGTACCATTAGGCCTACATTAATTTGTTTGTATAGTATAGAATGTTATAATAATCCGAAAAGACTGGGCCTACCATGTACCAGAAAAGCATGTACCAGAAAACAATGTTGTTCAAATATAATTGGAACAAAATATCTTAGAGTTTTCACAACTTTATTTTTACATTAAAAATGAATGTATTGAGTTCTTCGTGGATGGTTTTATGATTAAGTTTTATTAGAAGGAACATTAAAAACAGAAAATTGTAAGACTAAGTTAAAAATAGTCAATTGTGTGAAAGAACTTTCAAATAAAATTCTGGTAAAAGTACAACCACAGATATGACATGTATATGTCAACCCGCAGTGTACATCGAGGTTACACAAGTAAAATATCAGGCCCATTAAAGGAAGGAAACAAAGGAAAATAATTTGAGTTCCATTCAACATAACGCCATCAGCTGTTTTTTCCAATTGCAAGTGAAATAAAACAACTCTCTGGAATAAATGTCAATCCACCGTGGAGACAAAACAAACTGAAAGGTTTATTCAGCATTGTAACTGCGGAGAAACGCCTCGCAGTTCTTACGGCGCCCAGAATTACAGAGAGAAATCAACCTGCGGCAGCCGCGAGGCACGTAAATATCCCGGTAGAGAATCAACGGCGTGAATACATTACAGGTGAAAGCAGGATGTCCCCGCCCACGCAGATGACATGCAGTGGCGAGCTTTAGAGTAACAATTTGAAGTTTATGTAAATCATTGTATGAGTAATTTAACAAGAAGTTGATGAGTTGAAACCGCTGAAGCGCCAGTGTGTCAGCACTTGTAGACTTCATCAACCGTGAAACCGTTGAGGTGCCAGTGTGTCAGCACATGTAGACTTCATCAACTGTGAAACCGCTGAAGCGCCAGTGTGTCAGCACTTGTAGACTTCATCAACTATGAAACCGTTGAGGTGCCAGTGTGTCAGCACTTGTAGACCTCGTCAACTGTGAAACCGTTGAGGTGCCAGTGTGTCAGCACTTTGTAGACTTCATCAACTGTGAAACCGTTGAGGCGCCAGTGTGTCAGCACTTGTAGACTTCATTAACTGTGAAACCGTTGAGGCGCCAGTGTGTCAGCAGTTGTAGACTTCATCAACTGTGAAACCGTTGAGGCGCCAGTGTGTCTGCACTTGTAGACTTCATCAACTGTGAAACCGTTGAGGTGCCAGTGTGTCAGAACTTGTAGACTTCATCAACTGTGAAACCGGTCACCTCTCGTTCACTTAGAGAATAATGGGTTTGGTTTGGGTGTTAATACATTTTCAAGGGTACAGCTTATTGCCAGGTTCCTTTTTAAGTTCCTATGAATTTAAAAACAATTTTAAACTGTTTCTTGATTCATCGAATAATTTAACAAACTTGTTGATCTAAAAATGAAAAAATTTGGATTTAGTCTCTTAATTGTGAACGTAATATCCTGCTTGTTTGATTACACATATTTGTTGAGCAAAGTTTGATCGTTTGTTCCTGAAGTAATCGTAATGTACATATCATGTAAATGTAATGTATGCTTGTAGCTTAGCGTGACACAGTACTTTTAACTAAGGAAGTAAAATATGTACAGAATAATCTAACTTTTTGTTTTATTCATTAAAAATAAATTTCAATACGCATTGCTTATAGTATACCAACACCTACTTTGAGGCGGAAAACGCAGTCGACCGCGCTAATAGCCCACCTTTCGAAGCCATTGTCACCCGTAAGCTGGGTCGGGAGGCCGGCGGGCAGCCAATTAGTCACTCGTATTGCTCCGAGTACCGATACGATTTTTTTCCAGATTCAATTTTATGGAAATATAAGTCATGTTACGTTATTCATCGCGGCCTGCTGTTAATCGTGATATAAAATTTTACGCAAATCGGTGAAAATTGAGTGGTTAAAATGCACTTACTTAATGTGTTTGAAACAGTAATAAGGATTTAATTTAATAATACTACATAAATAAAACTAGAATCATGTATTTACAAAAGAAAAAACATTACACAGTCATAAACAAACGAACTAAGAAAATTTACAATTAAAAAATATCGCTTAATGGAATTAATAACTGATCAGTATTGTAATAATGTTAAATTAAACCTATTTAAACTGTATTTACAAAATAAAAAAAACATTGCACAGCCATTAACAAACTAGCTAAGATCAAAATACACAACAGAGTTGATGTATTTATCTTGGTCTTAAGAACGAAATACAAGGAAAACGTAATGTGTCATTTTAAAATTCACAAACATTAAAAATATCTAACAATTTTAGAACAAAGGAAGACAATAATTAGACTCTATAGAAGTATTTTACATCCATTTACATTACCAAAAAGGTCCAATAAACATAAATAATAACAAAATAACAAAAATAAAATGAATGGATAACATTTTTAAACATTTAAACAAAGCAAAGCAAATTATGTACACTGACAGATAATAATAAGCAGCCGAATAAAGTTAACCATTTAACTGCCATATTAGAAGTAAAATATTGAGTCATTTTAGGCGATGTTGTGTATTTTGATCTTAGCTAGTTTGTTAATGGCTGTGCAATGTTTTTTTTATTTTGTAAATACAGTTTAAATAGGTTTAATTTAACATTATTACAATACTGATCAGTTATTAATTCCATTAAGCGATATTTTTTAATTGTAAATTTTCTTGGTTCATTTGTTTACGACTGTGTAATGTTTTTTTTATTTTGTAAATACATGATTCTAGTTTTATTTATGTAGTATTATTAAATTAAATCCTTATTACTGTTTCAAACACATTAAGTAAGTGCATTTTAACCACTCAATTTTCACCGATTTGCGTAAAATTTTATATCACGATTAACAGCAGGCCGCGATGAATAACGTAACATGACTTATATTTCCATAAAATTGAATCTGGAAAAAAATCGTATCGGTACTCGGAGCAATACGAGTGACTAATTGGCTGCCCGCCGGCCTCCCGATCCAGCTTACGGGTGACAATGGCTTCGAAAGGTGGGCTATTAGCGCGGTCGACTGCGTTTTCCGCCTCAAAGTAGGTGTTGGTATACTATAGCCTATTTTACTACTGTAATTTAATTTGTTTTTTATTTATAAGCTAATGATTAATTATAAATTGCATAACCATATTAAATAACAGTAACTCCTTAACTCCTAGTTATTGTGGTTCTAATTGCAGGTGGTTAGTGATTAACAGCTTACTTACAATTAAGCTGCAAGCTTCCATGTAATTGTAGATTTAGTTATCGGTTAGCCGGTAGCCAGATTGTCATACAGAGCATCCTCATCGTGATACCTACCGTTTGTAGTTCTAGTTACCGTGCATTAAAATACTATTAAAACTTCAAAGGTTTTAATAGTACTGTTAGATGCGATGGAAACCTTCCCTGGGAAAAAGTACATGACTTCTCCAGGTCTCATGACGATCGGATATATAGGCCCACAGGCAGATTTCTGTTACCAAATGTTTGAACAATGAAAACTATTAAACTTGAATAAATAAAGAGTATTTGCGTGCGTGTGTGTGCGCGCGCAATCCTCAGTTCCATTAACATCAACCAAATCAAGCAACATCCATGTTACTTGTATTCTTTTCGCACTTAATCGTTTTATTCGAAGTTTTTACACAACAAGGAGATGTTCTGTCATAATATTTCCAAGTTTAACTCAATCCCTAATCCTATCAACCAAATGAAACAACACTCATGCCTTATTACTTGTATTATTTTTAAACAGTCCAGTTTCCCAATTTTTGTACTCAAAATAAGATATTCTAGCATTGACTTTGAAAGTTCAACTCCAATCAAGTCAAGCAGTTTTCAATTTGTATATAATTTTGAAAGTTTCGTGAAACTGAACAAACACTATACTGTTGGTTTTTAGTCATAGGTGGCATGAGCTACAACTTAGTGTCCTCGCACTTCATTATTAGATACTAAAAAATATATAGATCACAAATCAAGGAAGTAAACTTCTCTTGTTGAAGTACATTTTCAATTTGAATATTACTTTGAAAGTTTGGTTGAAACTGAACAAACTTCATACTATTAGTTTTTAGTCATACATGGTTTAAGTTACTAAGTTTATTCGGACTTCATTACTAGATATTAAGATGATTATGGATGACAAATAAGGAAAGTAAACTTCTGTATTCTGTAAAGAAAAAAATACTGTATAGTCAATACCACTGAACGGTTTGGTTGGGCGGGTGGGTCAATACTACTGTACGTGTATAGGTGGGCGGGTGGGTCAATACTACTGTACGTGTATAGGTGGGCGGGTGGGTCAATACTACTGTACGTGTATTGGTGGGCGGGTGGGTCAATACTAATGTACGTGTATGGTTGGGCGGGTGGGTCAATACTATTGTACGTGTATGGTTGGGCGGGTGGGTCAATACTACTGTACGTATATGGGTGGGCGAGTGGGTCAATACCACTGTACGTGTTTGGTTGGGCGGGTGGGTCAATACTACTGTACGTGTATGGGTGGGCGGGTGGATCAATACCACTGTACGTGTATGGTTGGGCGGGTGGGTCAATACTACTGTACGTGTATGGGTGGGCGGGTGGGTCAATACTAATATACGTGTTTGGGTGGGCGGGTGGGTCAATACTACTGTATGTGTATGGGTGGGCGGGTGGGTCAATACTACTGTACGTGTTTGGTTGGGCGGGTGGGTCAATACTATTGTACGTGTATCGGTGGGCGGGTGGGTCAATACTACTGTACGTGTATGGGTGGGCGGGTGGGTCAATGCCACTGTACGTGTATGGGTAGGCGGGTGGGTCAATGCCACTGTAACGTACGTGTATGGGTGAGCGGGTGGGTCAATACTACTGTACGTATATGGGTGGGCCAGTGGGTCAATACCACTGTACGTGTTTGGTTGGGCGGGTGGGTCAATACTACTGTACGTGTATGGGTGTATGGGTTTTATTATAAAAATCACACCAATAAACAATGTCTAAGTATAATAAAATCGACAATAAAAAGTAATTTTGTCACAGTGATTAAAGATTGATAGCCCGTCACAAAGCTAAATCCAGGCTTCGTAACCATTCAACACCTGCTTCTCTGATTGAACGAAGACCAGCTAACCCCCCTGAAAAGAACGCAATGGGCGATCATTAACTAGTTGATCATTTGATAGTTGATAGTTTGAACTTCGACTCCTCAATCTCATAACCAATAATTTGCCATTTCCACTTACATTTCCAGTAGTTGCATCCTCCCACTCCCGTGCGAAAGTGACTCAACATAGTCCATTCCTTACTAGGGTATCCCATTCCACCGATTACGGGGTCTGATACCTAAAACTTGTCCGACCGTCATATATATCGCAAGTTAACGCCCAGTTGTTTTTCGGGGAAGATTCGTTTGAGATTGACTTGGAAGCTAGCCCAAGAGGTGGTTTTATAGATTGAAGTCGCCCTGCAAGATACAACGCTTGTCTTGTGGGTATCTAGTAAAATGAGGAAATTCGGAGCAGACAGTACATTCTCTGAGAAGTGCCTTTTTGCATCTTAGGCCTATATCCAGAGGAGCTATGTTGCACAGCACTGAAAGCCATAGAAGAGGGGTTGCAATGAGGGAACCGCTGATAGCCCTCATCGCCCTGTTTAGTTGTATATCAACCTCTCGTAGGTGTCTAGGCCTACTGTTAAACCAAACGGGAGCACAACATTCAGCAGTAGAGTAAACCGAAGATCAGAAGTGTAGTATGCAGGACTTGTGGGTTATCTCCACAAGATGATCCAGCAAGTTGCTGCACAATGTTAGTTCTGGTTCTCATTTAAGTTGCCGTTTTCTGTAAGTGACTTTTCGATTTAAACTGACTCCCAACTACTGTGGATGCTCTTTGTGTTTCAGCCTAGCACAATCGAAATGTTGTTCAATTTTTTATTAGATTGTCTATTATTAGTCTAGTACTGTATTGATAAAAATAAACCACAGAAAAAAACAATTGCGAATGATTTTCCATCAAGCAGGGAATAGTTCTGATCTACGTGTGTGTGACCTAGAGGCAACAACAATAGCACTCGTGATTATGGGATAGGATTCTTGAAAACAACAAGGGCTAGTTTAACTCTCTGTTGGCCAGTTTAACTCTCTGTTGGCTAGTTTAACTCTCTGTTGGCTAGTTTAACTCTCTGTTGGCTAGTTTAACTCTCTGTTGGCTAGTTTAACTCTCTGTTGGCTAGTTTAACTCTCTGTTGGCTAGTTTAACTCTCTGTTGGCTAGTTCAACTCTCTGTTGGCTATTTTAGTAAAAGAGGCGTCATATTTTGCAGTCCATTTGAAAACATTATATTTGTTTATGTTCTCAGTGCGGCTGTCAGTATAGAAGCTCTCAATGAATGAAGCGAGAACAGTAGCCTATGTAACCGTACCGAGGAACATCCTTTACTCTTCAATGTCTATTATAGTTTTTATATTCTTTAGCGATTTAAATATTTTATCATTATAATAACATAACCTGGGTATTTTTGCGCTCTTTAAATAATTTACACTTTCCTATGTTGCAGTGCAAATAAACTTTCTCAATTTAATTTAGTCAAGCAATCAAGGTTTGACGTATGCTGTTATATTGTAGCTCCATGAACAACTATGTTGCTAAAATAAAAGTCAGATATATGCACTTCATGGAGAATCCGATTGCTGATTTGATTGAACTCACAGGCGCAGTTTTGGTTTTGAATGACAACCTGTTTATTAATTCTGTAAGTTTCTCAATGAGTAGTAATAGCTTAATTTCACCTGAAATTTGATCCACAAAAACACCAAGGTACGCTTTGTAGAGATGTAAACGATCCTACGGCTGGTTAGAAGTTTCTCGGTGTGGTAGTGAGAGTTGACCAAGCGTTCATTCGCCTTTACTATATAACCTACACAGAGGTGAACTCCAACGGAGGTCTTCAACCATTAGAATCAGTCTTAGAAATTATTTCTGAAGTTTATGGAATGTCTAATCCTCTGTTTATCTTTACCTTTTTTCAACGTCAGTTAGTTTTGGAACACGCCCGATTCTCTCTTGAAATTTATTTTGATGCACCGTTTATTTTTTCTATCCTGTCTGTATAATTCATGAGTGTTGGAGATACAGTAGGCTCAGTACTAGATTGCTTATCTAGATCAGTAAGGTTTATTTTTAGATGTCGATTCCATATTCTTCCAAGCAAAAATTAAAGCTCTTGATTTTTTTATAACACACTTTTTATAAACTGAAAGCTTAACATTCTGATATATTATATTGATTTTGTCAATAACGTGACTTCTTTATATTTGTTATCAAGAGCATTCGTTGTCAATTGAAATGAAGCCTTACAAATCATTAACATTTTTGCGACTTAAAATAGTAATACCATTCCAAAAACACTTAGGCCAAAATTTATCGTTTAGAAGAAATATTTTAAAACGATTTATCCAAATTATTGCGTATCTAGCACCTAAAACGTTGCCTTTTTAATTTATATTATGATAAATATCATTTTTGGAGTTACGGGAACCCCTGCATACAGTTGACAAGCTATAAGCACAATACAAATGGTAGGCGGGTTGCAGAGATTATCGGCAGGCTTATAAAGAAAGATGTAGCATTGATTATATAAGTATTTAATCAATGTTTCTACACTGACTGAACAGAATTATTCATTTTTCATCAATGTTAAGTAATCTATAATAATATCTCTTTTAGGATTATAATTAAAATCTGTTATTAATACTGCTCATATTTAATTTTACTATTCACTTTTGTAATTTTAATATTATATTATCTATAACAATAACTAAATTGGCATGCTTGACTTGTAGAATCAAAACTATTAAAAACATTTTTATTAATAATCATTTATAGTTTATTAAATGGTAATTTTTATAGGTGTACTTAAATGCATTCATATAGCTCATTAAATGGAATTTTGAATTTTATTCCCCCCCTCTTCCCAATTAACTATTTTAATAAATAATGCTGAACTCAACATATTAATATAACTGTGCCCAAATTAAACAGATCAAAGAATATTTTATGACAAGTCTGTCTCATGAATTATGATTTAAATAATTGTTAAACATAACTTTTAACACTATGTGCAGCCTTAATATGATAAATATTGTCAATTCAAATTAAATTTTTTTTAAATTTATGGTCTCTTGTAGAGAGTATGCAATTTTAGAAACACTTATGTTTTACATGTGATATCAAAGGTTGAAACAAATTTTGTGTACAGGTTGGTATAAATTTTGAAAATACATTTGTTGGCATCATTTTTTAACAATATTTGTTTTTTTATAAAATGAATTTATAATTTGTGTGAACCACGATATATATATTGTATGAATTTAGTAAATTTTAGAAGCATGGGTATTTTATGCTCAGTGCAATGTGGGAAGTGCAGCAGTAGGAAAATAACGTGGATAATTATTTCTATTACATTGATATTTTCAATACATTTTGCTATCTCAAACAAAATTAAAAGAGAGATTGATGAGGTGACAGACATTTATTGGTTCACATGATCAAACAATTTACACCCTGTCACAAAAATGTTAAAAAGATCTTGCACAACTATACTAAAGATAGTCCAGACATGCATGAAATATAGTAAGACAGTCAAGACATGCCTTTATAGTAATCAAGGCTTAATTATCTTGTGTAGCCTCTACTTGCATGCTTCATTAAATATGTACACATGAAAAAACTTGACAACATGATTTAGATTAAAAAGCCCATCCTCTCATCCTCTGTTAATTACCTATTGTGCTTTTTCTTTGTTAAAGTTTACCAAAACCACACATGACACAATCACCAATAATCAGAAAACAGATATCACAAGTCTGGCAGGGCTTAAATCCAGATATTGATCTGTAAGGTTAACTATGATCAAATTATCAAGTACAACTTGTCATTCATACCACTCAACCCCAGATCTGTTATGTACATGCTGACATAAATTTAATGTGCTATTAGATAAAGGTTATGTTCAAATAGTTATCTGCCTCGCTCGCTCATCTAGGCTTAAGCATATCAGAGATGACTTTTAAAGGACAAGGAAGAATAATATTTAATTTTATTCTCCTAGATATATTTCAGGATACGCTGAAAACTGCTTTTTTTAAAACCCAGATTTCTTAAATAAACAATATTCTTAGAACTAGCAAGTCGGGTTCAATGACCATGAGCACCAGAAGTATGTGATTTACTCATAAAGCATTTTGTTTCCTTGCAGCATACGTTCTTGTTACTGCTGATATTCTTGCTGGAAGTGATGGCAGGACTGCTGGCATATGTCTACCAGGCACAAGTAGGAGATGAGCTGACAGTTACCCTCAACTCCACGTTCCTTGACAACTATCGCATCAAGAATGAGCAGACTGCTGCCATTGACAGGATGCAGCAAGAGGTACAATGGGGAATATCCAATAAGTTATTTATATACATGAGTTAATTTCTCAATGACGCATAAATAAGGGGACAATGGTTGTATATTTTGAAATAACCTATAAATTATGTTATAAAAGTTAACCATAAACAATCCTCATAATTTTTTTCCTTCTTAACCTCCACTGCCCGTACCCCATAGACTATTGATCTGTGTGAGGAGCGTATTCATACAGATCAATCTTCCAGTCTAGGCCAGACTCAAAGTCCAGACGCCTTAGACCCCACAGCCACTGGCTGTAGGCTAGTTGTAGCCCAAATGTTAACTGTAGTTTGTAATATAATTATTACTGCTAATTTAAATGAGTATCCAGGCAAAGCTTACTCCCTCCTCTTAATATTCTTACAGAGATCTGAAAATATGTATCTTCCAGCAGAAAATATTTCTAATTTTTGCATGATGTTAACAATTTTGTCTAAATTTTTTATGGAAAACTGCAAAACTCAAACAATGTTACAAAAACCACCTGGAGGATAATTAACTCAGAAATTGGAAAATCTCAAAAAATTAATACAAACATAATCCTGAGTAAAAACAGTATTCCTATCAAAGATCCTAGTGTAGTTTGTAATGTTTTTAACAATTTTTTTGTAAATATTGTAGACAATCTTGTCATACCAAACAAAGTTAAAAACTCTGACAACAAAATATGTGATGCTCCAAGTACTAGATGTAAGGTTAAGTTTAATTTTAGGCAAATTAGTGTTTTAGATGTAGACAAAATAATATCAGAGTTTTCAGCTAAGTATTCTGCACGTTTTGACGGAAGTCCCAATTACTATTGTTAAAGAAGCAAAGCAATTTCTTTCACCTCCACTAGCCCACCTAATTAACTCGTCTTTAATAACAGGTTTTTTCCCTGACAAGCTAAAACTGTCAAAAGTAATACCCATATATAAGGCAGGTGACTCAAGTGAGGTTAAAAATTATAGGCCGGTTTCGCTTTTGCCAATCTTTTCCAAAATATATGAGAGAGTAGTTAATCAGCAATTATTATCTTCTCTTGAAACAAACCAACTTCTTGACAGAAACCAACATGGCTTCAGATCGGGAAAATCAACAATAACAGCAACTGCTAGTTTTATTCAAGACATAATTGATGAACTGGATAAAGGTAAAAAACCAGTTGGCATTTTTATGAATTTAACCCGTGCCTTTGACAGTGTGAATCACGACACTATGATAAATAAGCTTTATAGCTTAGGAATCCAAAATAAGGAAAGTAAATGGTTTCAATCTTATCTGTATGACCGGTACCAGTATGTAGAGCTGTCTTTTAATGATGGGCGTTTCATAAAAAAGTTTGTTTCAAAGACACTAAAAAATCGTTTTGGAGTACCCCAGGGCTCAATATTGGGGACACTGCTCTTTATATGTTACATAGGCGGATTAGAAAATTATGTAACCGAAGATATAAAATTCTGTCTATATGCAGATGACGCAAATCTACTTGTATCAAGCAGTGATTCAAGTAAAGCAGATTCAAATTCCACAATCATATTAAATAAAATGAAAAATAACTTAACCAAAAAGAATCTCCTACATAATCCATCAAAAACCAAATGCATTTCTTTTAAAACCAAGCAATCAAAATTTATCCACTATCCAAATATATTCATTGAAAAAAACAAAATTGCCGTGACGGAACATACAACCTTTTTAGGATTGATTATTGACAACAATTTAAGTTGGGACTTACATATTGAGCATATAATAAATAAAATTTCATCTGGCCTGTATGCATTAAGGAAAATGTAAAAATTGTGTAGTTTAAGTGTGTTGAGGCAGGTGTATTTTTCCTTGATTCATTTGGAATATGTATGTATAATTCTACAAAAAAATCAAATTTGGACCGAATTTTAAAATTACAAAAAAAAGCTATTAGAACTATGATGGTGCTAAAAAGGAGAGAATCAGTAAAACATCTGTTTTCAGAGTTGAATATTTTAACTGTGTACAACCTCTATATTTTAGAATCAATCATGTATTTAGTTAAGTTCGATGAGCAGAACATACTGGAGCATAAATACAATACCAGATTCAAATTAGCCACTAAAAAACATAATCTAGAAATGTAACAAAAAACCTGTAGTCATGGGAGCAAAATTTTTAAAACATCTACCAAGAAATATTAAAACTTTAAAAGATAAGGATAAACTTCAAAAAACTACAAAGGAGTACTTAATAAAACATTCTGTCTATTCATTGGATGAATTCTTCCAGAGAATATAATAATTAATTTTAATAAATACACTGAACTTAATTTCTTGTATTGTAAGTACTAAATAAGACTATAGCCTTAATACTAATGTAGAAAAACTTATTGTGTTTTGCTTGACACTGTTCAAATCTGTAACTGTACAGTTGATGAATAAAGGAGTTTTGACTTTGACTTTAAAATATGTGAGAAAACAAAATCTGCTGTAAATGTTAGGCATTGTACTTGAAACTCACACAAAACCAATTGAATTTCCAAGAATTGATATATCTAGAACTTTTTACCGGATTAGATGGATTCATATAAGAAACTTGCTTATTTACAAAACCTCATATTAAAAAGGAAACACAAATTCATTCTAAGTAAATAAAGGCACCAAATTAAACTTTTTATCTAATCAGCTCTTTACTTCGACAAGATTGATGAACTTTTTAAGAATGTTCGATCGAAAATTATTTTTGAAAATTGTTTGAATAAAATTGTTACCATCCATGTAAGTTATAAATGTGTTACGGAAATAATTCTAAAATATTTCTTTATGGAAATATGGCTGACCAAAGTGACTAATATTGCCTTTTTAGTGCATAACTCATGAACATACCGTGTGATATAATTTATTAACATTTTGAGAATATAGAATATATTGAGGGAGAGGGAGGGGGAGGGAGGGGGGGAGAGGGGGAGGGAGGGGGGAGAGGGGGAGGGAGGGGGGAGATTTTGTGTATGTTACTGCTACTCTGGTGTTAGTGAACTTGTATTCTAAGGTAAGTTTGCTGATGTCCTATCTCTCCAATATACTAATTCCTGGCCTAGTGCCCTTTAACCTAACCTAAAATACTTTGCAGTATATGAGATACACAGTTGACATTTTTACTATATACTAATAACATTATGTTGTGCATATTCTACTACATTAATGGATTTAAAAAATTAAACAAATGAATTACAACATTTTTAAAATTATTATTTTTTATTTACATTTTATTTTTAATAAATATTTTTTAATATTTGTCTCTATTGAGTTATCTATAAAAAAAATAGCAGGGATTTAGTAGTTGCATCAGTAGAACATGTGGTAAAAATATCATCTCTGTAACTTTATTACATTCTGAGATAATGGGGCATTTGTGAAAAAAATTATGTTTTCGGGAGACTAAAAACAAAACACGTATGTAAAAATCAGATAAAAACTTACACTTTATTGAAATTTTAAAACATTCCGGCCTGGTAATCTTGTCCCTTTTCTTTCTCAGTATCTATAAGATTCTTCCTTATCATCCTTGACCTCTTCCTGGATAGCTTAGAACTTTCTGTACATGCTAGATCGGCTTTCATAACTCGGGATTTATCCGCATCAGTGAGATTTTGATAGCAGTTTTTCCCAACCCTGAGTCCTAGTTCTTTTAGCACTTGTAATCCTCCTTTATAAATAAAAGTATAAAAGTAAATCTGTTTCCACGGAAACTTCTCTTCTTCCACAACTTTTTAGACCTAGCCATTTCACCGAACAAAATGCGATAAAAACAAAACAAAACTTTATTACAATTCACGAACAGAAAGATTATTTACGCAAGATTACTAACCAAGCAAAAGCATTTGACACAAATGTAAACAATAAACAGCTGCTAAGATATGACAAATAAGCATATTGCTAACTTACAGATTAGCCAACCAACAAAGTAAAAAAATAAATATGTTCCCATAAAAATTGATTATGTATAACGATGTACTGCCGTGAGATCAGCACTTTTCGGTGCTGCGCCTTGTGTAAGCAATTAAAAAAAAACATTTATCGTACAAATTGACACCTTAATGCATATGTATTATATACCATTGTGTTCATAAAAAAACAAACTAAAATAAAAAAATATAATAAAAAATTGAATTTTTTTAAAATGTTGACGTACATCTCCCCTTAATGAATTGTCTGTAATACAGTTTATCTTAGGTAGATTACCTTATAATACAATGAAAAAACAAAACTAGCATTTTTAATTATTTCATAACACTTTAAGACACATTTGTCTGTTGTTCAGGATAAAAAGTTTAAAAGTGGTCGTGAGACTGTTAAGACACCCCATATGTAAGAGTGTTGTTTCTGGTGTTATTATATGGTCATATCTATGTGCCTTTTTTAATCAATTAAAATAAGAGGTCTATGTTTACACAGCTTAGACATTTAGTGTTTGTGTTTGGTTGTTTATCAATTGATAACAGTGAAACATATTAAATCTATGTAATGTATTTGGCGATACTAACTTAAAATTAAAAAATGATATCCAAGAAAATGGAAATGCCATACCAATTTGTGTGGTGTTGTTTATGATTCAGTCACAGTACTTTAATAACATATAATGGTAGACAGTGAAACACTCTGAAGTGAGGTGTATAGTTCAGAAGAGCAAGGTTAGTCTTAGAGTAAATAACATATAATGGTAGACAGTGAAACACTCTGAAGTGAGGTGTATAGTTCAGAAGAGCAAGGTTAGTCTTAGAGTAAATAACATATAATGGTAGACAGTGAAACACTCTGAAGTGAGGTGTATAGTTCAGAAGAGCAAGGTTAGTCTTAGAGTAAATAACATATAATGGTAGACAGTGAAACACTCTGAAGTGAGGTGTATAGTTCAGAAGAGCAAAGTTAGTCTTAGAGTAAATAACATGTAATGGTAGACAGTGAAACACTCTGAAGTGAGGTGTATAGTTCAGAAGAGCAAGGTTAGTCTTAGAGTAAATAACATATAATGGTAGACAGTGAAACACTCTGAAGTGAGGTGTATAGTTCAGAAGAGCAAGGTTAGTCTTAGAGTAAATAAGTTACAACCTAATAAAATGTACTTCCTTTCTTTCTTTGTGAAATTTAATCTTGGAATTTAATTATTTTGACAGCTAAAATGCTGTGGAGTGAAGAGCTTTGAGGACTGGCAGTTGTCAGAGTGGAAGCGACAAAGCAGTGACAGTCCTGTGCGAGTCCCAGACACCTGCTGCTTAAGTCCCAGTCCAGGCTGTGGCCGAAGCATCAGTCCTAGCAACATCTACTATGCCGTAAGAAATTGTTAAAGTTGATTAGTTAGACAGACATTGCTAACATCTTACCTTTTCTGTAATGTAAATTCATGCATTTGAAATCGATTGAAATGCTTGGAAAAACCCTCCAAATAGTACAATTATTTAACCTATCAGACATTTTTTTTTAATGTAAATTTTCGAGAAGGTACATCGAGTGTTTGAGTTAAAAAAATCATATATCACCTAAATAATTTTAAAAATTCATCCAATTCCCTGTTTGACACAACAGCTTCCTGCTAACCCATGCCTACATGACATATGATTTCTCAACTTGACATCTGTTTTCATGTTTATTGAGAAAATGAGCTATGTGCTGCGTAAATAAAAGTAATATGAAATGTTCTAATAGAAAAAAAACAATACAAGTACAATAAATTGGTAAATTTATTTAAAATTCTTTTACGCATGAGCTAATCAGTTATATGCTTTGAAGCAGAGCTAGAAATAAAAACAATAAAACCTCACTCATACGACGTAATCGAGCCGTGATGATGTTGAATAAGTATAAATACTATATAACAGGGAATGATAATAAAAACTTATAATATACTCGATAGTGTTGTATAGATAATAACTATTGTTCAGTTTGTATTTAAAAAAACACACAATTTATTGTGAAAATGTTTCAAAAACAAAGTATCCTAATACATTTTCCAATTGCAATTACTTTACAGTATTAAATTCTGTATAGTAATAACATTTTAAAACAACAAACCAATATGTGTGACTGGTCATGCAAGTGTTGAATGACAGTGCATGAGTCATAAGTCATAATGTACGATTAAACTAGAAAAACAATGGTGAGATTGGATTTGTTATAGCCTTCATAGTTTCTTAGTAAACAGCCTTCAAATTCAGGTACACAAAATTCTGCACCGATAGTATTGTATATCATGTTTTATATTATTAATTACTAGATATAAAGGTTATGATAAAATAAGCAATAACAATTTTATCAGTCTTAGTATATTTGCACGCACGTGTGGTTTTCTTCAACATTCATTGGTTATGTGATCCTTTCAAAATATTATATTTATTCTTGTTAAAAACATATGTTTTAATGATTCCCTTGTGGATTTACGTTTTGGGTGAACATGTTGGCCATAGAGGAATTCTTGTTGAACTACTGTGTTATAGTGTTTTAATTTGATGAATAAATGAATATGAAATTAATTTCCAGTAAACATATTATTATTGTTATCTCATTTTTATTGCAGACAATTACTTTCCTTAGTTGCTTGTACAAATCTGTAAGACGACAGAGAAATCATTTAGGCAATAGTGTAAACATAGCAGCCAATCTCATAATATCAAATGCTAGATTGCTAGATTATGTTGAGGATTATTAAATATCTCTCTTGACTACCAATGAATACACATCTATAAGAAGCAAAAAGCCAATGTTAAAAAGTCAGACTTCTTTTTTTTCTAATTTTGCTATCTGCGTGGCCGCCGCTAGGTCAAGCTTGTTGCACAGCAGCCTAGAGTGAAACAGAGAATGACAGAGAGGGAAGCTTACAAACTGCCATGAAAATGAGAGAAAAAGGAAACCGTAGACAGAGACATTGGGTAGGGAGAGGAGTACGTGGCAGAACTTCTCAACCAGCACTGTGTATCGGCAGCTGCTCTAAGCTTATTTTGTCTGCTACAAGAAGTCTCACTATTTCACTGTCTCTTTTCCCTTCTTATAGATGTGTATTCTACTACCTACTTCCCCTAGACGATGAGGACTTTGGCTCAGTCTGTAGGTGTATATAAACATATTTAATTTGATACAATTATTTTTCATGTTTTGACTATGACATCAGTTATCATTGTGGAAGATAAAAAGTGATGTGTGTCAATAATTTTTTTTTCTAGATAAAAAACATTGAAATCCACAAGTTTGACTGCCTCGCACTTATTTTTTTCTTTAACATGGTTCGTATCATGTTAAAAATTGGTATAAACTAGAGTATTTCATCAAAAGAAAAGGTAGGACCATCTTCACATAAGTTCCCCTGTATAAATGGATAGTGCTTAAGTCCTAAACCTTAGCAGAGCATCAGAGTACTGTTCAAGCTACTAGATCTTTGTGTTTTAGTCCCTTCAAATAATTGAGTAAATATTGTAAATACGGAAATTTGTGTGAACAGTTTTGATTTTATACCTCATAATTTATTTTCTCATCCCTTACTTGTGTTAAAATTGTAAACTGTTGTACCATGGTGGTATAATATACTTTTTTTTTGTTTCAGGGTTGTAAAGATGGCTTTACGTCTGTGTTGATGGAACAGTTGAACATTATAAGTGCAGTTGGACTCGGGATCTGTGTCATACAAGTATTTGGGATGATCCTATCCTGCTGTCTCTATCTGAAACTGCGCTACGTGACGGACTTTGAGTGAACTTGCAGTTCTAGTGACACCATCCGTCCTCAAGGCTATCTGTACTTAGTCAACATTCTCAAAGCATTAAATTTCTACAATTTATATTACCTTTGAATCTTTAACCTAGATGAATTATTTATTTTGTAAAAATATCTTGTATATTACCCCTCTCATGGTCATAGTTACTAAGCTCTAAGTAATCATTTATTCTATTAACATTCACTTACAAATAATTACGTCAAACTAATTTATCATAACTATTGTGTTCCTCTATATTAAAGTATATTAATCATTGTACCATTAACATAATAGATAAATATACATTAATAATTGTAAATATACTAATCAGTTAATAGTCAATAATTGTAAATAATACATTTTTAGCTTACTGTAAATATGGTTAAATATTATACAGTGATATATTGAATTTGCATGAAATGATTTAGTATGATTTAGTAATGTATTTTCTCATGAGAATAAAATATCCTAATAAAAGATTTGTACTGGCTAATTTATTTTCCACAAGCTGAAATAACTATCAATAAATGATAATTGTAGAAATGACATTTATAGAATTACTAGCTGGTACCCGTGCTTCGCAACACAGAATCAGTATAATACTATTGAATGTCCACTATATTATATCATCAATAGTATTATAGGAAAGTGTCTTGTTAATTCGCACTTTCCTATGATGGTAGATGATGTTCTCATAGAAGAAACTGATTCTACAACTGATTCTAGCCGACGATCTACAGATTTATCAACACTTTCCCATTTCCAACTTTCAAAATACTGTAAATGATACTAATATCGACATTACTTCTATTATTTCTTGGGCTCACAGACATGGTTTAAAACTTAACGAAAGCAGGACTCAGATTATCGTTATTGGATCTTCTAGACTTATACCTAAAATTGACTTGACAACTGCCCCTAAGTTGAAGATAATGGACCACTATCTTGGTTACTGTGATAAAGTGAAGAATTTAGGACTGTTGATAAACAGGAATTTGGGTTGGAAGGATCAGATCGTTGAGACTTGTAACAAAGTGTTTTCTGGAATTCACAGTCTTAAACGATTTGCTCCTTATTTACCTCTTGACATGAAAGTTATTTTAGTTAGGACTCTGATATTCCCATATTTTAAGTACTGTGACATTGTGATGGATGACATGACCGTTGAACTCTCTGATAAATTGCAGCGTGCCCAGAATTATTGTATTCGTTTCATCTTCAATTTAAGGCGCGATGCTCATGTCTCACCCTTCTTCAATCATTTATCTCTCCTTAAACTTAAGGAGCTCCGACAGTATCACGCTCTTACTTTCCTGCACGCTGTATTAAAAACTGGTTCACCTAGGTACATATTTGATCGTTTTAAGTTTCTTTCCCAGATCAATTCTCATTCCACTCGATATGGATCTTCTAAGCTGTCTATTCCCCATCATAACTCAATGTTTCTCAATAAATCATTTACGGTTTCAGTCTGTCGTTCATGGAATTCCCTTCCTGACAGCTTGAGAAATATGGATGATAGCGTTGGTTTTAGGGCTGACTTGAAGGACCTGTTTCTGCGGACCTCGCGGGGGTGATGGGGGTGTGGGGGCACTGTTTTCATGGCGGATTACCTGAGCGAATGAGTCTGTGTGAATGAAATTTATTATTTTAATTTGTAAGTATGTTAGATTATTGTAACTATTAAATTGTATTAGTTCCATGTTTATAATTTTTCAGTTTTTATTGTCTTTGATTAGTAGTTTACGCTTTGTAAATTAAGTTTTGTTTGATTTTAGTTTTAGTTTGAAATTATATTTTATGTTGTTTGTATAGTTTTACACAAGGTTGAGTGAAAGAGAGGACTTCATAGTCCTAACTCCGCCTCTAAATAAAGACATTCATTCATTCATTCATTCTACTAAGTTTTTTATCTCTGGTGTGCAGAACGATATCTCTCCGTTCTCTTAGCCCATAATCAAAATTGGGACTCCCTTGGCAGTGGTTGCATTGAAGCAGCCTGTGCGCACCTGTGGATATCTTGTAAGCATTTCTTACAATTTGAAAGTCTTGTTGACCGTCGGATATAAACTAGCAGCCTTGAAGTCATGAATATACCGATTATATTTGTATACATTATTCTGTATATTCACTATTCATTTGACCAACCACTCCAGCTTTTACTACTGGGAAGTTGTAAAAGCTTTCATTCTCTCCATACTTGGCCAGAAGTTTGTCATCACGATACATTTCAAACTTGAATGGGAAAATATCTTCCGCCGCCTTGAGTTCACAAAAAGACATTTTGGATATGTATTGTTGGCCTACCCAGCTCATAGTGAACGGTTTGAACCTCTGCCAGTTGTTAGACACTTGATTTACGATAGCTGCCCGTACCTCAGACGCTCAAGACAGTAAACCGTGTACAATATAAGAAAGGTAGTAAATAGGCATACACCATCCCCACAAACCTCCATCACACAATAAGGAACATCCTGGCCATCTACGACTATATTCACAACTTGAACCATGTCTTGAAATAGGCAAGAAAAAAGAACATGAGTTATATAAAAATGAAAATGATGAAACCTCTCTTCCAGGGAATTGATATGTACATGTTAACTTCCATTACAGAAACTAGAGAAAGAATTATTGAAGTTAACTAAATACGTACAACTAAAAACAATTTAGTTCAAACCAGGGGCGGATTAAGGATGCGATTTTAGGGGGTGGGGGTTGTATACCGAGGGGTCTGGGTGGGGTGGGGGATATGAATAATATCAGAATGTTCTCGCATAATGTACAATATCTTGACAATTTGAGCATAAGGATTCAAAAGTTGAAACTACCTTTGAATTTCAAGTTCGGAAATACTTTCTCTTGCAAAGTGGTTATTGGTTCACTGTGAAAATAGTCATATAGACAGTTAAACAGACTTAAATTTTGTTATCGAAAAACAGATGTTTTCTATCTTTAAAAAGGCCATAAAATCCCATAACTAATTTTTAGTATTGACAGTCCATAGTTCTGGGCGTGTGGTTCGAGCATGTGCATCAATGCACTTCTCTCTCCAACGACAGTGGTACATTCATGTTAAAAAATAAACGTCTCGGTCACGGTACCTAGAAATTACTCCCACATGATTGGTTGATTTAGTTACCAGTATTTAATAGAATAATCAAACCAGCTGATTTCGTCCATGTGACATCACAGTCTACTGCCACAGTATAAAACACCCAGTAGCGACACTTTTTCAAAATTTATGACAAGCACGGCACTAGCGCTCGTAGGAACGGGAGCAAGAAGCACGTATTTCTGTATTGTTTACCATGACAACTGTTATTATATCAAATATTCTGTCATGACCTTTTTTCTATTGATATTATTCCACTTATTTACAAGACACAGTTCAAAACAATGGTATTGGAGTGTGTTGTGTGCTCCTGCTATAAGGAGTGCTAGCGTATCGCACTACTAGTAGTCCCATACACAGCCATGCAATGGGAGTGTCGCTAATGGGTGTTATATAATGTGCTACTGCACAACCACGTCATGATAACTATCGTATTTTCTAATTAGCATTTCTCGGATAGAACAAAGTCAAGTGTTTTTTTTTTGTTTTCTTTTAAAAATATGTTTTCATAATTTAATGAGTGTTTACATTTTTCTTGTGGTATGTAACTAAATAAGTTATTGTAAAATTACAATATTATAGAAGAAGCACTATTATTTTAATTATTATGGTTATTGTTATTACTATCTCAATCTTTGTTCCAGTTTTTATATCTTTAATTTCAATAACACAAGCACCATCGATCAAACTATATAAACATAGCTGCTGACCTTAATAAGATTTTGAACAGACTGTACACAATAGACGTAGGAAAAATATGGTGGGAGATATTCATTATCTTGCATGCACACCTCTCCTACACGCCAACTAGATAGACCGGTCTGTACTAGGACTAAAATAACATATGTGATTACTGTAGCCTTGTTCTTAAGAAAATGTACTTGTAGGCCTACTGGATGAAAGCGTTAGTTATCACGCGGCATTAAGAGTATTGTTTATAAATAACAGAAATGTAAACACTGAAAATAACATTGGATTAGTTTACTTCAAAAAATCAAGTCAATAACTTTTACCGATAGCAAAATATCTAGTAATAATAATAGGATTGCAATAAACAAAAACGGGGGTTCTACAAATATGTTTCGTGTTTGCTATTTTAAATGTAACTAAACTATCTTTAAATAACTATTAAGCATTTTTTTATCCTTAATACAGATCTGTATAAAAACTCTTAATACTTGAATGTTGTTAACAAAGTAAGAAGTAAAGAAAATGCTTGAGAACACAATTAAATGTAAGCCTACAAAAAACAATCAAACAAATCCTAAGTACAGAATTATTTTTACAATAACAAATTATGCTTCCTTGTGTCCTTCATAATAACAAATGTGTTTATCGCTTTTTCTTCATCCACATTTATGTCCCGATGGATGTACAACATCGCCAGTCCATTATGCCGACTTTCACCACATTTAGATCTTAGATATGTTTTGAGAGTTCGAAGGGTGGAGAAAGATCTTTCAGCACTGGCTATACTGACGGGCAAAGTTAGCATAATCAGCGTGGCGTGGCGCCTCGGAGGAAACGTGAGCTGCAGTGCTGTTCGGCCGCAGCAGCAGGCGAATAATAGTGTCAGTGATAGATGTGTGTCTGTGGCAAGTGGAAGCAATGGTCTTTCTATCACTTAATATCATTAATATTATACTTAGTACTTATTTTATATTCTAGTAATATTGGTATCTTTCTAAAAAGATTGAAATTAGGTACCACAAACTAATCAAATACATTTCAGTTTTTATTAGACAAAAAAATTTCAACCATCTTAGTGGACAGGGGGCTGTCGTCCCCCCTCATTAATCCGCCTCTGAATCAAACTAATTTGTCAACAAATAAAATACATACATTAATTAATCACATATGTAACAGATTTGGGTCATGTTTATGTTTTTTTTCTATCAGCTGTTTCTACGACTACAATTTCATATAAATCCATTTGGTAGTTTTTTATGATGAGTGATAGAGTGAGTCAGTCATTGGTATTTGGCTTGAATATATATAGACTAGGGGACACCCATGCATCCTGGGGAGGGGGGCCGAGCCTTTATATATTGTCTATTCCAAAATATAATGCTATAATGTTATCTAGGATATAAATTCCTATAGTTTGATACCCCACGGACATTTTATTTTAGTGTTACCCTTTATTAGTTTAGAGGATAATGTAGGGGATTTTTTTTTTTTTTTTTTGGAGGCATATACCCCTTATTATTGGCCCTTTTCAAAATCTGATGGTATATTTGGATTCAGGAGAAAAATAGTTTTTAAATGATACCCCACACTAGTAAATAACATCAGAATTACAAAATTCTACATTAAAACAATGTTCAGCTTTTTGGCCCCTGATACAAAATTTTTTTAGTGTTTTAAGCTGAAATGCATATATAGGGTGTGCGTTTTTTACGCATGTTGAACTGTGAAGGATTGAACATTTTACTCAAGCTTTTTCTCAAGTCAGGTAATAAAAACTCATTTTTTGTGATTTTCCCATAAGATAAATACATTGGGGCAGTTTTGGGGTAAAGAAATGCCACCATCTTATTTATGAGTTAAAAAAGTAAACTTTTATGAATTTTCCTGGAGGTTTGAGACAGAGAGCTTCAATTCAAGTGTACAGTTGATATGTGTAGGATGTCGAGAAGTGCCTCAACATTTAGTATCAGTGAGCGAGTCACTACAGTGAACTTTATAATATATAGACTAGGGGACACCTCTGCATGCTTCGTGTGCCAACCCTGTCATCACTCACTGTGCTCATGAAGTAAGTTCGGCCTGCAGCCTCGCCTGGGTACCTTTAGCCCCTTTAAAGAACTCGGCCTTTGGCCTCTCCAAGACACTCTGCTACAGGCCTCTTTGATGAACTTGGCCTATGGCCTCACCAAAACACTCTGCTACAGTCTCATTTGTGCATCTTGGCATGTCACCTCGTGAGAAAGATCTGCCCACTGCCTCGCCAGGATTGTTAACCAGTATGACCATTAATTGTGGTTTTTTGGGCAATAGAGCCCCTAAACATAGTCTTTTCTAAAATATGATTGTCAATTAGTATTTAAGAGTAGAATACTTTTACTTTGATACTCCACTTGGGTGTATGAGGTTAACATTACTCAATTTTAGGTTTTGGAGCATATGTTTATTTGGGGGGCCTAAACCTTAAACGTTGTCACTTTCAAGACGTAATGGTAAAATGTAATTTATGGGATAAATACCTATAGTTTATACCACACTTGGAAGTTTTATTTTAGTACTTCTCTTACTGGTTTTAGAAGTTTTGTTTTAGGGCATATACCCCTTAATATTTAATCCTGTTCAAAATCTGATGTTATATTTGGATTAAGGAGAGAAATGGCTTTAAATTGAAACCCCATTTGATTAGCTAAGATCAGTTATAAAAATTTTTACATTTTCAAAATTTTCAGTTTTTGGGCCGTTGATAACCCAAATTTTTTAGTTACTAAGCTGAAATGCATATATAAGGTGCATGTCTTTAATGGGTGTAGATCTGTGAAAGTTTGAAAATGTTACTCGAGAATTTCCTCAACTTAGGTCATAAAAACTACTTTTTAGTGATTTTCCCATAAGAAATACATTGGGGCAGTTTTGGGGTAGGAAAAGTCTGCCATCTTGTTTATAAGTGAAAAAAGTAAACTTTTGTGAATTTTTCTGGAGGTTTCAGACCGAGAGCTTCAATTCAAGTATACACTTTGTGGGGAAGTGCCTCAACATTTAGTGTCAGTGAGTGAGTGAGTCAGTGTGTCACTACATCGAGCTTTATAGTATATAGATAGGCTAGGGGAAAACCATGCAGGCTTCTCGTGCCTACTCCGTCACTCGCTGCACTCGTGAGGTAGGCTCGGCCTGCAGCCTTGCCAGAAAACTCTGCTTTTAGTCTCTTTGTAGAACTCGGCCTCTCCAAGATGCTGTTTTACAGTCCTCTTTGTGGAACTCGTCCTACAGCCACATGGGGGACAATTTGGCCTGCGGCCTAAACAATTTGCTACCGCCCATTTATGGATCTTGGCACATGCTCGCCAGAACAGTTAACTAGTTTGACCATGAATTTTTGTTTTTGGGGCTGTGAAGCCCCTAAACATAGTGCTTACTAAAATCTGATGTTAAATTAGTATTTAAAAGAAGAGTACCTTTAATTTGATAACCCACTTGGATGTATTAGTTTAACATTACCCAATTTTGGGTTTTGGAGCATATTTGGGGGGGCAGAGCCCTTAATCTTTGTATTTTCCAAAATACAATGATGTGATGTGATTTGGGAGAAAAATACCTAAAGTTTGATACGCTACTTGGGCGTTTTATTTTAGTGCAGCCATTTTTTGGTTTTCTGAATTTTTGTTTTTGGGGCAAATATCCCTTATTATTTGCCCTTTTCAAAATCTGATGATATATTTGAAATCAGGAGAAAAATATCTTTAATTTGATACCCCGCTTGAGTGGATAGTGTCAATATTACAACAATTTCAGTGTTTGGGCCTCTGATATGCCAAGTTTTAAAGCTGAAATTCATGTGTATGGTGTGCGTTTGTTACGCGTATAGAACTGTGAAGGTTTGAACATTTTACTCAAGCTTTTTCTCGAGTTAAGTCACAAATCTACTTTTTTGTAATTTTCCCATAAGAAATACAATGGGACAGTTTTGGAGCCTAAAAAGGCCACCATCTTGTCTTCTAAGGTAAATTTGCTGATGTCCTGTCTCTCCAATATAGTAATTTGAAGTTAAAAATTACGTTGTCTTTATGAGTGAAAAAAGTAAACGTTTGTGAAATTTTCTGGAGGTTTCAGACCGGGAGCTTCAATTCAAGTACACACTTTGTGGGAGTAGGACACCGGGAAGTGCCTCAACATTTAAAGTCAGTGAGTGAGTCAGTCAGTGTGTCACTACATAGAGCTTTATAGTATGTGGATTTAGACTTAGTTATGATTGAGTGTTAGTTAAATTTACAAAATTTAACTACCACACATAATTAATAACTATAACACCCGTAATAAAGAAAGAATTGATATCCCCAGCACAAGCTCAGTAAAACTCTTTCTTTGTTAGCTAGAACTATTCCTTTAAATAAACTTAAAACCATTTTGTATAATTATCTTGCTGTAAATCCATATTATTCAATTGAAGAATACCTAAATAGTAATGTAAACCCAAACTTCGGTTAGGATGTATTACATTTATTTGCATCGACAATGTCTATTTCAACTTGATGGTATTACCTGTTATCAATGGAAATAAGGAATTTGATTTGTAAATGAAAATGCAGTAAATATTAATCCAGACCTTAATGTGTAGCTTAGTCAAAATATTCTAAACTGATACAATTTTGATCTACTAATAAAAGTAAAATCAGAATTAACTAGATTACCAGTGCACTTCTAATTTTCCGTGTCCCTTGTATTTAGCTAACCCATTGTAATATGTGATATGGTGTTTCCAGCGAGCATAGAATATATATAGAGGGGCTATTGCCATTTAAGCTGCATATTGGGCAGTGAGGCCACTGGCGGCCATGACAGTTGGGACGAGAAACAAAAAAGCAGTGGTGAGTGACTTGAAAGTTAGTCTGAACGCTTAACAAATACACCGTATTTTAAAACTCTTAGATACCTCCAAAAATATTTTAGTTTTAGAGGAATATAGAATAATGTTGACAGATGATGATGGTAACATTTTTAAAATTTACAAACAATGGTATCATATTAAAATAACAGATTGACTCTTTCAATGACTTTTAATTTGGAGTGAATGTCATAAAAAAGTTGACCTCTGAGGAAGTTTTTTTATTTTTAGGTCACGTGAATTTCACAAGCAATAAACTTTCAGATAAAGAGTTGAATTAATTTTTTTGTTTCAAACTTTTTTCAATTACGTTAGTGGTTTGTTCAGAAAGTTAGGTTGAATACTGGCGAATAATATGTATGTTCGCCACTCAAATCCACACACCTCACAGATATAACTCAGCAGCCAGTGGATGTAGCGGACATACACAGTGGCTTCCATTCCAGATTATTAATAATATGTATGTTCGCCGCTCAAATCCACACACCTCACAGATATAACTCAGCAGCCAGTGGATGTAGCGGACATACACAGTGGCTTCCATTCCAGATTATTAATAATATGTATGTTCGCCGCTCAAATCCACACACCTCACAGATATAACTCAGCAGCCAGTGGATGTAGCGGACATACACAGTGGCTTCCATTCCAGATTATTAATAATATGTATGTTCGCCGCTCAAATCCACACACCTCACAGATATAACTCAGCAGCCAGTGGATGTAGCGAACATACACAGTGGCTTCCATTCCAGATTATTAATAATATGTATGTTCGCCGCTCAAATCCACACACCTCACAGATATAACTCAGCAGCCAGTGGATGTAGCGGACATACACAGTGGCTTCCATTCCAGATTATTAATAATATGTATGTTCGCCACTCAAATCCACACACCTCACAGATATAACTCAGCAGCCAGTGGATGTAGCGGACATACACAGTGGCTTCCATTCCAGATTATTAATAATATGTATGTTCGCCGCTCAAATCCACACACCTCACAGATATAACTCAGCAGCCAGTGGATGTAGCGGACATACACAGTGGCTTCCATTCCAGATTATTAATAATATGTATGTTCGCCGCTCAAATCCACACACCTCACAGATATAACTCGGCAGCCAGTGGATGTAGCGGACATACACAGTGGCTTCCATTCCAGATTATTAATAATATGAATGTTCGTCGCTCAAATCCACACACCTCACAGATATAACTCGGCAGCCAGTGGATGTAGCGAACATACACAGTGGCTTCCATTCCAGATTATTAATAATATGTATGTTCGCCACTCAAATCCACACACCTCACAGATATAACTCAGCAGCCAGTGGATGTAGCGGACATACACAGTGGCTTCCATTCCAGATTATTAATAATATGTATGTTCGCCGCTCAAATCTACACACCTCACAGATATAACTCTGCAGCCAGTGGATGTAGCGAACATACACAGTGGCTTCCATTCCAGATTATTAATAATATGTATGTTCGCCGCTCAAATCCACACACCTCACAGATATAACTCAGCAGCCAGTGGATGTAGCGGACATACACAGTGGCTTCAATTCCAGATTATTAATAATATGTATGTTCGCCGCTCAAATCCACACACCTCACAGATATAACTCAGCAGCCAGTGGATGTAGCAGACATACACAGTGGCTTCCATTCCAGATTATTAATAATATGTATGTTCGCCGCTCAAATCCACACACCTCACAGATATAACTCAGCAGCCAGTGGATGTAGCGGACATACACAGTGGCTTCCATTCCAGATTATTAATAATATGTATGTTCGCCGCTCAAATCCACACACCTCACAGATATAACTCAGCAGCCAGTGGATGTAGCGGACATACACAGTGGCTTCCATTCCAGATTATTAATAATATGTATGTTCGCCGCTCAAATCCACACACCTCACAGATATAACTCAGCAGCCAGTGGATGTAGCGGACATACACAGTGGCTTCCATTCCAGATTATTAATAATATGTATGTTCGCCGCTCAAATCCACACATCTCACAGATATAACTCAGCAGCCAGTGGATGTAGCGGAAATATACAGTGGCTTCCATTCCAGATTATTAATAATATGTATGTTCGCCGCTCAAATCCACACACCTCACAGATATAACTCAGCAGCCAGTGGATGTAGCGGACATACACAGTGGCTTCCATTCCAGATTATTAATAATATGTATGTTCGCCACTCAAATCCACACACCTCACAGATATAATTCGGCAGCCAGTGGATGTAGCGGACATACACAGTGGCTTCCATTCCAGATTATTAATAATATGTATGTTCGCCGCTCAAATCCACACACCTCACAGATATAACTCAGCAGCCAGTGGATGTAGCGGACATACACAGTGGCTTCTATTCCAGATTATTAATAATATGTATGTTCGCTGCTCAAATCCACACACCTCACAGATATAACTCGGCAGCCAGTGGATGTAGCGGACATACACAGTGGCTTCCATTCCAGATTATTAATAATATGTATGTTCGCCGCTCAAATCCACACACCTCACAGATATAACTCGGCAGCCAGTGGATGTAGCGAACATACACAGTGGCTTCCATTCCAGATTATTAATAATATGTATGTTCGCCGCTCAAATCCACACACCTCACAGATATAACTCGGCAGCCAGTGGATGTAGCGGACATACACAGTGGCTTCCATTCCAGATTATTAATAATATGTATGTTCGCCGCTCAAATCCACACACCTCACAGATATAACTCGGCAGCCAGTGGATGTAGCGGACATACACAGTGGCTTCCATTCCAGATTATTAATAATATGTATGTTCGCCGCTCAAATCCACACACCTCACAGATATAACTCGGCAGCCAGTGGATGTAGCGGACATACACAGTGGCTTCCATTCCAGATTATTAATAATATGTATGTTCGCCGCTCAAATCCACACACCTCACAGATATAACTCAGCAGCCAGTGGATGTAGCGGACATACACAGTGGCTTCCATTCCAGATTATTAATAATATGTATGTTCGCCGCTCAAATCCACACACCTCACAGATATAACTCGGCAGCCAGTGGATGTAGCGGACATACACAGTGGCTTCCATTCCAGATTATTAATAATATGTATGTTCGCCGCTCAAATCCACACACCTCACAGATATAACTCGGCAGCCAGTGGATGTAGCGGACATACACAGTGGCTTCCATTCCAGATTATTAATAATATGTATGTTCGCCGCTCAAATCCACACACCTCACAGATATAACTCGGCAGCCAGTGGATGTAGCGGACATACACAGTGGCTTCCATTCCAGATTATTAATAATATGTATGTTCGCCGCTCAAATCCACACACCTCACAGATATAACTCGGCAGCCAGTGGATGTAGCGGACATACACAGTGGCTTCCATTCCAGATTATTAATAATATGTATGTTCGCCGCTCAAATCCACACACCTCACAGATATAACTCGGCAGCCAGTGGATGTAGCGGACATACACAGTGGCTTCCATTCCAGATTATTAATAATATGTATGTTCGCCGCTCAAATCCACACACCTCACAGATATAACTCGGCAGCCAGTGGATGTAGCGGACATACACAGTGGCTTCCATTCCAGATTATTAATAATATGTATGTTCGCCGCTCAAATCCACACACCTCACAGATATAACTCGGCAGCCAGTGGATGTAGCGGACATACACAGTGGCTTCCATTCCAGATTATTAATAATATGTATGTTCGCCGCTCAAATCCACACACCTCACAGATATAACTCAGCAGCCAGTGGATGTAGCGGACATACACAGTGGCTTCCATTCCAGATTATTAATAATATGTATGTTCGCTGCTCAAATCCACACACCTCACGGATATAACTCGGCAGCCAGTGGATGTAGCGGACATACACAGTGGCTTCCATTCCAGATTATTAATAATATGTATGTTCGTCGCTCAAATCCACACACCTCACAGATATAACTCGGCAGCCAGTGGATGTAGCGAACATACACAGTGGCTTCCATTCCAGATTATTAATAATATGTATGTTCGTCGCTCAAATCCACACACCTCACAGATATAACTCGGCAGCCAGTGGATGTAGCGAACATACACAGTGGCTTCCATTCCAGATTATTAATAATATGTATGTTCGCCGCTCAAATCCACACACCTCACAGATATAACTCGGCAGCCAGTGGATGTAGCGGACATACACAGTGGCTTCCATTCCAGATTATTAATAATATGTATGTTCGCCGCTCAAATCCACACACCTCACAGATATAACTCAGCAGCCAGTGGATGTAGCGGACATACACAGTGGCTTCCATTCCAGATTATTAATAATATGTATGTTCGCCGCTCAAATCCACACACCTCACAGATATAACTCGGCAGCCAGTGGATGTAGCGGACATACACAGTGGCTTCCATTCCAGATTATTAATAATATGTATGTTCGCCGCTCAAATCCACACACCTCACAGATATAACTCGGCAGCCAGTGGATGTAGCGGACATACACAGTGGCTTCCATTCCAGATTATTAATAATATGTATGTTCGCCGCTCAAATCCACACACCTCACAGATATAACTCGGCAGCCAGTGGATGTAGCGGACATACACAGTGGCTTCCATTCCAGATTATTAATAATATGTATGTTCGCCGCTCAAATCCACACACCTCACAGATATAACTCAGCAGCCAGTGGATGTAGCGGACATACACAGTGGCTTCCATTCCAGATTATTAATAATATGTATGTTCGCCGCTCAAATCCACACACCTCACAGATATAACTCGGCAGCCAGTGGATGTAGCGGACATACACAGTGGCTTCCATTCCAGATTATTAATAATATGTATGTTCGCCGCTCAAATCCACACACCTCACAGATATAACTTGGCAGCCAGTGGATGTAGCGGACATACACAGTGGCTTCCATTCCAGATTATTAATAATATGTATGTTCGCCGCTCAAATCCACACACCTCACAGATATAACTCGGCAGCCAGTGGATGTAGCGGACATACACAGTGGCTTCCATTCCAGATTATTAATAATATGTATGTTCGCCGCTCAAATCCACACACCTCACAGATATAATTCGGCAGCCAGTGGATGTAGCGGACATACACAGTGGCTTCCATTCCAGATTATTAATAATATGTATGTTCGCCGCTCAAATCCACACACCTCACAGATATAACTCGGCAGCCAGTGGATGTAGCGGACATACACAGTGGCTTCCATTCCAGATTATTAATAATATGTATGTTCGCCGCTCAAATCCACACACCTCACAGATATAACTCGGCAGCCAGTGGATGTAGCGAACATACACAGTGGCTTCCATTCCAGATTATTAATAATATGTATGTTCGCCGCTCAAATCCACACACCTCACAGATATAACTCGGCAGCCAGTGGATGTAGCGGACATACACAGTGGCTTCCATTCCAGATTATTAATAATATGTATGTTCGCCGCTCAAATCCACACACCTCACAGATATAACTCGGCAGCCAGTGGATGTAGCGAACATACACAGTGGCTTCCATTCCAGATTATTAATAATATGTATGTTCGCCGCTCAAATCCACACACCTCACAGATATAACTCAGCAGCCAGTGGATGTAGCGGACATACACAGTGGCTTCCATTCCAGATTATTAATAATATGTATGTTCGCTGCTCAAATCCACACACCTCACGGATATAATTTGGCAGCCAGTGGATGTAGCGGACATACACAGTGGCTTCCATTCCAGATTATTAATAATATGTATGTTCGTCGCTCAAATCCACACACCTCACAGATATAACTCGGCAGCCAGTGGATGTAGCGAACATACACAGTGGCTTCCATTCCAGATTATTAATAATATGTATGTTCGCCGCTCAAATCCACACACCTCACAGATATAACTCGGCAGCCAGTGGATGTAGCGGACATACACAGTGGCTTCCATTCCAGATTATTAATAATATGTATGTTTGCCGCTCAAATCCACACACCTCACAGATATAACTCAGCAGCCAGTGGATGTAGCGGACATACACAGTGGCTTCCATTCCAGATTATTAATAATATGTATGTTCGCCGCTCAAATCCACACACCTCACAGATATAACTCGGCAGCCAGTGGATGTAGCGGACATACACAGTGGCTTCCATTCCAGATTATTAATAATCTTTAGTGCCTTTGAATAATTATACTTTGTTTGGTAAGAATATTATTATAATGTTGTACATCCTAAAAAGACATGAAAATTAGCGTTAACTTATTATTTGCTAGATAGAAATAAATTCTCATCTTCTCTAAAATGTATTTATACACTTAAAATTTGATACCTCATGAATATTAAAATATTCTGTAATAGGCCTATTGTTAATTTTATCGGTTGAAGGTTTTTATGACTAGAACTTGGTATCAGGATTAAGAATAATTTATTTTACAACAAAACTGAATATCTACACAATATGACATTATGATTAATTTGTTTTAAAACATTTTTGTATGACAACTACAAGGATTGTCGGTCTTGTCAGTGAAACACCATAAAGGATAACACCAATTGTTTATAATCATTTATCTTCTATTCGGTGAAAAAGAAACATTGAAATAACATTAAAACAATAACAAAAATTTTAATAGTACAAACTATATTATAAATACAAACGCTCGCCACATGTGTGTCGGGCCACTGACACTCACCAGTAGGGCGACTCATACCACACAGCAGCCATGACAGTTCAGTTGGGGCAAGGGCTCAGAGGTGGTTACACCGGCCGGCCCAGATCGCCTCTCTATGTCTATTCTGTGCTCGCTGCATGTTTCATAGAAGGTATTCTACTGCATGCCGCCCAGTGCTGTTGCTCAACCAATAGATAATCTGACTGTCTTAGATTTACTTATGTTTGAGTGAATCTTTATGTTTATACTGTATTTTGAAACCTGATTTTTTAAATTTTATAAATAAATGTAAAATTACTTATGCTTTTTTAATTGTTGGGCCTGCAATTCATTGTGACAATTATATATTGTTTTAAAAAGATTCAACACCAATAATAAAAACTAAAAAAATAACCTCATTATCACTTGCTTTATAGTTTGGATGATATGGACATAGTTTTAATGAATAATTTCTGTCGCTGTCAAGGTCACTATTCTCGCTTATTCTTTCTAATAATAATTGGTACAAATTGAATTAATGTAAATTATCAACCTACCAGTACCCACTAGATCAGACATTCATGAAATCACACATACTATATTGAAATTACATAAATAGCAAAACTATTGAAATAAAATATTTTTGATTGCCATTGCACATGCTTATCTACCTAGTGATCAGTCCTGGAAACTTTTAATAACAAAACCATACACATACATAACACAACACTACAAATTAGTGTAGTGGCGCTTCGTGGATTTAATAATAAGAAAGTGAAATGAAATGAAAAATGGCTTTATTGACAAAGTGTAGGCCTACAAATGGTGAGGTTAGGACTACTAAGTCTTCTCTTACACCTATATAACCAACAAAAACAACTACAAAAATCACGTCAAAACATAATGATACGAATAAACGAACTTTACTTAGCACATTTACTATTCAAATAAAATTAATTCACTGTCAAATTTATTATTTTTTTAAATAACAGAAACATTTTGACAAGTATATAAAAATAAACAAAATTAAAAGCAAAGGAAAAATTATTAACGTAGTAATAACACTCATTCATCAACATTCATATATTGCAATAAACATATTCCCTGGGTTGTGAAACACAATCCAGTGAGGCTCACAGCAGGCCCCTAATACATGCCCAGAACTGAGCAAGCTCAACAATGCCTGTGATGTGATTGGGCAGATTATTTCATTGTTGGTAAGCAGACACTGTGAATGATTATATGAATATATCAAAGTTCTGTGAATGGAAATTGATAAGTGTTGCTCCACACCTACTGTTTCTAGAACTGATCTCAGAGATTAAATAAAAGCGTTCAGACAGATAAGTAGATGAATTGTAATGTATAATAGAGTGCAGCATAGTGAGTAGTATATGGACATGATCTATCTTCATGAGAGAAAGATCATTAATAAGGAGAAGTTACGTGTTTTCTATATTGAAGATTGAAAATAAAGCAAATACAATAATTTTGGGCACACTCCGAACTGTCTGCAATTTTAACTGTTATGTCATTGACAACAATGTCACAATAGTAAAAGTGGGGAAATTTTAGAGTTTTTACAATTACCACTTTTATGTTCAAGGGTAAATAAACAGCAAATCTTTTGCTGGCAAGACTATGAATGCCAGAAAATTCTCTATTACAAGTTTCGTTTGTGTAATCAGACCAGGTTAAGTGCTTTGTCAATGTCAGGCCAAGGCTCTTGACCTTGTCACTCTATAGAAATTGGTGGTTGCTGAGCGTAAGTCTAGGGCAGTTTTCTAAATCTACATTTCTCAGTAATCCAGGAGAGCCTATCATAATGGCTTGGGTTTTATTTTCATTGGGTTTCAATCCGTGTTTGAAAGGCCAAGTTCCAATAGCGTCAGTATCATCGTTCATGTTAGTAACAGTCCCTGGTACGTCAGTTATAGAACAGTGACAATAAATCTGTAGATTGTCAGCATAAAGTTGAAAATTAGAATGATTAATAACTGATCTGATATCATCAATATAAATAGAGAACAAAAGAGGACCAAGGGTGAAGCCCTGAAGCACACCACAATTAACAGGTTTCCAATTTGATTCCCTATCAGTAGATCTAACTTATTGCTGGTGATCAGACAGGAAGACCTTACTCAGTCAATGCATCCAACAGAGAATCCCATCCTGAACAGTTTTAAAATAAAAACTGCATGATATACACAGTCTAAGGCTTTAGAAAAATCAAATAAAGTTAATATTGAAACATGTTTTTGATCCATCGCCAAGTGAATATCATGAGTAAATTTTAAAAGAGCACTAGTAGTCCTGTGGTTAGAACGAAATCCAGACTGAAAGTTCGATAACAGTCTATTAGACTCAAGAAAATATGATAGTTGCTGATGTACTACTCTTTCAAGACATTTATATAAAGCAGATAAAATACTGATAGGACCTTTTGGAAACGGCAACTTAGGGAGTGGCCAGAGAATTGCAAGTTTCCAGACTGACGGAAATTTGGAGGAAGAAAGTGAATCATTAAAAATTACTGTAATTAAGGAATTACAACAGGAAGGATGTATTTAAAAAAATTGAAAGATTTGTAAGGTGTGAGGATATAGAATATTCCCTACAAGAAGGGGAACCCCCAGAAAACTTTGTTTGAAAATTCCGCTGATTAATGTTTTCTAATCACATTTTTCACTAAATAGATTTAATGAAATAAGTAAAATATAATTTATTTGTGTATTAACTCAACCATAAGTTTATGTTTAGGGTAGAAAACCTTTAAAACAATAGGGAGTATCAATCTGTCTTATCACACTCTCTCAGGTCCATTCTTTTAAAAGATCCAATTTCGAAATTACATATTAAACATATTTTTCATTCCCAATAATTTTGAATGTTTTTCATTTTAAGGGTGATTGGTCAGATAATAAACCTGAAACAACAATTAATTAAAATCTAACAATAGTAAGCCTTTTTGTCAAACTTTTTGTCGGCACTGGTGGCGCAGTGCTGTAACCCAGCTACATGGGGACAAAGTGTTTGGGAGATTGTAGGCGATAGGTTGGATGCTCGGTCCTCTTAATACCGACATGGCGTCCGCTTGGTGGTTGCTATCGGCGTGGACACTACTAGAGAAGTCTGGGGTGTCCATGTTGGGTGGTAATCATTGTGCGGATGTTGTGTGGGGGAGATAACTGAGTATCAGGCTTGTCAATTAGCTGAAAATCAGACCAGCACTACGTGGTTCGGATTCCACGTAAAGCTGTAGGTCCCTTAGTTGCCCTGGCTGTTGGGCTATTAATAAATTGCCCTTTCTGAGGAATAGTTGAACTCAGTTAGTAACCAGACTACACTCATCCACACTCATCCTACACTCATAAAACCATTCATATTCGCCTTAAAATACGCACAACGTTGTGTCGGCGTCTCATATGTAAGAATGTAAGAATATAAAGTATTTCATAGTATAAGCTAAAAAAAGTTGTACTAATTCTTCAATACAGTTTGTTCTGCAAAAAAATTAGATGGTTCTGACAGCAGAGAGAATGGGCATGGAGAGTTGGGTACTTGACTGAATAAGATGCACTGACAGAGAATCTATCATTCAGTCTTGGCTACTTTTTGTCTTACTTTGACAAACTTTGAAAAATTAATCTTATCATATATACAGGGTGTCCCCAAAGTAGTGCCAAACTTTAGGAAATGGTTAGATAGGTCAAAATAAAGAGAAAATGAAGAATAATCTTTTTTTTTTCAAAATTAAAATATGTCTAAATGTTTGGTATATGGACATGTATATAACCACAAAGTTTCATTTCATTTTTTTCAATAGTTTCAAAATTAATAAATATATTCTGGACGTTTACTCAACCCTGACACTAAATTCTTTGAGTGGCTGTATTTTCTGACTGGGTCATCCTTTTTACTTCAGTTTGCACTTTTGTATTGTACAAACAAAGACCTTTTAAATGTGGTAGAACTCAAGGTAGGCTTATATTTTAAATTTTTAAGAATTCCGTCATGGGCCATCCCCTGGCTATACGTAAACAAGTGAAATATATCTAAATGTTTGGTATGTATATTTATGAATATGTACACATTTATACATTTAGTACATGTATATAACAACAAAGTTTCATTACATTTATTTCAATTGTTTTAAAATGTATAAATATATTTCAGAATTTTGCCCAACCCTGTATATATACAGTATGTAAATATATATTGTGTTTCAGTTAACAATGAAAAATACAGTTTTTAACTGTAACAATTTGTTTGGTAATCAGTGCATCCGTAGACAACCAAACGCCTTACTACTGTGATTGGACTCACTCGTTCATCATTGGAATTTTTTTTATTTCCAAACAAAAAGGTTCTAAAACAATAGGTTTTAGGAATACTATTGAATATATTTTACAATTTTGATATAAACTCACTACAAGTTTTATAGTCACATATAAAAAAATACAACTATACAAGGCAGTGCAGGAATTCAATCAGTGCAGAAAAAAATGCTCAACCTAAGTTAAACCTTTTACCAATTCAAGGTCTAGTCAAAGTTACGATGTCTAGTTCTAATTCTTAAACTTTGCACCTACAGTTTAACAAAAATAATCAATGACTGTCTTCATTAACCCTTTTCATCCCAGACTTTTTTTAAAGTTGTTAAAAAAACCAGGTACTGTATTTTCATGTTTGTTGAATGTTGTTCATGTTGTTTGTATTTTCATTGTTGTTGTTCACCCAGGCTCTTTTTGTTGATTTTGTCGTACTTTACTAAAAAATTATAAAAATTCTATTTATGAAGCAAATTTTATTATTTTGAGTTTCATTAGTTTCCTAAAGAGATTTTCTGTAGTATAAAATAAAATTAAAAAGGACTTAACAAAATTTAGAACTTTTTTGTATATATTTCCAAAAACAATTTTTTTTAATATTTTGAGTTTGTTGTGTTGTGAATGGCACTAAAATTTTGTTCAAAACAAAATTTACTTATATTCAAATAAATTCATATTTCACCATGCTATGTTTAAAATTAAAAAAAATATGGCTCTTTTTAAAAAACACTGCATTACAAGTTTTTATCCCTACTCATAGCAACTAAGCCATATATGTGGTCTAATTCATCACTCTCATCATTCACACAATTAGCAATTTTATTATCACTTATTGGCAACCTACTACGTTTTATTTCACTTATTTTTACCTCCCATACTACACAATCACATCAATCAAGAAAAAATAATTAACCTCAGCTGACGATCATAACTGACGAAAATCAACACAGCTTTTAATGCAAAACAAAGGCAACAAAATAATACAAGCTGTGGTACTGTAATAAAGCATTCTATTGTAACAAATCAGTGTTTTTATAATAGAAAATGTTATTACTAACATAAATATTTCCAGTTATTAAATATCTTTTTTTAATTTATTTCTGAACGTCCGGAAAACCGGACGCTGGGTTTTTTGGAACATTTTTCGAACGTCTGGAAAACCGGACGTTGGGATGGAAAGGGTTATATATCAAAATACCAGCTAATATTTTTATTATTGTAAAGGATTTATGTACATAAGCTTAAAATATTTTTATTTACCAGTGTTTTTAATATTCCTAGTAGAAAAATTAAAATCGTTAATATTTAAATATCTGTCTTAGTTAATAGTAGCCAGTATTTTTTATAATACAAATGTACAATACAACTGTACAATGTGTCTATTTTCATTCAACTCAATGTATTTTGTCCATGTTCTGTTATTGCACCACACCACTTTCCGGAATCTGCGAAACAGGACTAGGTGCTGCCAGCCCAAGTTGGTAAGTGGAATTACATGGGGAAGAATGCATAGTGGTAGGGCAAGGCAAAGCAAATGAGGGTTTGAGTCAAATTTTAAGCAGTTCTTCACAACTGCCTGTGGAGTTGCAGCAAGAAATATAACTTTTTTATTTTATTTTTTCAAACGTAATGTAGAAGTTCCTACTAATTGCCACTGACACAATGGAAATCTGTACTAAGTGAAGTACAGTACAACCTCGGTTATCCGGACTAACATGGTAGGAAAACAAGCAGGATTTGTTTAAAGCCAGATAAAACATAAGTCACAAAAAACAGATTCAATAACTTATATGGGATGGGAAGCAAGAGATGTGCTTTAGATTTGCATGCAATGTCATGCAAATCACAAAAACTGGCAAAATTTAACAAGAATGTAGCCACACTAACTGTTCTACTCATTTAAAATTCTAACATCATATTTTGTTACTGTATAGTTTATAGATAAAAACCTGTTATACAGTATCATTTTATTGATTTTAAAAGGATGAAAAGTAAGTACATCCTTTGAATGAACAAGAATGTGTTTTTACTCTGCCACAGTAAACAAAAGACTGACAATGCCGAAGGTATGTAAATAATGACCTCTTCCACTTCCCTTATTGGAAATTGACTCTTCCAGTCGCTCTATTACAAAAGTAAACAAATTCCCAGTTTGGGCGCATTACTTACTGAGTGACGACAGGTAATGCACAGTAAAAAGAGCACCTGCAATATTCAAGATGCGTTCAGGGGTTGAACGACGCTTCCACATAGTTGTTATTTTATCTAATACAAAATTATTTTCGTCTGATTGTCAAGACGGATGACACGGACAGTCAGATAAAGCAAGGCCAGATATATTAGAATTAGTAGAGAGTTAATAGAAATTACCTTAAACATTTCACAAGCAAAAAACCAAATTAGCCAAGGTTTTGTGTCAAGTTTTGTGCATCAGCTGTTTGAAATAAATTGTTAAATTGAATTATGCCAATGTTACTCTTTTGAAAAAAGGAAACTTTGAGGGGCTCCTTTTTTTACTGTTTGAGATGAAATGTCTTAATCAGATTCTAAACACCGATTCACATGTTCATTTATTCTTGACTCACAAAATCGCATACCATTAACAAGTAACCAAGAAAGTATCAGAATTGAGCTAAAATAGCCAAACAATATTGAGCTATCTTGAAACTAAATATAGTTATATAGAAAACTAAAATTGCATGTAATAGGACATTCTAACAAGTAACTACTTTATGCTAAAAAGAGAAAATTTAAAGGCTTTTAAGCACTACCTGTTCATTATTTCTTCTCATACATTAATTGTGTTCAAAGTTACCTGAATTAATATTTACTTTTTAAAATTTTTAAGTTAAAGTAAATATATTTTATTTTTGTTAAATTTACTAATCAATTATTATAAATTAGTAATTTTATTTTATTTTCTTGCTTCAACCCAATTATATTATAGGAGTACTATACATTTACAATAAATTATTTCAGGATGAGTTCAAGTCCACTATGCTTCATCTGATTCTACACTTCACAACACAAAAATATAATTCTAATTATAGTACTACTTACATTGATACTTTGTTAGATAAACACACTATATAAATATTAACAAAACACAGAAATAAATAATTTCATACTGTAGCCTACCCACATAAGAAGGACATGGATTTAACAATATAACTTTAAACAACAATAAAAATGAATAACTTAATAACAATAAAAATAAATAACATAATAACAAGAACAACAAAAGAGTAAATCAATAAGCAAATAAATAAATGTAGGTTTAGATCTTATTGACTCAAAAGTGACAAAATACATTTCTTATTGAAACTACTAAGGTGGATATCAATGTCTGACCCATCAAAAAGCATTGAGTTATAGCCCCTCATCATCCGCAACAGAGGAAAGGATGCACGCGCCGATGTGCGCGAATGAGGTATACTAAATAGCGATATTTTTCTGCTGTTAAAGTTTGGTACACGATGATAACTGAGGGCCCCCAGGCAGTCCGCGTCATCAACACGCCCCCACACCAAGCCCCAGAGGAAGACTTGCTCCATGACCTGTCTCCTCAGGCCCAGACTCTCTAACCCAAACATATCTAACAACTCATCGTATGGAATCAAGTATGTGTAAACATTAAAGCACCTAAAATACAAGTAACGTAAAAACCTTTTCTGAAGTCTTTCAACCATTTCACAATAAATTAAATGTACAGGACTCCATATAATGGCTGCGCTTTCTAGACTCAATCTGACTAAGGATGTATATAAAACAATAAAAGACTTATCCTCTGTTTTTGAAGCTTATCCCCTGTCTTATAATGAACCCCATTATAAGACTTGCAGAACTAACACAAGTTTCTATGTTTCTATGTGCTTATTAAATGTTAAGTTGCTGTCTATTGTCTTGTCTCACCTAAATCTTTAATTGAGCTAACTCTCTTGATTATTTGTCCATTCAGTCGGTAATTATATTCCGTGAAGTTATTTGATCTAATAAAAGTCATTACATGGCATTTTTCAACATTAAAACACATTTTATTGAGAATGCTCCAATTATAAACATGATCCAGGTCAGCTTGTAAATCTTCTGCATGTTTCATTGTAGAAATGTGATAAAAAAGCTTTAAATCTTCTGCAAATAACAAGGATTTTACTGTATTTACCTGGTCACACAAATCATTTATCAAAATTGTAAACAAACAAGGACCCAAGTTTGATCCTTGAGGAACGCCGGATTGTACTAAAAATGTTGATGATAAAAAAACCCTTGTAGAATACCAACTGGTTCCTGTTTATTAAATACGAATTAAAAAATCTGATTAAGTTATCAGATAATCCGTAAAAAACGTAATTTCTGCAACAAAACAAGGTGATCCACTTTATCAAAAGCCTTAGCCAGATCAAGATATATTGCATCAGTCTGTCATTGAGTCCAGCCCTAAGGAAATGTAATTAGTAAAATTTAATAAGTTTGTATTAACTGAATGGCCAGGGATAAAACCATGTTGATTATTAGACAAATATTTCTTTAAAAAGTTAAATGAATTCTTGTGAATAATACTCTCAAATATTTTAGCTGGTGCAGATAAGACGGCCAATTACAATAATTATTGTTAATGGAAACATTTGTGAATGTAAAACATTTTCCCGCCAGCATTACAGGCTGACTGTTCCCAATATGGTCTGCTCTTCTTAAAGAGATTCATATTCATTGCATCCAAGTGTCACTGGACCACAGTGACATATTTTCTACCACAGAACATACATATTGAAGTTCATGGAGCTCTGCTGTTGAGGAATTAGAGAATGACCTAGTGATGGATGATGGATGGTCTGAATTGTCTGATTCATCATCAACTTTCAGGAAAATATATTGTTTAGCCATTTTTAACCCATTTTCTATATAAGAGCTGTTTGAAGACTCTTCCAAGGCCCTGTTAAGAATGAACATGGAAAATTAAACTATATTGTCTGTGAGGTTGGGCCTGTTTGGTTCTATACACAAGATGTTGTTTATTGTTTACACAAATTTGACAAATCAATCTTTACATCATATTTTTTGAAATTCAACTTTAATGAGTGCTAACTTCAAATTTGTGAATTATACTGAGAATTGTTTTGATTTAGTATAAATTATTTCAAATACTCGTTTATTTATCTTTGTGCTGTTAAGACTAAAATCAGTTTCGCAGTATGTCATGTAATCATCAAAATAGCACCCTGACACAACCATATGTGCGAATGAGGAGTACATAGCTTTTGCTCACTATATATCTGCAGAGTTAGACGACGACAGAAGTATGAGTGCAGGTGTGGCGGTGTGTTTCAGGGAAAGTGTTGGGAAGCCTCTACCTTCAGACCTACTCAATAGCTACTTAACATTTCAAAATACAGAAATGGATCAGGAGTGTATGGCTTGATTACCAAGCCAATCTACAATCTGAAACCAACCAAGTTTAATTATGAACTGGCTTTTGAACAATTTTCAAAAGATTTCAAACAACGGGGATATAGGCAGCTTTTCTGCTCACATATGGCCTGTGTGCAAGACTGGATTTCCATGGAACACTTTGCAGCAAATCTGGTTAAATTTCAATGTTTCACTGTAGCTTCAGTCAAAGTTATAACATACAAGGAATATGCTGCAAGAACACTTTATAATGGTCTGGCCTATTCGGAATTTGTGGCTCAATTAAGAAAAGCAATATCTATACAGTATCGTAAACAAACAATACATCCGGAGGTAACCTCAATGTCAGACTTCCCACCTTTACCAGCAGTGTCCACCTTACTTACACATGGTGGAGAAAGTACAGAAACTGAGACAACAACAGCGATGACACCAGCAAGGGACTCAGTATCAGTGCAAGAAACTACCATGGACAACCTCCACAGCATAGCCGTGCAGATCTCATCTGACCAACATCGGAATCCAGGCATTTCCACGCAAATACCAGTTGTTGAGGATGCAACCAGGAGTTCCACACCAACCAATCTGCATCCAGACTCATCCCAAAGTTCTCCATTAGTGCAATTGAATGAAAGTGGAAAATTAATCAGTGAGTGTGAAAGTATAGTAAGAGAAAAAATGCCTGTTAACCATACTAGTAACAATATGCCTAGTTTTAATTTGAATAATTGTACACTGCCTGCTCTTCTTTTAAACTCCTCAGCAATCGGAATACTCTCAATTACATAAATAATTCCTCTCTTATCAAAAATTCAATCAAAATATTTCACCAAAATATACAACATTTAAAATCAAGAATTGAGCCTCTAGAAATTATATTACAAGAAATAAACCCACATATCATTGTACTTTCAGGACATGATATGAAAGAAGAGGAAGTAACATGACTCAATGTAGAAAAATTTTAATGGTATTCTAATTTTTCAAGGAAAACTTATAATAAAGGGGGTGTTATGATTTTGAGTCAGGAGGGGGTTAGAGTTGAGCGGGTGGCCTATAATAATAATACCTAAGGAATTGGCCTGAGAACTGCTGGAGGAAAAGGAATTTGAATTTTGTTTGTATGTTCAAAATCCAGAGTTTTAAATTCATTGTTGTAGGTTTACATAGATCTCCATCATCAAACACAGAAATCTTTGTTGATAAATTAAGTATACTTAATGATTATTTAAGCAAAAAATGTAGTACAATTGTCTGGGCAGGAGATGTTAATATTAATGTTCTCACAAATTCAAGGGATCACAGTTCATTGTAAAATATCTTAAGAAGTCAAAACATGAAATATCTTGTCAATTTCCCAACAAAAGTTGCAAATAATTCAGAGTCCGCAATAGATAATTTTTTTGCTAAAAAAAGAATTTAATATAATCCGTGTTACAGCTATCATAACTCTTCTGTCAGATTATGATGGCCAAGTTTTGGAATTTGATGGTTGTAGTTCTCCAACGAAGTGCTCTAAGGGCATTGCTAAGGAGGGTCGAATATTTTCAGAGCAAAATTTGGATTATTTCTCAAAAATTTTGCAAAAAGAAGATTGGATGGAGGTATACTTAGCCCCAATTGAAAATAAATACAAATTTTCCTAAATTTACTAAAATTTTATTTTGAACAAGCTTTTCCTAAAAAAATAATTTAAAAAAAGAGAGTCAAGTATAGCTGGATATCAGAACATTTAAAGGAATAAAAAAGTAGGCTTATACAATTAAATAAACATTATAAGGAATAGTAAAAAAAACCAGAAAAAGTTAAAGATATGAAAAAATCTTTTAGAATATAAAAGAAACCTTAACCACTCTAAAATTTTCTTTTTTTAAGACAGAATAAAAAAATCATCCAATATCACTAAAACTGTATGGAACCTAATAAATTCAGAGGTAGGGAGAAAAAAGAGTAAAGGAACTGAGAATGTCACAATTAACATTGATGGCAAAATTAACAAGGACCCTAAGGATACTAGTAATATATTAAATTGCTACTATGTTAATATCATTGAAGACACTACCAAAAACAATAATATTTTATTTGTGGACAATGATAATTTAACTTCAATTCAGAAAGAGTTTACATCTTTTCCAAAAAGAAATTTTAGACTGAAGCAAGTTGATAAAAAAGAGGTGGAAAAAGTAATTGGATTGTTGAAAAATAAATTCTCTACTGGATGGGATGAAGTACCAGTCTCTGTATTAAAAGTGGCCAAGTGGCAACTTAGTACAGTGTTGACACATTTAATAAATTCATCATTTATTTCTGGTCATTTTCCTGAGCAGTTAAACATTTATAAAGTTATACCAGTTTTAAAAAACAAAGACAAGCAGAATGCTTCTAGCTATAGACCTATTTCTTTATTACCTGTTATTTCAAAAATTTATGAGAAAATAGTTCACAACCAATTAGAACATTTTTTAGAAAATAACAACCTTTTAGATAATATCCAACACGGTTTCTGAGGTGGCAAGTCAGTCATAAGTGCAGCTGTACAATTTATCGAATCAATTATTGAATCAGTAGATGGAGGTGAGCACACTTTAGGAATCTTCATGGACCTCACAAAAGCGTTTGACAGTGTAAAGCACTCAATTTTAATAAAAAAACTAAATCTACTTGGGGTAGAAAAAAATACGCTTAAATGGTTCGAATCGTATATAAATAGTAGGTTTCAGTATGTAGAAATTACTCATACTTCAACAGAAAATAAAATAGTAAAAATTAAATCGGATTTGCGACCTATAAAATTTGGAGTCCACAGGGCTCTTAGGACCTCTACTTTTTTTGTGGATACTTGAATACTATTCAATACTTGAAAGATATTGGGCTTTCACTGTCAAACATTCCTCATAGTAATCTTTGTCTTTATGCAGATGACTCAAATTTTAAAATATCTGCAAAAACTCTAGAAGAAGTTGAACTTCATTGTTTAATGGAACTGGAGAATATTGGAAAAATTTTAAACAATCATAATTTAAAATTAAATGTTGGTAAGACTAACTTTGTTCTGTTCAGAACCAATCAAAATTAAAAAATTGTAGAGCCAAATGTAACTGATAGGAAGAACAGTTCAACTTTCTTAGGTAGATAGAAATAGATGAGAATTTAAGTTCGAATGACCACAAGCAAAAATTATTATCAAAACTAAATTCAGGCCTATACGCTCTTTCTAAAATGTCATATATATATGTAGTATTTCTATATTGAGAATTATATATTTTGCGTATATTCATTCTCATCTGTCTTATGGCTTATGCCTATACGGGTCAATGAAAAAAGCAAATGTTGATCAAGTTTTTAAAGTTCATAAAAAAGCAATTAGAATAATCCTAAAACTAAAAAATTAACACAACACTTTAAAGACTTAAAAATAATTACTGTGGATGGACAATATATATATATATATATGACACGATTGTTATCAGTAAAAACAAAGTGTTGGAGACTGGTACTGTTTCAAACCTCCACACATATAATACAAGAGGCAAAAGCCAGCTTGTTCCCACTCACCACCTAACATTTTTTGAAAAAAAGCCATCGTACATGGGAAAGAAATTTATAAAGCACATTCCAATCAATATTAAAAATGAAAAAATAGTGACAAGTTTCAAAAAATATTAAAAGAGTATTTAATTGGAAAAGTAATTTATTCAATAGAAGAGTTTTGTTATAGATGCTAATATTATTTAAGGATGACCAAACATTGTTATGGCTGTTAATGTTATTTATGTTACCTTAAAAGTATCTTAACTAATAAGTTTGTGAACTTAGATGATGGTTGACATGTTGAATAACCTTTGTTTTACTTTTCTGTTTTGCTATTGGTAAGTTTAATCTATGACACTATTCAATTGTGCATATGTCTGTGCAGATAATGAATAAAGAGATTTGATGATTTGATTTGATTATGTGTATTACCTTACCTATCTATTAACAAATAGGTCCAGCATTACAGGCAATCTAGTATTTTTCAAGGTTCATTCTTAATATAGTCAGACTGATCACCTTCTTTTTTCAGAATGTGTCTCCATATTATGTCATGGACATTCAAAACCCTTTCATGCTGTATTACCTACAGCATAATGTCCTCGCTGTATGGCCCATCCTCTGGTAGCTCCTTGTGGTAGAAGGACAAAGAAACTGAAGAAATACAGTTTAACATGGCCAAGTTAATAAAGCTTGATACTTTGCCTAAGGCTTAAATGGCCATCTAATACAAAAATAATTAAAAGTTTTATTGTTGTTTTCACAAAATTGAAAAAATAAATATGAACAAATGTGGGCTAGAATCCACCCAGAAGGATTAACACTCATCCTGAGACAAGGCCGTAGCCAGGGGGGATCTGGGGCTCAGAACCCCCCCATGTTAGGAAAAAGTAACATCTTTATAGAAACAAAATAGTCCTATTAAGCGAAAGAAATTTGCAATATATTTGGTTTTCTGATTGTACTTAGAGAGATATTCGCACTAGTCTCCTGTAGTGAATGTATCGCACTCTTTAACTTGGGAAAGAGAATAAATAATACTACACGAAGGTGTGTGCACGGCGCGTCTCGCCAGGTCGGTCACTCACAGGGCGGTTTCCGTCGTCACGGCGCGTCAGTCACAGGGCGGTTTCCGTCGTCACGGCGTGTCAGTCACAGGGCGGTTTCCGCCGTCACGGCGCGTCTCGCCAGGCCGGTCACTCACAGGGCGGTTTCCGCCGTCACGGCGCGTCTCACCAGGCCGGTCACTCACAGGGTGGTTTCCGCCGTCACGGCGCGTCACTCACAGGGCGGTTTCCGTCGTCACGGCGCGTCAGTCACAGGGCGGTTTCCGCCGTCACGGTGCGTCTCGCCAGGCCGATCACTCACAGGGCGGTTTCCGTCGTCACGGCGCGTCAGTCACAGGGCGGTTTCCGCCATCACAGCGCGTCTCGCCAGGCCGGTCACTCACAGGGCGGTTTCCGTCGTCACGGCGCGTCACTCACAGGGCGGTTTCCGCCGTCACGGCGCGTCAGTCACAGGGCGGTTTCCGCCGTCACGGCGCGTCTCGCCAGGCCGGTCACTCACAGGGCGGTTTCCGTCGTCACGGCGCGTCACTCACAGGGCGGTTTCCGTCGTCACGGCGCGTCAGTCACAGGGCGGTTTCCACCGTCACGGCGCGTCTCGCCAGGCCGGTCACTCACAGGGGGTTCCCGCCGTCACAGCGCGTCACTCACAGGGTGGTTTCCGCCGTCACGGCGCGTCAGTCACAGGGCGGTTTCCGCAGTCACGGCGCGTTTCGCCAGGCCGGTCACTCAAAGGGTGATTTCCGCCGTCACGGCGCGTCTCGCCAGGCCGGTCCATCACAGGGCGGTTTCCGCCGTCGCGGCAAATATGCCATGCTGCTCATACAATTTTTAGTTACAGAGCGTCAAAACTGCAACACTGGTATGACTCATGTACCTTAGGCTACTAGTAGTTTGTTGTTTCTCCTAGAATGTCGGTTTTCGGGCAGTGTTATATAGACCATTTTGTTTAATGATTTGATTATTTATTTAAAGTTTATATTAGTCTATTCATATAATTAGTCTAAGCCTATTATGAATACACAATATATCATAGTTATACATATTTATCGATAACACAAAATTAGAAGTCAAAATCTGCTTCATAGGGTAATGATTTAACAAGGAAAGAGAATAATTTCATCTACTCAACGTTTGTTGTTTGTAACATAGTTATTATTATTATTATTATTTTCATTTACATAAATATATTTCTGAATAAGGCAACAAAATATGATAGTAGCTGTTTTGATCACTATTATTATTATTTCATTGTCAAAATAATCTTTAGAATTTTTAAGTGTTTTAATAAACATGATAATATGCCTAACTTTCTCCCAAATACTATGGAATTATTTCAGTGTAGGCTATACTAAGTGTTTATGTTATACTATTGTAAACATTTTGATATTACTAAGAAAAATTTGAACTTATTTATTGAAATTATAAATAAGTTATAATAATAACTGTAATAATGTATATAGTAAATAATAAAATAACATTATATTAATATTACACTATATTCTTTTACTATTTATGAACGCTTGTGCTCGCACATTTTTCTCTAAAAGTATACAATAATCTCGACTAACCAAACCCCCCCCTGAATTGTTTTCTGGCTACGGCTTTGTCCTAAGGGGATACAAAGGAGATTGCAGTACATCACTACCACAATAGTTATCTCGACTGCTGTGAGAGATCCAATGTGTTATGTCCTTCTAACCTAGACTTCCTTATTGTGTATCTGTAATACAATGAAACTCTTGAATAGATAACACATTATAGTTTAACGACAATATACTTACTCATAAGTAAATCATGCAGGGAAGCTTATATCAATTTGGTAATGATTTCAATAATGATTCAGTTTCGATAATTAGTAATATACAGTATGAGATAAATTATTTTCATAAATTACATAGTAATGATCCCTCACTCATCAACATTGTACAGATAAAATATCCAGAGTGCATTTATATTTTTCAATCTCCAAGGTTAAAATTAAAATCCAGAGTTCTAGCATACGAGTTCTAGTTCTGTATAAAGTCTTAGGAGGTTTTTTCTGTGATGCAAGTATTAATTTATCCCATTGAAGAAACAATGTCTACACTCCGTTCATTTTCGCATGGCACCTAAGGGATTAGTGAGAGGCCTCGCTCTCGCACGCGCACTCACGGGCACCCGCGCCCCTCGCCCCTGACCGCCGATACAGGTACACCACTTCATACTGCAGTTACAAATGACAACATGCTATTACCAGCCATTGACTTAAATAGAATATAAATTTTCGTATTCAGCGATAGATTCCAAGAAAAATGAGTCCAAACAGTACATCATACTTCTAATTAGAAATTCAAGTGATATTGGTGGGTGAAAATGAAACCCAAAACTGCTTTACTAAACAAGTATAATTTTAGCTATTAAATATGTAAAAAAACACCAACATGTTGTGTACATCTTTACACTATAATAACATATAATCAATACACTATTTGATATTTTATTTCATAGATCGACAATATATGCAATATGTTCAATAGAATTTGAGATTTATTCTTTTGCAAGGCATTGACAAAACTATAAATTAAGAAGAAATTAAGAAGAAAAATATTTACATAGTTCATTAATGTTCAGTCGACACTTACATTTTATGTACATCTAAATATATAATGAATACACTAATGTATACTCCATTTAAAATATCGACAATATATACCATATGTTCAATAGAATTTAAGACTTGTTCTTGTGTAGGGTATTGACAAGAATATTAATTTAGAATAAAGATATATACACAATACATTAATTTTCAGTTGATAAGTATAACTATAAACAACAAATAATATAAATATATGTTAAAATAACAATAAATGTGATTTGATATGTATTATTTACAACAAATAAGCTAAAGTTTCTAGTAATTTTAACGTTTAACAAATAAGGTTTGTTTAAGAAGGTTTGTTGTACTCATAAAATAATTAACAAAATAGTGCACCAAAACAAAAACCCAAATCAATAGCAAATAAATCTTAGGTTAGTACAAGTCCATCAAATTAAACATTTTTCCAAACAAACACATTAAAATATTACATAAAAAACAATTCATATAATTAAGTTGTTTTTCATATTCAATCTTATAAAATGTTAATTTTTAATGGAAGTTTTATTAAATATTGCTACGCTTTAATTTACTGTATTTGATGTAGGCCTACTTGAAATATATAATATCAAATCAATCGGATCATCGGAGGAACCGGCTCACCCCCGGGCCTACCCATCTTATTCGTTTCATATATTGTATTTTTATGGAGGGCAAGTAATAATATTTTACGATTTCTCTAGAAGTATTTATTTATTTTTTAATTTTCTGAGTTCATATTTTTGCTGTAACGTGGGTATTTTCTTTTTCCCTCACTTCCCTCATTTCTCACATTTATAAAATATTAACACAACAAAATTTAAGCAGTCCCATTAATAGTTTTCCTTTCTTTTTGGTTGAATCAATTAATTAATACTACATGTTTAAAAAAAAACATTTACTACATATAAACATATAAATATATTGGATGTGCCTGTGCCATTCTTATGAGTCTTGTTTAAACATTACACATTATCGTAATTGGACCGTGTTTGGACTCATTTTTCTTAGAAATTCACAAAGCTTGCAACTACACAGTTACAAATGATTAATTATTATTTTATTTACTAATTAGCAATCACACACAACAGGTCCAGTAGAAGAGCCGGCCAGGCCTACCTGCCGAGGGGGTGGGGGCGGACCCGGGCCGCTCCGACTGTTAGCTTGTGTGTGTAAGGGTCGCTAATCCCTTAGGTGCCATGCGAAAATGAACCTAGTGTAGAAAAAAATTATTGAGGTTATGGGTCATTCTGAAGTCAGCCCCTAGTTAAGCCAAAATAGGCTTGGGTGTAGGAGTTTGGATCCATGAGATCGGGCATAGACCGTCATAAAAGTGTCAACTTAATTGGCTTGCGGTTGATCCGTGAAGGAGAAAGTGAGACTGCTGAACAGGGTGGGAAGGCAGCAGATGGGGAATTTGGGGTGAACAACCGGGTGGTAACATGCCGGGCCGGACACTCAGCAGAAACATTTCACCTAAAAAAGACAGATATATTTGCTTTAGGTATACTGACTCTGCAATAGTATTGAGTCTTATTACAGTTGTTATATGTCTGAAACTGATCCTGATTACTTCCAGAGTGATTTATTTACTAATTTCATTATTGGCTATGTATAATACAACTTAGTCTATCAATGGCTATGAAATGCTTTGAAATTTGAATTTTTAATCTAACAATAACATTATTTAACAATGATAATCTCCCCCATAAGCTTAATTTTTTAAACAATCTACGTTGCATTGCAATTAAATTTAGAAAGTAAACATAATATGATTTCTAATAAATCTATATAAATTAGTTAAAAATTCAAATTATAACTAAATAACACATAACAATTTAATAAATGTAAAAATCAACATTAAAATTAACGTCCATTAACGGGGAGGAAATAGGTGTAACGTTTAGGTAAACGGACGCCTACCGTCTGTATTTTATATAATAAATAAAATTATATAAGTACTTTAAAGGTGTGAAAAATAAACGCACCAATTTAAATGTTATTCAATAAAATTGAATTCTGCTAACCTAGTTCATAATATTTTGAGCTTCATTGAATGAAATTAGTTGTATTATATTAGTTACAATAATGCCTAAACTATGGATTAAACGCCACATTTGTATTTTATAATTTAACATCTGTTAGGGCTAATATAATAATAATCTTTATTGCATCAAACCTCAAATGAGGTATTACAATATATAATATAATAAAAGTTGAGTAAAATGTACATATAAATTACAGTTGAATTTTAAAGAAGCCTTCAATTTTCTATAAACATTCTTCTAATAAATAGATGCACATACATTTTTAAAATTGTTTCACTTCTAGATTTCTTAAATTATATTCTAAATTGCATTATAAATTTAGTATATAATTTAATAGCCATAAATTCATAATTTGTTTTGTATTGTTGAGTATTTACATTGTATAATTTTCAGTTGATTTGAATTTCTTGTTTCATAGAGATGAAAATAACGTCGGGTCAAATTCCTGACGTTATTTTCAAACACGAAATTTTCCGCCAACAAATAAATAATAGTGTAAAAAGGAAGGCAGTTGACAACATAGACGAGCGTCCAGTCAAGTTTATTCATAAAGAAATAGGTGATCACAACACTGCAGTTGAGACACTCACTCGTAAAGACGTGAAACTGATATCAAACTCAATATCACAGCAAAGGATCCGCGCTCTTCCGAGTTGCCGAAATCAACCACAGAGATCTATACAATATAATTATTGAAATTATTATTTTTCATGTGCATTCAAAATTTAAATGGCATAGATAATACAGCCTATGAATACGGTAGTTGTCATACCTCATTAGATAGACCTATGGGAGGTAGAACGGAGAGTTAGTAACGATTGGACACGCTAACGGCTTTAGCCTTATAAAATCTTAAGAATAATTATGACAAAGGCAAACCCCCTTCGCGCACTTCAAGAAACCTCGCTACACCCGCCCTATCTAACCTTGGAGGTCATGTTTATATACTCCTCAAATGATTGAGTGAGAGCTTTGGTTTTATGTTTTATTTTTTCTTCTGATCAGCATTTTGAATGAGCACGTTGAGTGGACCGGCTGATGCTCAGCATGAACAACGGAGGAGACAGCTTGACAATTTTGTTGTCTTGAAAGAAACTAGACTGTATAAGTTGTTGTGGTACCCTGTAATTATAAATCGAAATTGTTGTGGTACCCAGTAATGACAGACTGAAATTGTTGTGGTACCCAGAAATGATAGATTGAAATTGTTGTGGTACCCAGTAATGATAGACTGAAATTGTTGTGGTACGCAGTAATGATAGATCGAAATTGTTGTGGTACCCAGTAATGATAGATTGAAATTGTTGTGGTACCCAGTAATGTTAGATTGAAATTGTTGTGGTAACCAGTAATGATAGATTAAATCAGACGTCAAGCTTCAGTAGAAATTCGATATTATAAAGATGTAAATTTCGATGTTATGCCCAGTTTTTAAAATGAAACAAGACAATAAAAATTTTCTAAAGGTGTTATACAAATCCTACGAGTTATCTAACAAAGGAACCAAAAACTGGTCTTTACCGCTGTTAGATATTCGCGGCTTTAAAATTAACTAGGCCTTCAGTATATTTTTATAAAAATATAAAAAATAACATTTATGCTATAAAAATTTTAAAGAAAATTAACAGAAATTGTTTATATAAAATTGAAGAAGTCTTGAACTAATGAAGAAAAATCCTGCAGTGCTATAATTTGTTATAGGCCTACTAGGTCTACTAGTATATTTTATATTGTTATATTTTTTTATATTCTATACAATTTTATACATAACATGATGACAAAGTATTATTATAATTATATACTAGGTGTATTTTGTATAGTAATTACAAGTTTACAAAAAAGTACGGGTGTAAATAATGTATTTTAGTTTCAAGACCTTCAAAATGGGAAAATGTAAATTGAAATGTGTTATTTGTTGCCACATTTGTGTGGTTGGTTAGGTTATGTTTGGATACGTTGTTTGTTTGTTTTTCAGGTTTACAACATAGAGCATCTTAGTTGTAAACAGTTACAGTGTTTTGTTATCTAATTTATAGTAGTGATATTGAAGTTGGTAGGATTTGAATATCAGAATAAATCTGTGCGCGTAAAGGACGAAGAGGCGAGATGTTTTATTGTATTATTGCAGTCTGATAACAAAGATACTAATGATGTAAGACAATATCCGTTTATTCCTCACAGTTCCAACTGAAAAGTAAAAACTCAAGTTATTTTTGAGTAAACAATAATCCTAGATTTCTATGATGAGAAGTTTAGAGTTACATTAATTAAAATAATTAATAACGACGTTGAACGGATGAGGGAAAGCTATTTGCCTACTGTTTATACCAACTGTTGTCTGAGGTGTCGGGTGGGGGGGGGGGATGCCGGAAGGTGTCTAGTCGGCCTGGTTTGACCGTTGGCAGCACCTCACTTCACCTGTTCACTTCTACCTGGAACGGAACAGTAGTTGGATTTCGCTCCGCTAGGCGCGCTTGTGATGTTCTCTCGGTCCTTTCTATTGTTGTCAAACAGCCGACTTAACTCTGCTTTGACAGTTCCTGTTCAGTTCGGTATTGATCCCCTTGTGTCGTATATTGTGGTGGTATTATAATTTTGTTTCTGCTTATTTTATTTTATCTATCGCCTATGTGTGTTATTACTGGTGGTTCTGTGTGCGTCATGAGTATTGTTGGTCTACCAGAGGAATTGTTAAACTGTTTTGAGTGATCAGAAGACCAACGGACAGGTTTCTGAACGCTCCAGTACACTCGCACCGGAAGAACATAACAAAGGTAGGAATTAATATTTCTCTCTAGTGTTAGATCTTGTTTTATCAATTTTTGAAATGTAAAATTTTGTTGAGTTTGATATTTTGCACTTGTTAACAGATTCATAACAGTTGTTATTTCATCCATTAGAAGAAATACAGTTATGCTGCCTCCAAAATAATATTTTATCACCTGTCATTCATGAAATTAAAAGTAGTGGTATTTATTGCATTCATGTATAAACTGGTATCCATGCAATTTCTAGACACTTGCTATGCTAACGTAGTAAAACAGTTTTTGCTAGTCGAAAAACTAGTTTTGTTCTAAATGAATCGAAAAACGTACGGTATATTTAATTGTTTACAAATCTTATTTTTAATTATATATACGTTATTTAGTTGATATTTTCGATATATTAATTTTATGCTGAGGCTTTTACGCTGAACACGAATTTGACAACCGTTTGGTCTACTAGTATATTTTATGGACAAAGCGGAAAATCTACTTTGCAGCGAATCGAGATCAGCGGTTATTGCACAATGATAATGAAAGCAATGACTAACAACCGTAAACAAGGCGAACCACGATAGTTTGTACAAGGGGTTGATAGATTAACTTAAGTTTAGTTAGGTGAATAAAAACAGTTGAGATCGTTTTCTATCGTCTCCAAAAAATAAATCGTTTTCGAATTAAAAATTGTTTCTTCGGGGGCACCCGAGGTGCGACATGGACTACCTGAGGGTCATAATTGGACACTCGAGGTGCGACATGCAGCGAAAGAGAACCCAAAACTAACACTCGAGGTGCGACATGGCGCTTCGGCTAGCAGCAGTGTGACCGTGTTGGTCTGGCGGCTAATAGTTGATATATTTACAGTGATAAAATTATCTGAAAACTACAGCCATACAATGAGACACATGATTAACGATGATTCAATAATTAATCATCGCTCAATGACAATTTATAGTTTAACTTAAACAAAGATATTTATTACAATAAAAATGTTTAACGGCGTCAAATAGTTTAAAAATTTGGTTGTTAGGTTGTTAAAAAAAAGGTTAGGTTAGGTTAGGTTAGGTTAGCTAATAATAATCTATTTAGCTATGTAGGCCTAAAGCAGATCGGAGTGTCCAGAAAAAATTATAGTTCTACTACTTTTTATTGAAAAAAAAATAATTGTATTTCCGGAAAATATTGATTCCTTTTAAGTGAGAAAGTCTGTATTTAAATACACTAGTTATTGAAATGGTGTGATTATCCTAGTAACGTAGGTCCTATTTTGTATATATATGTATATATATTTATGGACACAGAGAGAGAGCGCGTCTACAACCCCGCAACCCTTCGCCGGGCTACCTGAGGTGGCATGTCGCACCTCGAGTGCCATTTCTATGGCCCTTTGGGTCGCTTGGATTAACACAGGTAGTCCATGTCGCACCTCGAGTGCCACCGTTTCTTCAACTGTTTGATAAATGTCCAGTAATAAACTAGTGTTCAATGATACAACAAACCACTCCTGTATAGTTATAAACTCTTAAAACGATAGCTTCCGAGAGGTGTAGAAGTTACATGATTACCTATAAATGTGAAAACTACTTCAATCAGTGTTATGTATAAGAATTCTTATGTAGAGTGAAGAGCTGTGTTTCAAAATAGTTTTACATAGTGTTCACTGAGTGCTGTGTAGGATGATTTCTTGTGTTGAGTGAAGAGCTGTGTTTCAAAATAGTTTTACATATTGTTCACTGAGTGCTGTGTAGGATGATGTCTTGTGTTGAGTGAAGAGCTGTGTTTCAAAATAGTTTTACATAGTGTTCACTGATCGCTGTGAATGGTGATTTCTTGTGTTGAGTGAAGAGCTGTGTTTCAAAATAGTTTTACATAGTGTTCACTGAGAGCTGTGTATGATGATTTCTTGTGTTGAGTGAAGAGCTATGTTTCAAAATAGTTTTACATAGTGTTCACTGAGAGCTGTGTATGATGATTTCTTGTGTTGAGTGAAGAGCTATGTTTCAAAACAGTTTTACATATTGTTCACTGAGTGCTGTGTATGATGATTTATTGTTTTAAGAGAACACCTAGACATGTTTTAATATTGTTTTACTTCGAAACCAATTAAATATCGACACGGTCAGTTATAATCACCTTTACACATGTGACGAACGTTTTCCGTTTGGCTCACTACCCTTATTAAAATGATTCGGCGTTTGAGCTAAAACTCGAGACAAGGGCGAGTTAGAAAATGTAAACAACATTTTAGGACTTTTAGCTATACCTAATTGGACAAATACACCATATTATGTAAAGTATTTATTTTCCTTATTTGAACATAATTTAACTAATATTTTTCGTTAATTTAGTTAAGTAAATACACATAAACTAAGTTATTTGGTATAAACTTCTATTACTGTACACCTTATTCATTTAAACGTATCAGTCAGGTCCCGACAATAAGGGCATAGATTGAGTTGTAAGGGCAACCTTCTTTTCGTAATGTTAAACATTTCTCTGGACATAAATTAACCAAACATCTTAAGTTACTATTAAAGTATGTATTAATATTTTGTTGCTTCAACCCTCGGTTATTTGTCAAATGGTGTAGATAAGTATTGTTGTGCTCATAACACAGCGTTATTTATACATTTTTAAGAATTTGCTGGTCTACCAACCTGTATAAAACCACAAAAAATTGTTTTAAGTAACTATTGTCTTTTATTTCATATACGTACACAAGTTCTAAAAAGAACTTTAATTTTAACTAAAATATTGTATTAAAATTAAAGTCTGTCCGAAATGTTTGCCTACATTACAGTATGTTCTGGACTAGCCAAATTGTCCACAACGTGTTCTATTTGTTAAATAATCGAAATCTTCAGTGTGTTATGAAGACGTTGTGAACATTTAAGTTTATTCAAAACAATCAACCTGGACTGACAAGTTAAATTTCTATTGGACAATTCACCTTCCTCCTCATATTCAGTCCCGCCCTATATCAGGTGCTAGCTGTTATCTCTGCTAGGGGAGAGAGTGACGCATGTAGCACTAATTAGATGTCATCTGAATACAAAGGCTACTCAGTGGTACCTGAGTCCTCAGCCTCCACCGCAATCACACAAGTTCAATTTTAGAAGATCAACAACTGCTTACCCCAACTTAAAACTCATCCTTGGCTTGTTGCGGAATGACGAATAGAGACCGTGTTCTGTTTTGGCCGTATGTATTTTCATACATCTCTACTTACACTACAATAACGAGCGCGAGTATGAGCTTGCACAATACTTTCTGTTGGAAACAGAACAAATATTCGTCTGCATACTCTTAGATATAATAATTAAGTACAATGTTTTGTATTATTGGATAAAATATTTTAATTAGTCTTTTAAAATTATTGTTGTTTATAGTTTATTTAAATGTGATGACATTTTGTCATGAATAAACAGATAATCCTTCTTGAGTGAAATGTGATACTGTGATTTTATATCAGTGAATTATTTTGGTTTCAAACAAAAAATTAAATTTTACTTTGCTTAATATATTTTTGACTAATAAATAATATATTTTTTAATTGGGATAAGAAACAAATTGTGATGACCACAATATTCTATATGTTTTGTATCTAAGGCGACTCATGGCGTGTGGTAATAAGTATATAGGCCTTGTAATACAAAAAGATTTTAATGTATTTGATGAACAATTAATAACGACACAGTACCTTAGCTTACTAGTCGTCCCGAAAACTTACCACATAGATCGGTTTTAGAATGTCGTTCTGTCTGACATAAGATATTTATTTCCCAGAAGTATACAATCTTGTACATAGGAATAGTCAAAACTTACATACTAAAATGTCCACTACCTAATTATTTACGACAGATACCTAGGTATAATCTAATGCTACTGTATAATCTAATGCTACCTGTATAATCTAGTACAGTGGTCCAACGTCTGTGTTCAAAAATATTCAACAGAGTAGAAAGCACGATTGATCAAAAGTCTTTTGACATATCTCAAGAAAATGTTGTCACACACGATCTGATCCTTCTTTCATTAATAAAACAGTTTAATAATATAGTATTTATTATTTAAAAATATAGCTGAACTTCTACGAATAATTAGTTTATTGGTATTGAATATAATATATTAGATGTACCTAACAATCAAGTAATGTGATTTTTTGTGTTGAATCATGGAACAGCTGAGAGTATGTATGGAATAGTCCACAACCTCGAATAAGTATACACTATAGACCCACACATACTCTTAGGTGGGGTGGGTGGGCCAATACCATTGTACGTGTATGGAAGAGTGGGTAGGTCAATACCATTGTACGTGTATGGGATGGTGGGTGGGCCAATAACATTGTACGTTTATGGGAGGGTAAGTGGGTCAACATCACTGTACGTGTATGGGAGGGTGAGTGGGACAACACCACTGTACATGTATGGGAGGGTGAGTAGGACAACACCACTGTACATGTATGGGAGGATGAGTGGAACAATATCACTGTACGTGTTTAGGAGGGTGAGTGGGACAACATCACTGTACATGTATGGATGGGTGAATAGGACAACACTACTGTACGTGTATGGGAGAGTGGATGGGTCAATACCACTCTGTGTATAGGAGGATCAATGAACCTGTACTGACTTGATGCTCATCGCGGGAATTTTGGCCGACTAAAAACGCTTTCATGCAAACATTTCGGTCGGTGGGTATTTAGCAGTTCTAAAATATTTATTATACAGGCTGTGTTATGGATTTATGTTTTTAAATCCCCTGACTGTTTAAAAGTAATTCTGCATTTACTACCATTGTTCATAAATATAGACAGGTTCACTTCAAAACAAGTGGAAAGACAATTGACCATTGCCTCACTAACTGTGTTTGCCTAACCCATAAACCTCTCTAGTAGACTATCGTTTACATGAAGGAAACATACATAAAACTGTTCCTAGAAGTTCTCAAATACACCCGTTTCAACATTCACAGCTTTCGTTCCCTTCACTTTCCTGCGTACTACAATTGCGGCTAACCGCTCTTGTGCATTGACTACTGTTTCTAGGATTATTACATTTTACTACGGTATTGTCTTCGGTTAGTTCGTTTTATTGTACTGGGATCGGTGTGAGAGAACACAACCACTTGCTCCTTGGTTCTTACTGCCTTGACTTACTTTAAGAAAGCGGGTTATAACTTACAAATATGAAAAGTATTTGGAATAAAAATTGATGAAGTGAAGATGCATAGGTTAAAGGAGAATTAATGATAAATAAATAAAAGTAGCATTGATGGACAGAACATCAAATTCAAAAATTATTTCTACTAAATGGTTATGCATTGAAACCTTCTGCATTTTTCCGCTATGGCTTAAAGCTATGTTAGTTAACTTTTTGAAACAATTCTTCATTATGAGTTGCAGTATTTATTAAATGTTTTTTAGTCAGGGACGTAGTTTGGTTAATAAAGAGTATTGAAGAAACTGATGCATTTCTGTTTAGAACTAAATATTATAAATTTTGTAAAGTTGTTTTGCTACAACAAAGGTTACCTACTTACTACCTGTTAGAATTCAAATTAATATTAATACGAGGGGTTATTTTGCAGTTCATTTGGCTTTGCAAACTATTTATGCTATCTACATCTAACTTTCTTTACTCTCCTGGTTCCTAGGAAATACCACGTATTTCTGAAGAAGAAACTACGAATGCTTTAGAAGAGTCTATTTCAAATAACTGGTCCTTGTTTTTAATCTTCTGTACTACGCTCATGAACAAAACTTCTACACCGTTGACTTCTTGTGCGCTTCCTTCAGTTATAGTCAAATACTTGCACTCTCTACCAATATTCACTGTCTAGCTTGTATTTCTTGTTTGGTGAAAGATTTAGGTCTTAAATATGAATCAACATCTCCAGAGCTATACACGTGTCAGTATCTGACGGTCTCCAATAATCTTAAATATAAGTCATCATCCAGACCAATACAAGTGTCAGTATCTGAGGGTCTCCAATAATCTTAAATATAAGACATCATCTTCAAAACTATACACGTGTCAGTATCTGAGGGTCTCCAATAGTCTTAAATATGAGTCTTCATCTTCAGACTATACACGTGTCAGTCTCTGAGGGTCTTCAATAGTCTTAAATATAAAACACCATCTTTAGAACTATACACGTGTCAGTATCTGAGGGTCTCCAATAGTCTTAAATATGAGTCATCATCTTCAGACTATACACGTGTCAGTCTCTGAGGGTGTTCAATAGTCTTAAATATAAAACACCATCTTTAGAACTATACACGTGTCAGTCTCTGAGGGTCTTCAATAGTCTTAAATATAAAACACCATCTTCAGAACTATACACGTGTCAGTATCTGAGGGTCTCCAATAGTCTTAAGTATGAGTCATCATCTTCAGACTATACACGTGTCAGTCTCTGAGGGTCTTCAATAGTCTTAAATATAAAACACCATCTTTAGAACTATACAAGTGTCAGTATCTGAGGGTCTCCAATAATCTTAAATATAAGACATCATCTTCAGAACTATACACGTGTCAGTCTCTGAGGGTCTTCAATAGTCTTAAATATAAAACACCATCTTCAGAACTATACACGTGTCAGTATCTGAGGGTCTCCAATAGTCTTAAGTATGAGTCATCATCTTCAGACTATACACGTGTCAGTCTCTGAGGGTCTTCAATAGTCTTAAATATAAAACACCATCTTTAGAACTATACACGTGTCAGTATCTGAGGGTCTCCAATAATCTTAAATATGAGTCATCATCTTCAGACTATACACGTGTCAGTCTCTGAGGGTCTTCAATAGTCTTAAATATAAAACACCATCTTTAGAACTATACACGTGTCAGTATCTGAGGGTCTCCAATAATCTTAAATATAAGACATCATCTTCAGAACTATACACGTATCAGTCTCTGAGGGTCTCCAATAGTCTTAAATATGAGTCATCATCTTCAGACTATACACGTGTCAGTCTCTGAGGGTTTCCAATAGTCTTAAATATGAGTCATCATCTTCAGAGTCATACACGTGTATCTGAGGTTCTTCAATAGTTTACTTATCATGAATTTTCCTCTGATAGTTCAAGCTCCGATTTCACATTCACTACTACTAAAGGCTACAATGATTCCTGGGTAAAGTGTATATGCTTTTAAATAATGCTTTGACTGGACTTTAGGAACAACTCTCTTTATCGTAGTCTGCTTTCTCTTAAGAGTTTAAAATTAGTCTTCATTTTCGGAAATTAACAAAAACAAATTAAATTTTTAGCATAAAACAACAATGCAGAATAGCCGCAACATGGTTCCAAAATATTCCATACAGTGTTGTGTAACCCCGTACGTTAAGCGTACTTGGGACTCCAAAACTGTAATTAGCATTAATGTCGGTGTGGGATCTTGCTATAAATAAGTCTATTTACAAATATGTCAAATAATAAATCAGAGACAGCATACACATAATGTAGTTCAAAGTTAATTATATTCTACAATTAATATTTCACTGCATACGCAGCATCAAACCGTATAAAGCACTTCACTTATATATAACTTTACTTGGCCTTCAGTAAAAAAAAAAACTAGACCATCATTTTTAATTTGCGAGTTAAGAAAGTTAACTATTTAGATGAAATTAAAAATAAGGTTAATCTAGGTTGAGCTTCCAATGTTAGGCCTAGTAACTTGTACATTCAAGTAGTAAAATTAGTAATTGCATTTACTATTGAGTTTAAGCTAAAAAAGAGTTTAAACAAGAAAACCAACATTTTGAGATTATGTTAAAATATTTCAGTAAACTGATAATTGCACATTTTATTTTTAATACCTTTTAAAAAAAAGACTTTCTCACCTCTTTGTGATGGACGGAGCTCTCAATCAAGTAAAACTCCGCATCAATAAATTAAATAATTATTATGAAATACACGTTACTAAAACATGTAGAAGAGCCGGTAAGTCAGCTGACTGTGTCATAAGGTTAGTGATTTTTAGGTTTATCTCACCAATATTGTTACTTTTTAGTAACTTCGTTGTAACAAAACGTTTTTCATGGTAAAAATGGGTTTTTCAATTAAAAAATTAGTGTTTTTATAAGGAACGTTATTTATCGCTAATTTAATTTTAACATTTTAAACATTATTTTAGTTTTTATACTTATGACCCTCTTTTGTTGTGGAATGGCTTAGAAGTGAAACATTGTTCATTGTTTAACAGTACTAAAACGAAACGAATATGTAAAAAAGGTTCAGTAATAAACATTAATAAATTTGTGAATAAAAATACTCATTATGCTAACAAGAAAAATGACGACTGCTGAATTATACAAAGAGTAAAGTGCGTTGTTAAGGGTATGTTTCTTTAGGGAAAAACTAAGCTGATAATAATTATTAGTGGATAGTGTAAGTGGGTATCTCGTCACAAGTTGAGGGCGAGAAAAGGAAAGGATGAGAACTTTTCACTGGCAACTGATTATTTTATTACACTTAGTTAGGTAAGGTATAGATTTAGTCACGTAAGACTTGGGTGGGAAATAATTCGAATCGGAAGAAAAAGTTGGTCGATTCATATTCGACTGTCTTTCACACAGTTCACACAATACGTAATACGTATGTCTAGCTTGGCTGAAGTCATAACTATATCCAGGTAATTCGTTGACCTCATATAGTCAGGGACGCCATTAAATAGAGTGGTTAACACCGTGTGAAGGGAAGGCCAAAGGTTTCATTAGTACAAGACTATAGTACAGATTCACCATCAGAGACGGCCCACCACTAGTAGCTACCACTAGTAGTAGCTATGGTAGACGATTGTAGACGTGTTGAATTATTACAGTGAATTAAATGTTTTAGTGGTTTGTTTATTATTAATTCGATTCTGTTCATAAGTATTGCGTGAACAGATAATAATATATCTGACTAAACAATGTGATAAACTAAAAATTAGTACAATTAAAAAAGTCGTAACTCAGCCGCACTCCGAAGAGAACTGCGTTCGTATAACCGGGCGGGTCAATACCATTGTATGTACATGGGTGGTTGGGTCAATACCACTGTTCGTATATGGGTGGGTGGGTCAATACCATTGTATGTACATGAGTGGTTGGGTCAATACCAGTGTTCGATTATGGGTGGGTGGGTCAATACCATTGTATGTACACGGGTGGTTGGTTCAATACCACTGTTCGTATATGGGTGGGCGAGTCAGTACCATTGTATGTACATGGGTGGTAGGGTCAATACCACTGTTCGTATATGGGTGGGTGGGTCAATACCATTGTATGTACATGGGTGGTTGGTTCAATACCACTGTTCGTATATGGGTGGGCGAGTCAGTACCATTGTATGTACATGAGTGGTTGGGTCAATACCAGTGTTCGATTATGGGTGGGCGAGTCAATACCATTGTATGTACATGGGTGGTTGGGTCAATACCACTGTTCGTATATGGGTTGGCGGGTCAATACCATTGTATGTACATGGGTGGTTGGGTCAATACCACTGTTCGTATATGGGTGGGCGGGTCAATACCATTGTATGTACATGGGTGGTTGGGTCAATACCACTGTTCGTATATGGGTGGGCGGGTCAATACCATTGTATGTACATGGGTGGTTGGGTCAATACCACTGTTCGTACATGGGTGGTTAGGTCAATACCACTTCTGAACAAAGGTTTCAATTTTATCACCCGACATATTTTTTAGCATCATCACTTAACCCATTTTTTTTTTTTTTTTTTTTATTTAATGTTACTTATTAAATTTACTAACTAATTTCACTATTTGAATTTACAAGTTACGAGGCCTTCCATTGTGCGCTGAACCCACGTTAACCTTTTTTTATTTCTTTCTTATAAATAATTAACTTCTCCTAACTCGTAAATCCAAAATGATCTTATTTTGTTTTAGGCTTAAACCTAGAGTGCATAGGCAGATGAAGTCACTCTATTATCTTAGGGGATACACCTGTTTTCTTCGCGTGCCAACCCCGTCCCTCACTGCGCTCTTGACACCTCAGCCTTAGGCCTCGGAACATGATTCTTAACAAATATTAGTGGCTTAACCGTATTACGTAAAATCATAATATGTATATTTATTTCTAGTAGCTTACACATTGCACTTGAGATGTAAGCTGTTTACAGTTAGATATAAACACCAAATATTATATCTTACCACTAACATTAAGAAAGATATATAATCCTATCAATGTTATATCTTACCACTAACATTAAGAAAGATATATAATCCTATCAATATTATATCAATCATTATATTTGTACACATAAAGTATGTTGTATGGAGAAAAGCTATATAGAAAAGGTGTAATTGATTGCAAACTCTTAATGCGTGCCAAACATACAAAATAAACATGTTTATTTACAAAACAGTTGTTATTAATGTACTAAAATCAACCCAATCTTATCTTTATGGAACACTCTTTTACGGATGTTTTCTACGCCTTAGGAGTGTTTTATCAAGATGAAAATACTTTAGTTTTGTTATTTAGCCTACAACAACAAATTTGTACGAAATTTCAGCTCTGTAGGATTATGGGGCGTGGGAGAATTGGTGATGAGCGAGAGAGGCTTCTCTCTTTTATACATAGAGATTACTATACACGTATATCCAGTCTATAAAAACGATGTTAAATGTGATACAGCACTGTGACTGTAGTACTCTCGAAAAATTGTAATTTTTCCCCGAAACATGTTCGTATATGGGTTCGTGGGTTAATACCACTATACGTATATTGGTGGGCGGGTGAGTCAATACCAGCGTATAAGTATAAGTTTGGACGTGTATAGGTGGGTGGGTGAACACCAGCGTATGTGTATAGGTAAGTAGGTGAGTCAATACTAGCCTACTTGTAAGAGTGGGCGAGTAGGTCGATACCAGCGTACTTGTATAGGTAGGTGGTTGAGTCAATACCAGAGTATGTGTATAGGTAAGTAGATGAGTCAATACTAGCCTACTTGTAAGAGTGGGCGAGTAGGTCGATACCAGCGTACTTGTATAGGTAGGTGGTTGAGTCAATACCAGAGTATGTGTTTAGGTAAGTAGGTGAGTCAATACCAGAGTATGTGTATAGGTAAGTAGGTGAGTCAATACCAGCGTACTTGTAAGGGTGGGCGGGTAGGTCAAGTCCAGCGTACTTGTATAGGTAGGTTGGTGATCAATACCAGCGTACTTGTAAAGGTGGGCGGGTAGGTCAAGTCCAGCGTACTTGTATAGGTAGGTTGGTGATCAATACCAGCGTTCGCGTAAAGGAGGGAGGGTGTACATAAGTAAAAATGTCAGGTAATAAACTTATGTAAAAAATATTTCAATTTTGTTCAAAAAGTTGTTTAATCGCGTGAGACATGTTGGAACTAACAATGCTGGCTGGAAGATGATACTTGTGTAATTAAGACAGTAAACCTTTAGATTGAAAATAAAAACATTTTATTAAAAATTAGATTTAAAAAAGTTTACACGTACCAAGTACATAAAAAGTCATTTGCTGGCGTCCTGATGTGATGATCGTTTGTTGACGTCCTGATGTGACGATCGTTTGTTGGAGTCCTGATGTGATGATCGTTTCCTGGTGTCCTGATATGATGATCGTTTGCTGGCGTCCTGATGTGATGATCGTTTGTTGGCGTCCTGGTGTGGTGATCGTTTGTTGGCGGCCAGATGTGATGATTGTTTGTTGGCGTCCTGATGTGATGATTGTTTATTGGCGTCTTGATGTGATGATCGTTTGTTGGCGTCCTGATGTGATGATCGTTTGTTGGAGTCCTGATGTGATGATCGTTTGTTGGAGTCCTGATGTGATGATCGTTTGTTGGCGTCCTGATGTGGTGATCGTTTGTTGGCGGCCAGATGTGATGATCGTTTGTTGGCGTCCTGGTGTGGTGATAGTTTGTTGGCGGCCAGATGTGATGATCGTTTGTTGGCGTCCTGATGTGATGATTGTTTATTGGCGTCTTGATGTGATGATCGTTTGTTGGCGTCCTGATGTGATGATCGTTTGTTGTTTCTGTAATACAATAGGAATTTATTAGTAAGCATTCTTTAACCCAATGTGGCAATCTCGATAGTGATAATAGTCGTTAAAGTTGTTGTCACTCCTCATAGTTATTTATCAGTTTACTCCCCCCTCCCCCCAATATTAACGTTTACTATCGGCGACCGTGTGACTTCGTACAATGCGATGTTCTCCATGTTTGCGTCCAGTTATGCTGACCTTTTCCACTCGTATCTCTGCAGGCGCTGGTGTCCTTGTTGCATCACGACTCTCGTCTACTCACCACTTTCCAGCAATCAAGCTGTTTATTGTGCGCCACCCATTTAATGGCCTCTGTGTAATTCTGGAGTTTATTTACTAGACAATATTATAATAGTTTTATTGTTAAAACTGGGAAAGTTAGTTCATACAGATAGTTATCGCATATACAGGGTGTTTCACGAGAGGTTGGCTCAACTTCAGGATATGAGAGTAGACATAAAAATAAGCAAAACAGTTCCTGTAACCATGAGGCCTATCTCGCCTTCTTAAGTGTCTGTCTGTGTTAAATCATCTAAAACATTAACAAATTAAATCTTAACAAATTAAATCATATAAAACATGGTTTGAGCTAATAATTTGAAACTTCGCATATGTGCTAACCTAGTTAGGGGTAGTCTAAAATTAAAAAGTAACAAAATTATCTTTTTTTGTTTTGAAATGGCAGCAATTAGAAATGTTAAAAGTTAAATAACATAAAAACCATTATTTTTATTAAATTGTATTGGAATATTTCATTTTTGTAAATTTAATAAAAAATCCAAAGATAGCTTAATTTTAAAAATCGGTATAAAAAACAAAAGAGGAAAGTACTTTTTCATGTATGTTTGTTAAAGGGTTTTCACTTATCTAACATTTACTAACCAAATGTATAACTTCATGGTTATTATAAACAGCTGTTTTGTAGCCTTATTAAAGCTACTATTTATTTTTGATATGTTGAACAACTTAAATGAGAGATTAAAATGAAACTTCTTCAATGATAAAAAAATTTTCTTTATTTATCTTCTTATAACTTCAACAAATAAAATTGCTTTTCTTCTACAAATGATAATAAAAACGAAAATAAAAAATCTCTTCTTTTATTGACTCAATGGAACATAAATAAATTAAAACAACTCTTCCAAAATAATAAATTAAATATCTTCAGCAGAACCTTTATTATTAATTTAACTTTTTCAATAAATTTCTTTAAACTATTAAATCAATAAATTCAAAATTCAAAATTGTAATAAGTTGTAAATTCTTTAAATTTGTTTAAAACTGAAAATTGCTTTAAAATTGCTTAAAATTCTTTAAATTCTTTAAAATTGCAAATTGCCTTAAAAATTGCAAATTGTCTTAAAAATTCTTTTAAAATGCCTTAAAATTCAAAATTGTTTAAAAATTGAAAATTGCATTAAAAATTTAAATTTGCCTTAAAAATTGAAAATTGACTCCGGGAGATGTAGCTGTCCTGGAGGTTTAAATCCCAAAGGTGACCACAACAAAGCTCGACCGGCATACACCCTCTCACTCACACGCGAACAAGATAATTGCCGTACCGGTAAAAGAAAACCGAACGGTTTAGTCGTCGTGTAGAAAAAACGTGGTCACTCACTGAAAGATATCTTCAAACTGGCGGAACGCTCGCAACCCTTCCACCAACGGACTTACCCCCTCTTGACTCTAGAAGCTAAACCAACCAATTAGAACCCTCTAAACCAGGTCGTCTGAACAGGTAAGGCTCACCAAACAGGTTGCCTTCAGAAAACATGTCGCATGAAATTGACAGGAAATTAACAGACGTGAATATACTGGTTATTTAGCTAATTTATATGGGAAAAAACTACTTTTTTATTTGAAAGGGGAAGATTCTGAATTTTTCTCAAAACTTGGAGAATTTATATCGAAAACTTTTGGTAAATAAACCAAACACCTAAATCTCTCAGTTCTTACAATATTTAACATTTTCTAAATACAATTCTCTAATTTAATTATAATGAAACAATTAACAATTGTTACAGTTTTCAACTATTTTATATTATCAGTTGTTTTTAATATTTTAAATTATCTAGTATTTTCACAAATGTTTGGTAAAATCTTATTATTACGGTAGCCTATATTTATTGTTTAGTATTCACTTGCTAAACATACAAATATTGGACACTGAAATTAATTTATTGGGTGGCTACATACAGAAACATCGAATATTCGTAGTAGCTGATAATTTAAAATATTAATCAGCTAATAGTTTAAAATAATTGGAAACAGCTGTTTATAATGACCATGAAGTAATACATTTAGTTAGTAAATTTATTATTATTTATTTTAGTCAATTGTTATTAAATTTACAAAAAAAGTATTCAAACGCATTTTCAACACAAACAATGGTTTTTAAGTTATTTAACTTTTAACGTTTCTTATGGCTGCCATTTTAAAACTGATAAAGATAATTTTGTTACTATTTTATTTTAGACTACCCCTAACTAGGTTAGCAAATATGTCAAGTTTCAAATTATTAGCTCAAACCATGTTTGAGATTTAATTTGTTAAATAAAAAACACATACAGACAGACACTTAACAAGCTGAGATAGGCCACATGTTTACAGGAACATTTTTGCTGATTTTTATGTCTACTATCATATTCTAAAGTTGTGCCAACCTCTCGTGAAACATCCTGTATAATATAAAATTTAAATTAATACCAACCCCAAGTGATATAAGATCTACAATAGTAACACCAACACGTCTGAATTAGTTGTAAAATTAAAATGGTTAAACTCCTTTGGATTTCCATTACTTATACGAAAAATTACAATATATCGGGAAAATGTATTATTCTCAACTACTATTAAACATAAGAAATATGAAAAATACGTAAAAGTCATATTAGGGGTCAAAAATTATGTTTTGAAAAAGATTTCTACTCAGTTGAAGAACATTTTGATCAAATTTAAAAATTATAATAAATCTATCTGTATATTTAAATTATAATATTTATTTTAAGTATATTGAACTTAAAATAAGTACAATTTTGTATGTTGTTACATAATTAATTAAATTAAAATACATTTCATCTCATGACAATTTTTTAAAACTTAAATTAATAATTTAACCAATTATTTAAAAACTTTTAAGTATCGTTAATTATTCTGAACCAATGTAGAATATATTTTATAATAAACCAAATTGTTACAAAAAAATATAAATTGTAAACTAATATAGCATACAATCATTTCAGTCTACACTATTTACATGAGATTCCTTTTAGCAGAGAAAAATAATATAGCACAATAAAGCAATCTCTGTTCAGGGATTGCATCACGTATACATTCAAACAGCAAAAACTAATTCATTAAAGACTATAACCAGGGCAGTTCTTACTTTCCCATTTTCTGATTACAAACAAGTGAGTGCATGTTTTGTTCTGAACTCAAAATGTAATGTGTTTTTAATTATTTCAATTTCCTTTTTAGCTAGCCACATTAACTGGTTTTAATGTGATCGGTAATCCCTAGGGTAAATATTTTCTGTATGTGTATGATGTTCAAAACTGAAGGAACGAACCCATTATTCATTGTTCTCATTTTTTTTCTTGTACAAACTAGATGTATATTTTTGGTTTTCTATAATTTATAATTCAGTGAGTTTTCCTTCTTTATTCTAAATTTACAATCTTACATAAATTGTACAAAAAGATACAGTATATAGTTATTTCATTCACTATTGGCTCATTACAAACTGTGAGATAAAAAAAAGTATCCCATTAACATTAATGAAGCAATTTAAACAAAGATAATGTACAATATAATACTGTGTTATTAAATAAACATTAAATACTATCCCATTAACATTAATGAAGCAATTTAAACAAAGATAATGTACAATATAATACTGTGTTATTAAATAAACATTAAATATTATCCCATTAACATTAATGAAGCAATTTAAACAAAGATAATGTACAATATAATACTGTGTTATTAAATAAACATTAAATACTATCCCATTAACATTAATGAAGCAATTTAAACAAAGATAATGTACAATATAATACTGTGTTATTAAATAAACATTAAATATTATCCCATTAACATTAATGAAGCAATTTAAACAAAGATAATGTACAATATAATACTGTGTTATTAAATAAACATTAAATACTATCCCATTAACATTAATGAAGCAATTTAAACAAAGATAACGTACAATATAATACTGTATTATTAAATAAACATTAAATATTACATATATTATCTCACAATTACTCTATATCAACTTTTTTTAACTTTGAGATCTTCAAGATGTTGAGATATACTTTCCTGTGTTACATGACGTCGCAGCCATCGATCAGCGAAGACTGGATGTTCTGGATCATTGATATGAGACTTGTAAGGTAGAAAGTCGCCAGAGAAAGTAGATAAGTGCTCACCCTTGATGATGAAGCGACTACAGCTCCAAGATGTATTGCTATATTTCCAAAACACCCATCTCCATCAGCGACACTTGGACCGTTTAGTTGAAAGTTTTCCATCGATTCCGATCAGTGATTGCTGTAACTTGCTACTATTTCGCCCAATTTCGGGGCCGATTTTCCCGGCGTAACGCTGAATAGGAAACCAACTCGCCGTAGGTTGAAAATCGAAAATAAATGAAAATCGTTCGTAATAAGCAGACGTGAAATCTAAAGAGAAACTTTATTATAAAGAAAAGTCTTGGATTTTATGTAAAATAAATTTTGTTTTATTTTTATTTTAGTATATTGCGCTCTACCACTTATTACGACTGATGGTCGTCACTAACTCAACAGTTTATCTGAAACATACATCTTAGCGACTGTCCATTCTCTTACAACTTGACTCCCCACATAAACATGCCAACAGCAATATTCCATTTACAAACGACTCCTAACCCTCCACTCAAACATGCGCTAAGCAACCTTCCATTTACATAAGACATTAACTCCCCAAAAAACATGCGCTCAGCAACCTACCATTTACATACGGCTCTTGGACTCCCCATTCACCCATGCGCTGAATTCCAAATATTTATTGTAAAAATACGAATTGTACATTTACATTATAAACGTCATTATCATGTCTCACATCTAATTATACTATAATTGCACGTATTGTAATGTATATACTAGTAAAAGTTAAAGTATATATGTACATTATAATAATACATACGATTTATTTAAAAAGAGCACACAACATAAAGAAAAAGTTCACATGAAGGGGGAATTCTACAACTTATCTCCTGACATTGTAGAGGAACACTGCACAAACCCCTCATACAGTAGCTATGTAACAGTGGTAGTGCGACATGGACGGACAGCGGTGACGTCCGTGGCCCGTCATTGAGGCGTGACCGAAGAACTGTTTGTCATGCCACCAGGTGTCACGGTGGACCAGGACCCATTGTGGAATGAACTGCAGTGCACATAATCCTCACACAGTAGCTATTTAAAAGTGGTAGTGCGACATGGACGGACAGCGGTGACGTCCGTGGCCCGTCAATGAGGCGTGCCCGAACAACTGTTTTCAATGCCTCCAGGTATTCCGGGGAACATGGACCCAAAATGGAATGAACTGCATTTCACATTCCCCCTATACAGTAGTTGTGTAACAGTGGCAGTGAGACATGGATGGAGAGCGGTAACATCCGTGGCTCGTCAATGAGGCGTGACCGAAGAACTGGTTGTCATGCTATCAGGTGTCACGGGGGACCTGGGCCCAAAATGGAATGAACTGCACTTCACATTCCCCCTGTACAGTGGCTGTATAACAGTGGTAGTGAGACGTAAACGGAGAGCGGTGACGTCCGTGGCGCGTCAATGAGGCGTGACCGAAGAACTATTTGTCATGCCACCAGGTGTTTCGGGGACCTGGACCCAAAATGGAATGATCTTCAATGCACATACCTCCCTCAAAGTAGCTATGTAACAGTGGTAGTGCGACATGGATGGCGAGCGGTGACGTCCGTGGCCCATCAATGAGGCGTGACCGAAGAACTGTTTGTCATGCCACCAGGTGTCACGGGGGACCTGGAGGCATTGCGGAATGAACTAGGCATTGTTACATGCTCCTCACACAGTACCTATGTAACAATGGTACTGAGACATGGACGGAGAGCGGGGCTGTCCGTGGCCTCGTGTTTATTTAGCTAAGAAACCCCTATAGGTGGACTTTAGGAGGATGCAAAATTGTGCAATTATCTCAGAGTTAGTAAAAATGACGTTCCACAATGAAAACCAAAATAGCCAAGCTTTTGTGTCGTGTTTATGTTTCTTGTATCAGATGTTTGAAATAACTTAATTCTAATGTTACTCTTATGGAAAAAAGGAAACGTTGAGTGTTTGTTTCTACTCCATAGGAATGGAATTTAGAAAGTCTCTACGATGCAAAAACTAAATTTCCTCCAGATTTCATGAAAATCTGTCCAGTGGTTCAGTAGATTTCATGATGAGTACGTTGTTTTTGGAGTGTATATAGTAAGTTATGCGTGTATATTTGTTTCTTTTAGTATAGTTATGCGTACAACTCTTTCAGTTGTAAATTTGGATATATTGTTTTTTACATATATTAAGTAATTAATATTACTTTTTAAAAAGATGAGGTAAAGATTGCAATGGTATTTCATGATATAAACATATGCTTTACTGGTAAAAACTAAACATGAAAAGTACAGTTAAGTTCTTGGTGTGCATGTACACTTTTATAATATGAAATTAATTTGAAGTTTATGACTTTGATAGACTAACATAAAATTATTTATATATGTGTCAGTTAGAAAATGCCTGGTAGTTAATGGAAGTTAGTTGAAGAATGAAAGACCAAAACTAAAAATGTATATTTTATATAATTTACACACACAATTACATAGACCTATCAAATTCACGCTGTTAACAATACAAGAAACCGTGCTATGCCTTTTTTATTTTAGACTAGCCATATCTGTATTATTCTAAGTTGAGTATTTGTTTGTTTACTAAATGAGAAGCTTATGATCAAATTAAATTGATCTATTCACATTATTGCAGTAGCAAAATTATAAGTACATTTATTTCATTTGCATATAACTTTGTTACAAATCCACATATTTTACACACACACACACACACACAAAAACAGGGATTGTGGCAGATTGTAATGTAAATACAAGGTAGATCAAGTTTCGTCATACCCATTCATTATGGAATCTCTCATTGTATCATTTTGAATCCCAATGTTGGCCTGCCTTTTAAGCAATGAGGATGACACCCCAAATTTGTCTGACTTTGTTGGTACGTTGCTTGTTGCACGGTCCTTCATCTTTAGTTGTCAGGATTGTGCTGCAGGACACGTGACCGCCAAAATAGGTAAACAGATCTCGAGTGAAATGTTGACTCTTGGGTACTTGCTTCGTTCACCGGTCGAGAATGATACATCAGCCCTGAAACAACATTTTCGCTCCGTGTCAACAACATACACTAGATTGGTCAATGAAAAATGTTTGCGAGGCAGATCCGACCTATTCTGAAGTTACCATACGAACGTAAATAAGCTTAGATAAAAAAGAACGATTATAATAATGATCTAATCCTTCTTTGTCTCGTAGCTCAACTCCTTTACAATGTTAGGATGGGTAGTAATTTGAACAACGTGTAGTTAAAGGTAACTGTGCAAGTTCAGTGAACAAAACTTATATTTATGTTATGTTGACAAGTAAATGTAGGTCTATAAACAAGCTTTGCATTATTCAGATAATTTCTTGAGTAAATATTTTCATATTTTAGTTATTATTATCATTTAGGAACGTAATACATGATAAGAATAGTTCTTTTTTTAAATGTTCAAACAAGGAGAAGTTAACATTGATATAATCTTAAAATACAACCTATGGTGTATATTTCAGTAAATTATTGAAGTTTGCCTCAAAATGCATTACGATTTTTGCTATGCCTGCTTGTTGGCTTGTAAGTTTATAGGCCAGGTGTAAAAAACTGGTCTCGTTTTTGAACGATTTTCCTATGTTGTAAAACAGCTCTTAACTCGAGCAAACCAATGTCTAGGGCACGATTGACCTGTTTTCAATGAGAAAAGTCCGATCATGTTTAGGCACCGTGGTTTGGACTAAACGGGGTTTTTGTGGCGAAGTTGGTCGACCAGCGACTAGGCGAACCACAACAACTCACTTGCACAACGAAGGTTATGACTTTGAGTGTTTTCTACTGTAAATGTTCTAATTATTTAATAGTAGATGTTTGTCTAATTGATTACTGTCTGATTGAATAATACATCATGTATTTTATATGAATAAAAATTCTAAAATTCAATACATATTTTATATGTATTGAATAAAACAGGCCAGCGCGAACATTTGATAATGTCATGCGGATTGTACGTGCCTAGACGTCAAGGCCTACCCTACTTGTTGAGACATTTGTTTTGTCTTCGTTCACAAACATATCATGCGAAGGATTTCGTACAATGTACAACATACAGAAACCCGCAAACAAGGTTGGTAAATCTGTATTTCCTTCTGTATCCTACAGCCTTCATTATCCCGCCCCTGTATCCGGCAGGACGGCCCACTTTCAAGCCATCCTTCAGCGGCCCGACCTTTGCCCCTGTCAAAGACCAACGGTACCGTACGTTTTATCTCCTATACCTCCTTCCACATATCGTCCGAGTGAAAGAATGAGATCGGCCTTTTTCCTGGGAGTGGCCGGTCGGCTCAGAAATGAGTTTTATATCCCCTCGCATCGTCCTTTGAGGACTTGAATCTATAATCAAACAGTAAACGACAAACTCCTCAGTCGTAATTTTTAGTCCTTATAGAAACAAAATTATGTTTTAATTTGTGTTTTCTGTTGACGATTAAGAAATAATTTTTTAAACGTAATTATTTTCAAATTATTTACAAAATTGTCGTATTTTTGGGCTTGACAACACCACTGAGTTATGATAATTGGTATAATTTAATTAGAGAAATTTCGATCTCGCCTTGACATCAAGTTTCAAGGAGACTGAACCATGATGTAAGGCTCTTTACCTTTGGCTTTGTCATGGTAAAATCGTGTTTAAAATGACTATCTCTATTAATACCAAATCACCGGTAATTAATGTAATTTTGAAATGTAAAAACCATGACTTTGTATATACTGTAGTATGAATGAGCATGGAAAACTAATTATAAACTATTTGGAATCTGCTAACGTGCAAATAGGAATTTAAATTGAAATTACAAATAATTAATATCAGTTGTTGTTTGGAGACTCGATGCTTGTTGACGAGAACAGAGTTGAAATTATTATTATAATAAACAATATAAATAATGCATCCCATTGTTATTATACATCTCATTTGTATGATAAACATTCATCAAGGCGTTTTGATTTCTCTGATAGCTTTCTCAATTGTGGCTCTTAACTGCTATAATTAGGCTTCGTTTCAATCGTGGGCGGAATAGCTCTATTGAATTGAATCAATTAAGAGGTTCTCTGGCTCGAGATTGCTTAGAAAGTGGCCTAATACTCGAAGTAGAGGGCAGTTTGGTCACAAGTTTTCACTTAATTTAAACTGTACATCTCAAAATGTTAGTAATTTTTGGAACAATAAACTTTCTTTCATTCATTCGGTGTCAAACCCGTTCTTACCGTGATTCCAGTGAAACCATGTGCTGGATATCTTATCACGTTTTAACTTATACATAGTTATAATTATTAATTGGTCACAGATATCAATTAAGTAATTAGTCACATCAGTATCTCAATCATTTTGGTAATCCTGCAATTAATTTACTGTTTTTTTCTACTTGTAGAAAAAAATATAAATGGCCAACATGGTGGTTATAGCCGGCGTGTCCATTCATAAATACCGGATGTGCTTCACTCTTGTAAGTTTCCGCCTGGTAGTAAGATGTATGTTACTCACAATTATTATACTAATTTGGAAATATTTAACATTCAAATCTAAATTCATTATTTAGCATTTTAATAACCGAAATAGTCTGGCTTCAAAAAAATCAGATTCCTCATCTTATAATGACTTGATTTTAATGACATTCAATATATAAGAGAAACATGGCTCACACCGGTCCTTCCATCCACATTGGCCTCGCGCAAACACATTCCTACCTTCCTAGAGAAAGTTACCAAGTACAATAAATACATAGGAATAATTAACATGACCTACGACGTCTTTTTAAATAACTATACAGGAAAAATATTAATTTCGACTGTAAAATCTTCACGTGTAACCCTTTATCTCCAACACTGTAAAATCTAAGTCCAGTACACGTATAAATTTGTTTTTAAACTGGTGACTGATACAAAAGAACCTCACTGACTACTTTTTATATTACCTTATCAAATTGATGCTTGCAGGTGAATCGAGAGTTAGTTTTACATGAGTTTAAAGAAGCGCGGGAGTTTAAGGAACAAGACCTTTGAGAATGCTGAATAGAACTACTACAATGAAGTACGAGAACAGGAGGAAGACGAGTATATGTAATACCGAAAATTACAGTTTATTTTCAAATATGAGTGTAAAAAGAAGATATGAAGGAGACAGAGTAAAAGAGGATGCTGATAAAAGACAAAAAAGACAAGAGGAACGAAGAGGATCGTTTGGAGACGGTAGTGGAAGGTCACAATACAGGAACTCAAGGACCAGATCACTGAGGGGACAGACGAGCAAGGTCATTGAGTGCATAGAGATGACAGGAATGGACAAAGGAACGAAAGATATTACACGCCAGACGCCCAGAGGGTATACAGGCTTGGTGTAAGGAGGGATGTTGACGGGGACTAGAGAGAACACTACGGTACAGGCTTGGTGTAAGGAGGGATGTTGACGGGGACTAGAGAGAACACTACTCGTAGGGCAGGGTACTTCCTAGTTGTGCCTCAACCGTTTCAGCTAGAATAACAAGGACCAGCGTTCACCCCCTGCCGCATTCTTTAGGTAATGGGATGTTGGAAATACAACATGAATCTAAGAAAATCATTATGGTTTTAAATTGTTCCAAATTGAACCTAGCCTATATAATGCTTAATAGTTCAGCGGAATTTTTAAGTCCTAACTTCACCAATTGTTACAAATGTTGCACAATAAAGTAATATTTAATTTAATTTCAGTTGTGTACAATTGGGCCAAGCTCGTAACACCGGGAAATAAACGAAACAAAAACAGGTCTTTATCGATAAAAGGTATCACCAGCTAAAAATAAAGAAATAGAGAGACTAACCTTTCATACAGGTGCCGTGCCAAACCTATCCGAATGACAGTTCATTAGACTATATACATTTAACGTTCAATATGTGTTGTACTCAACTTCTGTGTTGCAATTATTAATGTGTTACTTTGAATGTAGATCAGAATTTATTATTGTGCTCGGCATTATTAATTGATAGCATGTATCTTGTGATTGTTTTAATTGTTTGCGTTCAGTAGGTTTGCATTTCAAATAATAATCACTTTATTCAAAGTCTCTGTGCACATTGATAACCATCTTTGTGTATAAAAACAATCATTTACATATTTGTATAGTTATTAATTAAATATAACCAAAATATAGGTATTTATGTATAAAAATTGTTTGTGAACATGTGTTAAACCTTCGTATAATCTTGATACCACAAAGTTACAACGTAAACCTGTACATGTGTGTTTCTATGTATATTTATTTTAAATGCATGGAACGAAATGCATAAACTGTTTATACGTGTTTATGTGTGTCTAATAACTGCACACACATCTATTGAAGTAACCGACAATTTGTAATTCGTACATAGACATGTAGGCTTACGCTTGTCAATGCTACAACTGTATAATATAATTGTGGAATAGCGATTTTGGAAAACAACACAATGAATAAATTATAAGAGTATCTGTCTTGTACTTTCTAAGTACAGAAAACTGAATCTCAAAATCAATTCGGATACTGTCATTCTTTATTAAAATAAGCTATGTAGCCTTTTCAATGAATAAATAACATGATACCTATATTAAACTCGTTGACTTAACTGTCTGTTAAAATAAACTAATAGAACATTCTTGTGTAGTAGTATCACGGTGCAGAGCTTTCGTTTGTTTACCTGGAAGGCAAATCACAGAGGCCTGCCGCTGAGGCGCAACTAGGATGTTTTTAGGGATACCTCAGGTATAGTTGAGGTGCAACTACTGTAGGATGTTCCCGCAGGGCAGCGCGAGGACACTATGCAAGGCGCGGAGAGAAGAGAGCAGTTCTAGCAACGAGAATGGAGAGAACGAATTCCAGCGGGAAGCGGAAATGGAGCATGGAGACAAGAAGGGAGAAGAAAGTATTGTACAGGAAGTAGTAAAGACAATCCTAACACGTGGGAGAGCAGGTACAGAAGGGGTGACAATAATATGGGAGGATATAATATTACAGAATATTGTGAAAAATTAAGGATGAGTAAACATTCCACTAGAAATTTGTATAGAGTGAATATCAAACGTATTCAACACGTCAAAGATGTACTCTATTCCACTTCACGAAAAATGTCAATTTAGCCTTACGTGAAATATGCTACAAACAAAAAAACTAATCAGTATATGATTAAATGGCAGAACCCCAAAATAAAATGATCCTCATGAGACTTGTAATAGAACTTCATTTATGAAGCCTCTTGGAAAGAACTACATAACATCATATATACAAACCTATGAAGGGAAACTCCATATAAGATGAATAAACAATAAAGTCGTCTCAGTCAGATGTATACACAGAGGAATTTATGTATAAACCTGTGACAAGGTTCACATAATATGGACAAAGGAGGTTGATGTGAATATATAGCAATAAAAACTAATATAGAAACACAGGTTTAAAGATAGAGTATTCTGAGTTTAAACTATGCAGGAAGACCCACTTAGTTCAATTACTTCACCTGCGACACAGATGAGCTATTGTTTAACGATTTGGTTTACAAATTTAAGATGCGAGACTTTCCCCCACAAAGGTCAAGCCATTCCATACCTTTGAGCACACATAGACAGCAGTACCTTGGCCTTCCTGGACCATCAAGGATATGTTCTCTCTTGGCGTTGCATCTATTGTTTCCCGCAATTGTTATCTTTGCCCTCTAAACATTTAATATTATTTAGTGACTACCAAACGGTAGTGGTTTCTTGGTGAATAGTTTTAGAATTATCTGGTTGAATTATTTAAATGTAATTATTTTCGTTATATTTTTATAAATCAATAATAAACATATTGTTGAACTCGGAAGCCAATTACAGGGGAGGACATGTGTGACGTCTTGTTTCGTAGAAAGAACGCGCATTAAATCACCGCCACTTAACATAGTCTTATAAAGAATAATTGAGAACTTGAATTGGTTCGAGCTTACTTCTTAGAAGTTAACATCGTTGGCTCGAAGACAATTGTTGCATAACAATAATATCCCTTTGTATCTGAATAAACCACTTCCTCAATATGTTAATAGAAGCGGTGGCAGTTTTGAAGAGCGTTGCTCTTTACACTTGGGTGGCGTTGAAGATGCGGGTTCATGGTTCATAGAGTCGGCATGTACAAGTAATGTGCAACACCACCCAGCGTCTTCCATGAATATTTTATTTTAGATACAATTTCCTCTTTGTGCATGGATCTATCGAGAGCGAGAGCTGTCTTTACGAGCAGTGTGTGGGAGAGTTTGTTATTAGTTGTGTTTACGAGCAGTGTGTAGGATGGTATGGAGAGTTGTGTTTACGAGCAGTGTGTGGGATGGTCTGTCGAGAAGGCTGTTTAAGTGCAGTGTGTGGGAGATTCTATTATTAGTTGTGTTTACGAGCAGTGTGTAGGATGGACTGTCGAGAAGACTGTTTACGTGCAGTAAGAGGGAGGGTCTATTATAAGTTGTGTTTACGAGCAGAGTGTAGGATGGTCTGTCGAGAGGACTGTTTACGTGCAATATGTGGGAGGGTTTATCATAAGTTGTGTTTACGAGCAGTGTGTAGGATGGTCTGTCGAGAAGACTGTTTACGTGCAGTAAGAGGGAGGGTCTATTATAAGTTGTGTTTACGAGCAGAGTGTAGGATGGTCTGTCGAGAAGACTGTTTACGTGCAGTAAGAGGGAGGGTCTATTATGAGTCCTGTTTACGAGCAGAGTGTAGGATGGTCTGTCGAGAGGACTGTTTACGTGCAATATGTGGGAGGGTTTATCATAAGTTATGTTTACGAGCAGTGTGTAGGATGGTCTGTCGAGAAGACTGTTTACGTGCAATATGTGGGAGGGTTTATCATAAGTTATGTTTACGAGCAGAGTGTAGGATGGTCTGTCGAGAGGACTGTTTACGTGCAATATGTGGGAGGGTTTATCATAAGTTATGTTTACGAGCAGAGTGTAGGATGGTCTGTCGAGAGGACTGTTTACGTGCAATATGTGGGAGGGTTTATCATAAGTTATGTTTACGAGCAGTGTGTAGGATGGTCTGTCGAGAGGACTGTTTACGTGCAATATGTGGGAGGGTTTATCATAAGTTATGTTTACGAGCAGTGTGTAGGATGGTCTGTCGAGAAGACTGTTTACGTGCAGTAAGAGGGAGGGTCTATTATGAGTCCTGTTTACGAGCAGAGTGTAGGATGGTCTGTCGAGAGGACTGTTTACGTGCAGTATGTGGGAGGGTTTATTATAAGTTGTGTTTACGAGCAGTGTGTAGGATGGTCTGTTGAGAAGACTGTTTACGTGCAGTAAGAGGGAGGGTCTATTATAAGTTGTGTTTACGAGCAGAGTGTAGGATGGTCTGTCGAGAGGACTGTTTACGTGCAATATGTGGGAGGGTTTATTATAAGTTGTGTTTACGAGCAGTGTGTAGGATGGTCTGTCGAGAAGACTGTTTACGTGCAGTAAGAGGGAGGGTCTATTATAAGTTGTGTTTACGAGCAGAGTGTAGGATGGTCTGTCGAGAGGACTGTTTACGTGCAATATGTGGGAGGGTTTATCATAAGTTATGTTTACGAGCAGTGTGTAGGATGGTCTGTCGAGAAGACTGTTTACGTGCAGTAAGAGGGAGGGTCTATTATGAGTCCTGTTTACGAGCAGAGTGTAGGATGGTCTGTCGAGAGGACTGTTTACGTGCAATATGTGGGAGGGTTTATTATAAGTTGTGTTTACGAGCAGTGTGTAGGATGGTCTGTCGAGAAGACTGTTTACGTGCAGTAAGAGGGAGGGTCTATTATGAGTCCTGTTTACGAGCAGAGTGTAGGATGGTCTGTCGAGAGGACTGTTTACGTGCAATATGTGGGAGGGTTTATCATAAGTTATGTTTACGAGCAGTGTGTAGGATGGTCTGTCGAGAAGACTGTTTACGTGCAGTAAGAGGGAGGGTCTATTATGAGTCCTGTTTACGAGCAGAGTGTAGGATGGTCTGTCGAGAGGACTGTTTACGTGCAATATGTGGGAGGGTTTATTATAAGTTGTGTTTACGAGCAGAGTGTAGGATGGTCTGTCGAGAGGACTGTTTACGTGCAGTATGTGGGAGGGTCTATTATAAGTTGTGTTTACGAGCAGAGTGTAGGATGGTCTGTCGAGAGGACTGTTTACGTGCAATATGTGGGAGGGTTTATTATAAGTTGTGTTTACGAGCAGAGTGTAGGATGGTCTGTCGAGAGGACTGTTTACGTGCAATATGTGGGAGGGTTTATTATGAGTCCTGTTTACGAGCAGAGTGTAGGATGGTCTGTCGAGAAGACTGTTTACGTGCAGTAAGAGGGAGGGTCTATTATAAGTTGTGTTTACGAGCAGAGTGTAGGATGGTCTGTCGAGAGGACTGTTTACGTGCAATATGTGGGAGGGTTTATCATAAGTTATGTTTACGAGCAGTGTGTAGGATGGTCTGTCGAGAAGACTGTTTACGTGCAGTAAGAGGGAGGGTCTATTATGAGTCCTGTTTACGAGCAGAGTGTAGGATGGTCTGTCGAGAGGACTGTTTACGTGCAGTATGTGGGAGGGTCTATTATTAGTTGTGTTTACGAGCAGTGTGTTGAATGGTTTGTCGAGAAGAGGGAGGGTCTGTTTACTTGCTGTAAGAGGGAGGGTCTGTTATGAGTTGTGTTTACGAGCAGTGTGTAGGATGGTCTGTCGAGAAGTCTGTTTACGTGCAGTATGTGGGAGGGTCTATTATTAGTTGTGTTTACGAGCAGTGTGTTGGATGGTTTGTCGAGAAGAGGAAGAGAAGAGTGTTGGAGATATTTTATAAAATAGTATTGGTATGTTTTGACATATTGATTGGGAGACAACATCTGTTAAACTGTTATTTGAACTCATTTTAATGTTTGCTTCTTTAATTGTAATAAAGTAACTATACCAATTTGCATGGCTTGGTTAGTTGGAAGACTAGTACAGCTTTTAGGGATATTTCAAAAGGAAGTTAATGCAGTAGTAATTGTTCAGTAAACTCCTAGAGTACCTTCTGACCGACAAAGAACCTCTCTTCATAGATTTAGGATGTTTGCTCTAGTGGGCCCACATGCCTCGACTCCAGCAAACACGAGATAATGCGACTGGATCATTCCAGGTGACTTGAGTGAACTAGTGTAGTTATATGTTAGACGAGTAGTTTGTATGATCGATTCTAACTAATTTGTGGAATAACTGTTGCAAATTTGTTTTTATTACAATTTATTTTTATTTAATACTTCTCAAACATCTTACATTTATTTTATGGTGTGAAGAGTAAATAATACATAAGACGCAATGTATAAATGATTAAATGTAAATTATATATACCATTTATGCTAAATTTTATAATAGGAGAAAGTAATAATTTCGCAGTTAAATTAATTTCCCCAGGTAAAAGGTTAATCATTTGGGTAAAAGGTTCATGTCAGATGTTTATTATTGACTTTACAGGTGAGCAAGTGTGCAAGTAGCGAACCATTTCTCGATGTGCCTGTTTGAAAATAAGAAAAACAAACCAACCACATAATCCATTTTTGGAAAACTGAGGTTCTTGAACAATGCACAAGATAGTGTAGATATTTATTTTCACTACCTATGCGATTTCCAAATTCTTTTTAGAATAAATTTGATAGAGAAAACATTGCCTGATTGAACACTGAATAGGATAACATTCTTACACAGTTCTAGTGCAATTAATAGGCCGTAACTGACATTGTGTGTGGCTTAACCCAAGCAGCAAGAGGTCCTAACCAAGAGCTTTTAAATTTACCTAAAACAACTAGTTTTAATGTAGGCCTACTGGTAAAAGCTATACAGAAAATTAATAAAATAGCAAGAATAGTCGTTAATTTTTGGATTATTTCGTTGATGTTATTTTGTTTTAGTACTAATATTCATTTACATGCACTTTCTGTTGTTAACTTCATTTTCACATTTTCTCTGGGGGATGATTTTTCCCTCCCGCAGCAATCCCTAAGCTGTATTTATCCTCTAATCGTGCTAAACACTGACGACTTTGGTAGCTGAACTTTCATTCCTGTGATCTCCCAGCTTTGTCAGCTGTCAAAAAAATTTCCTTCTTAGGGCCAGAAAAGATATAGGCTCTGTTTTTAATATAAGCTAGGTAAACGTCGAGGGTCTGAGTACAGGTAAATGTGAAAGGTTGGGTTAAGTCCCCTCTGAAAAGTGTTCATATCCTTGCATTCCAAAAATTACGTGTTGAAGAACTAGAAAGTAGTGCTGGAGTATAAACTTGTGGAAGCTGTCGGACCTTATGTTAAAGGTTACAGACAACGATGTATACAGGTTGTGACTTAAAAGGTGTCCTGGCTGTATATTACGTGTTGAAGAACTAGAAAGTAGTGCTGGAGTATAAACTTGTGGAAGCTGTCGGACCTTATGTTAAAGGTTACGGACAACGATGTATACAGGTTGTGACTTAAAAGGTGTCCTGGCTGTATATTACGTGTTGAAGAACTAGAAAGTAGTGCTGGAGTATAAACTTGTGGAAGCTGTCGGACCTTATGTTAAAGGTTACGGACAACGATGTATACAGGTTGTGACTTAAAAGGTGTCCTGGCTGTATATTACGTGTTGAAGAACTAGAAAGTAGTGCTGGAGTATAAACTTGTGGAAGCTGTCGTACCTTATGTTAAAGGTTACGGACAACGATGTATACAGGTTGTGACTTAAAAGGTGTCCTTGCTGTATATTACGTGTTGAAGAACTAGAAAGTAGTGCTGGAGTATAAACTTGTGGAAGCTGTCGGACTTTATGTTAAAGGTTACGGACAGCGATGTATACAGTTTGTGACTTAAAAGGTGTCCTGGCTGTATATTACGTGTTGAAGAACTAGAAAGTAGTGCTGGAGTATAAACTTGTGGAAGCTGTCGGACCTTATGTTAAAGGTTACGGACAACGATGTATACAGGTTGTGACTTAAAAGGTGTCCTGGCTGTATATTTTCGGATCTTTACCTAATTTAGAGCAGAAAATGAAGTATAACGTTCTATCGAATTCCACTTCGTTTAGTATCTATCTATATGTTTGTTGTTAGTATCTATTAATAAGTCAAGAATGGTTTGACCGACTAACTTAAGATTTTGCACAGTTCATTACATTTAAATTATTAAACCGTACACAATAACAATTAAGTTTCATTCAGCCATTTAAAAAAGTGGTCGTTTAAAAATGTTAAATCACAATATCTTGTACAGAGTTAGGTACATCTATTGTACAGTTAAACAATAATTGTTAGCTTATTTTATTAAAAATCTGTTAATACCATAATTATTTTTATTGCGATCCTTTTAATAGTGTAGTTTTTGTACAAAATATAGTTTACTGCATTGTCTGAATGCTGTAAATATATGCAGTAAAATGTATTTTTTACCAAAACTCCACTATTAATAGACTTACAATAAAAGCCATAAAGCAATAAATTACCAATGTATTTGTAATAAAATTAGCTAACCTTTATTATGTTTATGTAAAATTAATGAACCCTAATAGATTACAAGATATTTTGATTTAAGAATTGTAATTTACTGACATTTTGAAATGGATAAGTTAACTCAATGTTTATTTTTATACTGTTCTATATTGTTAATTTAAATAAATGTGCAAAATTTTAAGTCAGTGGGTTAACCCATTCTTGAGTTTTTAATTTTTTTTTTTAACACGTAAACAGAAACGTTACACTTAATTTTCCGCTCTAAATTAGGTCTAGAATCCGCAAATATACAGCCAGGACACCTTTTTATTTACACCCCGTATATGTATTTTTCAATTAGAACCATTTTTGTCAATGTTTCATTTTATGTATGAGGGCCAAATGTAAACCAATATCGGTTTGAAAGGTACTGTCAACTTAAAGCGTGGATGAAAGGTATTAAGATTACTTTTATTTTGTAAATGTAGAACCGGAGTGCCAACATACGTATTTTTGCTATGTCCAAATGCAACCTGTGGACCTCCTTGGCCAAGTGGATATTACGGATCTACCATAGTTTCAATTCATATGGTTTTAAAATGTTGTTGTAGTATGTCTTAAGTGAACTGTTTGGTCCGAGGAATAAGCTGTATACACTAAGAAGACGACGGCAGTCGCATGGAGGCTTCGGCGTGCTTCTATTAAGCAACGAGCGCCATCTTGAAAGGTCAACGGTTGCGTGGAAGTAATCAGTGAAAATAATGCCGAGCCAGCTGAGATACTTTCTACCTGTTCCCCCGTCTAGTACACCGGCCTCGTACTGTCTAACCTTTGCCTTCCACTTTACTCAGTTTGTTTGCAACCACTTTGCCCCAAATCACTATCTGTGATTTGATCTTCTTTGCGGCTCGTCCTTCAGATCACTAGGAGGACGATACATTCTTTCGTCAGGTTACTTCATTTTATAAGAACTTAGTGGAGAGCCTCAATATTAGTGGGACTTGCTGCTGTTCACAATGTTGCAGTTGCTCGGATTGTTGCAGTGTGGTTTATTGGTAAAGTTTTATAACACAACAATGTAAACGTGTAAGAGAAAAATCTGTTTTGTGTGTGTATGTGTTTTTTTTATTTTCACAAATTTTTAGGGGATATTTGTGCTGAAGTCTACACGGCGTCGTAAGAGAGCATACCGGTTATGACACGAATACACAATTGCTCAGACTCCTTGAGAGCCACTTACACTTATGTGGCCGGTTGGCTAGAAGTATCATTTATAAACAAACCCTAGTTACAAAATATTTAGAACAAACTAGGGTTAATTTGTTAAAAGTACAATATATTCACATAGATTCATTTGTATAAGACATAATCTAGAACTGGGTGCAATACCTTCTGCTCGTCAACGCTGTGAGCTCACTCAGTTTCCGTAATAACAGGGTTTTACTGATCAAAGGATGCATAATAAAGCCAATCATTTTACAACTTTTAGATTTAATGAATGCTTGCTATATGAACGGCCATGTTTTACGTGTTACTTTAGCTGTTGACATTTTGATGCAGTAAAGTGGTTTGAGTTATGGTGCAGTGTCGCGCTTGGTATTTTGGTTCATTGTGGCAGTTGACGTTGTAGTGCAGTATGCAGGTTGACTTGGGGGAAATTTCACTGTTGACATTTTCTTTTCAAAACATACAACAATACATTTCAACAGTAACAAGAAACTAATATGTGGCTTACCTTTACTTGACCACCAGGGAATAGCCATAGCACAGTAGTCCCATCTCTAGTGTTGTGGGTCCGAGGACAGATTGGGTCTTCCATTATAATCCGAAGAAAGCCTTAATACAGACGTGACTGATCTGATTCGGTCTTCTTCTCACTTCACGATGTGCTTTCTCGCATCCTTCATCTACTCACCTCTCTTCCACTTCCCAGGACCTCTGGAAACGGCGACTCATTCCCTTCGGTTTTGTCCATTTTGTCCATCTTTGAATAAGGGTAAAATAGTTCAGTTTGCAAACAAACAAATACCTGAAGAATATTTTTCCAGTTTGCGAACAAATTTCTTAATGTGCTGGAATGGTTATGAACAATGGGTGCTTATGAGTCGTTCCCTGTTTGCGTGCACAACTGAACGCACCTTGCCGAATTGATCGCCGTTGTAAGAAATAGAAGAGGGGTGGATAACTAATATGCTACCTGCTACAGATATTGTGGCAACTGATTAAAGCAGTTAGGTACAATATTTTGGTTCGATTTATAAGCACGTTAGCGCCGGAAATGTTACGATTTCAGTAGGGTTACGTTCTGTTAGGATAGGGCTAGGTTAGGTAATATTTGGCTGTTAGGTTAGGTTAAACCTAAGTTAACCAACCTAACCAAACCTATCATAACCTAACCTATCAATACTCAACCTATATAGTCTTATTCTAACAGAATAACCTTACTTAAATCAACACACGTCCGGCGTTTGACGTGCTTACTAGTGGTTCGATTGTAAAATTATTGATCCAATTTATATACATTCAAATTAACGCAATGATGGCCTATCATTAGATATTTAATGGGTCTGTTCGATATTTTTGTTTAATAAAGAAACTTCAAACGCGCATAATTTCTGTGACAGCAGTAGGTTTATTTTATTTTTGTTACAACTATTTTATTTTAACAGACGTGGAATTGCTACAACCAGAGGCATCGCACATACAATTCTGTCGAAGGGTGGTATCACAAAATGAACAGTCTGCTTGGAAGACCTCGCCCAAGAATTAAAGATTTAGTAAAGTATTTCAAGTTGGAAGCTGAGGCGTCAAACCACAAAGTCATAAGTTTAGTTCAACTTAGAGGGGACAAAAAGGAAAAGAAAATACATCAAACTTGATGACAGAATATCAAGATGTTCAAAACGATACGACGAAGATCGCAACCTACATTTTAAAACCAGACTGAGTAGTTCCATCGTACTTGTTATATTGTTAGTGATTTTTATTTAAATATCAATATATTGCCACGATCTTCACATCATTGTTTCATTATACCAGCTTCATCATATTCGTGATGTCTGAATTGATAGTAGTTTTTTTAGGATTATTTTTATTTTGCTGTAGCCATTTTAACTCAAATATTTGACAGTAAATAGTCACTATGAATTATATTACACTTACTAGTTTCTTGAAATAGGTTGGAGTTAATTATTTCCAGTACAAGTAAACGTCACACATCACAAATGTATTACAATATAAGCACAAAATGCACAAATATATTACAATACAAGTACAAAATGCACAAATATTATGGTGATCGATTTCGGTGAACCACGCTCACCTTCCTCAGACCAGAGGGATTCACAAAAGAATGGAAAATTGTGTTCAACAACTCAATTTATAGGCCTATGATCACTTGACCCCGTTCGTTATGTTACGTGATCATAGGCCTTTAAATTGAGTTGTTGAACACAATTTTCCATTCTTTTGTGAATTCCTCTGGTCTGAGGAAGGTGAGCGTGGTTCACCGAAATCGATCACCATAATATTTGTGCATTTTGTGGTTGTATTGTAATACATTTATGTTGTGCAACGTTTACTGTACTGTATATGTACCAACACGTACTATGCTAATTAAAAAAAACTATTTAATTATATCTTCAGGCTTGTTCGAAAATTGGAAACTACCTGACTCAGGATCTCAACCCCTCCCCCCATTTGTTCACAAAATGGACTGTTAGCGAATTGGAAGACGCGTTCCTTCGTCCTCCTCGTCTTTAGTAACCTATCGCTTTCTTTTGTAATTCCCAATGTAAATGTAATATGTCTAAAATAATTCGGACAAGTATGACATCAGTATTTCTTGGCTCATTGACTCTAGCACAACTTAAATGATAAGTCATATGTGGAGAACGTTAAATCTCTCGCCAATGAAGGAAAACATAATTAATTACATAATTGACTGTATAATAAAAAATAATATTATAAGGCATTTTAATGAATAAAAATGTTCAGCTACAAAATATTAAAAATACAACTTGTCATGTCATACAACCCTTTGCAAGTTTGTTGTTTAAGGTACAGTTTTTATGTGCGTAAGGCTAGGGTCAAAATTAAATGTTAAATTTCAATAATTGTACTTCAAAAGGTTTTATTTTATTTGTTTTTGTTTAACTTCTGATAATCAACTAAACGAATAAAATAATTACTATAGTTTATCTTTGAAACTTTAAAGGCCAGTGGAGTGGAAACTTACACTTGGATGTGAACCTTCCTTGGGGAAAAACAGAAAACTTTCCAAAGTTTAATGGCAATCGACTGTATGGTTCAATAGTCCATACAAGACAAGCAGACAAACATGTTTGCTCATACATAGATTATTTAACTTAAAATTTCATTGTTTGTAACTTTACTCTAAGTTTTTTATTTATGAATAATTTCACAAGGCTCTTTTATCCTAAATATAAGTATATTTTATAAGGCTGAGCCCTGACACACATTCTGTTTATGAAGGTAAATAACTTTATTTTTATTACTTCAGGTTTGAATTTTGAGTCCTTGATAAAAATGAACATTGGCTGATAAAATTATGTATTACCACATGGAGACAGATGTTACGCAAGATAAATAATTAAATGATGGATCGGCTATAGATGTCTCATCACCATGGTGATGTCTGTTCGTTTATTGGTAGTTGTGGAAACTGATTGACCCTTGCCGGAAGTGACGTCATTGTTGAATGTTATATTGAGTATTTATGAAAAACGTAATCAATGTAGATTGCAGTTGCTATTACAGTTTTTAAAGTATATTACTTCATTTACCTTCACTTTTCAAACTATTACGTCTAAAATTAAACAGTAAAATAAAAATATTAATACTGTTTGTTAATAATAGAATATTTGGATGATAATCTATTAATTAGCAACGAAGCTTAACTACTAATTGGACCTAAACATAAGTTGGCACTAAAGCCATACCTATATACACATCGTTTCCTAAACTGTTCAGTGTTATTTAACTAGAATTACATTGTTTGTAACTTTACTCTTAAGTTTTTTTTAATTTATAATTTCACAAATCTCTCTATCCCAAATCAAAGTAAACTTATAAAAAATAGGACAAGCCCGAAACGATAGGACCTTATGAATTGCGAAATTATTATAAAGTAATTTTCTTTGGTTATTTTCTGAAATCGCCAGTCAATGGGCATATTGACTGCAAATTGGCGATTTTGAGTCATTGTTACCATTAAGATCCCCTTTGAGTGGCTCTTTACAAGAAACAAACAGCGTATCTGTATTCTTCCGTTCTGGAGATATGAAATTTTAGATCTGTGTCGTATCTTACATTTTTATTGTAAGTAAAGAAACAATCTTCACTTACGACAGTGTGTTTTAAAATACAACCTAGTTTTATAAAGGAACTAATTGGCGTGAGTGACGTTATGACCCTGTGTATATTCCTGATAACGAGTCGTTTTATAAATGAACTAAGTGGCGTGAGTAAAGTTATGATCCTGTTTATATTCCTGATAACGAGTTTTACGCTTGTCAGTTTGACGTATCTGACAGTTTACGTTATTTAGTATAATGATCCTTTGAAAACAATTGTAAAATACACTACACTAACTAGCTGAATTTGTTTTAGGTACAGAATATATATGTAGATATCTAAGTGAAAGAAAAATAGATATAAGATAAATAATAGTAGTGCTTCTGATGAAGTTACGTCTACGATTAGCCTAAGGGCTAGTTTAATGTCTTGGGGAAACAGAAACATTTCTTTCTACTTTAGTAAAAGTGACATTGATGACAAGGAGGTAGATTCTGATTATTTTCCAACTTGTGAAATAGATTCTTGTAAAGCATAAACTTGTGCTATATGCTGCTTGTGAAATATGCAATTTTTATCTGTGCAAAGACCACTTCACCAAGAGTACCTGTGCTGATAATCACAAAATTGATGGATTTTAGCCAACTGCAGCAGAGACAGCAATTATTGACAAATTTAACACTAACTTGGAAGCTGCAAAACATCTTGAGATACAAAGTTATCGTAAAATGTTTACGAGTAGTTGCGAAATTGGGATTTTTAAAGTAGAGCTATATGCAGCTCGCTCGTTATGCTTACGGTTTGTTTGCTACGATCAATTGATATAGGCGAATGCAAGAATGATTATGAAATTGATCAGAGTACACTGAAAGCTAAAAATTTACAAGTACATAACAATCAGAATAAACTTTATAATGAAAGGCTGTTAACTGAAATAACTAAACTCCCTGAAGTATGAAGTTGATGAACGTAAAAAATATGACAACACCGAAAATGTTACAAGACAAAAAAGGAATATTAATGAAAAGAAACTGAGAAACAGCAAAGAAATAGAGGTGAAGAATTTTTAAGCGCTACTACTAAAAAATAAGATCAGCAAAAAACTAATTAAAAGAAAGATGTAATGGAGACATATGTGAAAATTGTGACACTCACAAGTGCACTAAAGGTATGAATATATACTGAGATATGTACATAAGTAAAGCACTAGGATAATAACAAGAAGCAAAGAAGAATCAGGGAGAAAACTACGAAAAGGACATGCAAACATGTAATATTAGCAAGGAGTCTTATTACAAATATGCGTTTGTTTCTTTAATATGATTATAACCAGTTTGTTTCAAGCAACATTTACTGTTGTCCCAGGGTGTCGACCTGGTCATCGATCTATTTAAAATAATCGGGAAGATTGTATTGTAAGTAATTAAAATTAATTAGTAAAAAGTGAAATTGTGTGAAATGAAAAGTCAGAAAGAGGGGAACTCATCCATTGAATGACTTTAAGCCTAAGTAAGCGGATGAAACCCTTTCATCGTCTTGCAGGAGAAAGTCTTGATAGAATTGTTTGGAGAAGTTAATGAACTGCTGAATGCGTATCCACGACCGAGGCAGTTCTGACCTAAATACGAATCTAGTGAATGTTGTTGAGAGATAGTGTTTTGTAGAATTACGAATTTTTTTAATAAATTTTAGGTATGCGCCCCTCATTTGGCTTGACTGCTTATATTTTTGGGGTTGGATGGACCAAATTTCATTTTAAATAAAATGTATAAAAAATAGGTAGCAAAATAAATAAAAATTAGTAATTTCAGTTTATGTGTCAAAGTACATGTAAAATCAAGCGTTTAGACAAAATTCCAACTTTTATGACCCACTTGCCAATGAACTGCAGGTACGACTTCTAAAGACCGGCTAATCCAAATACTAGTACGTCTTTTATTGACTGTTCTACTTTAAAATAATTATTCTACTACATAAAAGTGAGACTTTTAAAGATCAACCTACCTTAACAACAAGCACATATTTTGTTGTTATAGTAAAAAATGTTGTTCTTGTCCTTTATCTGTGTACAGAAAAAAGGAAAAGAAACAATTAGGCTACTGAAAAACTACTGAATGATTACCTTAATTTTTAAAACAAAGAACATGACTGAAGTTTGTTGAATATTTATTGTTGGAGTAAAAGAAAGAACGTTGGCAATCGGGATGATTTGAAAAAACAACTTTCCTTTCTCTTACAAACTACAAGAGAAACATTTTGAAAACTCACCTAGCAACGAAACAGAATCAAATCAATCCAAATACTCCAATTACTAGCAGGCCTTTTGTTCAATGTTCTACCTATTTGTAAGTACGGCTTTTAAAGATCAGCTTACTCCAACTACTAGCAGGTTTTTTGTTCAATGGTCTACCTAAATGTAAGTACGGCTTTTAAAGATCAACTTACTCCAACTACCAGCTCGTCTGTTATTCTCTGTTCAACTCTACACAATTACGACTTTTAAAGATCAATCTCCATCGACTACTAGCACATCTTTTATACCCTATTCTACTATACACAGGCACGATTTTAAAGATCAACCTACACCAACGCTTAGCCCAACTTATGTTCAATTTTCTTCCTATGTACAAGTGCAAATTTTAAAAACAAAACCTACCTCAAATACCAGCTCTTCTTTGGTACATTCGTGTCATTCTAAGTACAAGAATAAATTCTAAATACCAGCCTATTAGTAATAAATATTAGTACTCCTATGGATGACCCGTATACCTAAGTACAAGGACGTATTGTGATGATCAATATACTTAAACAATAGTACGCCTTGGGATGATACGTATACCTAAGTACAAATATCTTGTGATGATCAAGTTTCTCAAAATACTAGCACATCTTAGGACGATTCTTATACCTAAGTACAAATATCTTGTGATGATCAAGTTTCTCCAAATACTAGCACATCTTGGGACGACCCTTATACCTAAGTACAAATATCATGTGATGATCAAGTTTCTCCAAATACTAGCACATATTGGGACGACCCTTATACCTAAGTGCAAATATCTTGTGATGATCAAGTTTCTCCAAATACTAGCACATATTGGGACGACCCTTATACCTAAGTGCAAATATCTTGTGATGATCAAGTTTCTCCAAATACTAGCACATCTTGAGACGACCCTTATACCTAAGTACAAATATCTTGTGATGATCAAGTTTCTCCAAATACTAGCACGTCTTGGGACGACCCTTATACCTAAGTAATTGCGCCACTTTTTGAAAAGAAGTGCACTATCTTTTTAAAATCTGCATACATAAAAGTAAGTTTCAACATATAATTTTTTCGTAATTTAAAAATATGCTTAGCACGTTTAATTTGTTTTGGATTTATCATGGTTATGCTGACTTTATTTAGCCTTAAATCATGAAATATACACAACTTAATATGCCTTTGTGTGATTACATGACTCTCTTGTAAGTTGATTTACTCTCCGTCATTACGAGACCAGGTCTTCAATTAAAACGTGAAAGTGTTGAGGTTCCTCTGTGTCGGCGGAAGATGAAGGTGCAACCGTCTCTTGACTTGGTTTTGGGCCACGGTCGGTTCGGCGGAAGGATATGGGTGTGACTTGTTAAGTGATAAAATGAAGATGGCCGGATGTTGGATCCTCGTCGTGCAATGTGTGACGAGTCCAGCATTTGTGAATAAATTTGGAAATAAGTTATTTTAATTAAATAATTTATCAAAACTTAATCCTTGTTTTGGTCTTTCTTCTGACACTAACCGCATTATATTTGTATATTTTCAAGATAGATAATGTGACAAAGGTAAACACTACACATTATAATAAGGTGTAATTAATGAAATGCGTTCATTGCATCAGTTTTCAACCGATGTGTTGGTGTTGCAGAACTAGTACGCTCTCTCATTGAGGTAATCTAGTGTGGAGATTCTCACATTAACACCAATTCCCTCTCATGGTTTAGTAGGCCTATATGTCGTTATATACAAACTTTACCAACGTAATTGTTTTGGTTTTGGTAATTTTTATAGGAAATTAATTAAATTAGTAAAATTTCAGCCATATATCTTAATTTGTGACGAAATTATTATTTTCCTGTTAAAGTGTACATTGGGAATAAGTTTTTTCTCGTGGAAAAATAATCCGAGACTGTCAATATATTTCTTTTCAAACAATAAAAAATGAATTGGGTCATTACTATGAAAACTCATATTAACAAGTCACAGGTACTTTTTTTCATTAAATATTATGTTAATATTAATGTGTTTTGGAAATAAGACCTAATTATAATATTAACTAAAAGTAACTGATCAAATTTAATAACCGTAAAACAAATATAGTATTAAAATTGTCCACAGACAATGATAAATCATATCTATGGTCCTTCACAGTCTCAAATTTTGACGATTAACTTGAATTTCCAACTCAAAAATAATTAAATTTAGTAAAACCATTATTATTTTAAATACTGAAAATAGCAATAAATATAAGAATGCAATGTTTATATATTTAAAAAAAATTTATTCACTTTTTCAACTGACGGTATGTGTCACAGCGTTGAACATCATGTCCATGGACACTTTTTATTTGTTAAGTACTACTGTCCGTAAAAAATACACGATTTTTCACTATTTACAAACAAATCTCAACTTTTAACAATCGCTCATAAAACCACCGTTCATATATCTTGATAAAAATTTAACACATGCTTGGACATGTCATTGGAAATATGATTTTAAAGTTTGACATTTATGTGACTTTAACAAAAAAGTTCTTGTAGATTTTGTAAAAAATCTTTTTCTAAGCTATGGCTGATCGGAAGAGGTTAAAATTCATGTTATTGAAACAAGCCAATTTTGCATATTCAGCTACAAACTTTAATACTTATTTATAGCACATCGATAATTTTGTAGCGATTTTTATTTGACAGGGAAGCGATGTGCATTGAGCCGTAAGTAAAGTGTGCGGTGGGACTACGGTGTTGTCAAGTCGCCCACAGTCCGGCCGTCATTCTGTTCTCGTATGCCTAAAAGAAATGATTATTACAGTTTTATATTCATTTGTAATCATTTCCCATCACTTTTTCTCATGAGGGCTTTGGACCTCCAATGGCAAGTTTAAATTGGTTTGCTTCCTGTAATACAAGGAATTGTCATAATATATACGAGTATACAACATTTACAATATTTACATTAATACTTAGACCACGTAGGGCCACGTCATATTTTGCAATTTAAATAAGGGAATTTATACTCTGCCACGCAATCTATAGAGTAAAATCACCTCAAAATTCTGAGTGGTAACTAAAATAACCATTGGCTCTACTTCAGGAAGGTCTTCGTTTATTTGGTCGCTTTCCCAGTAATGTTGTTCAATTTTTTCTGTATGCCAACAGTTTCCAGATATTCTACAGGTGTGGCCTTACCAATGAGTCACGTTGTTTGCCTGCCGAGGGTTGTTCACCTGGCAACGCCCCATTCCTGACACATCCCTTGCGGACCGGCCGCCTCGCTGCAAACGACGTTCACGCTTCAATGCACTTCACTTCCCTATCAAATAAAAAGCACTACAAAATTATCGGTGTGCTATAAATAAGTATTACAGTTTGTAGCAGAATATACAAAATTAGCTTATTATAACAATATATTCAACCTCTTCCGATCAGCCATAGCTTGGAAAAAGTTGTTTTACAAAATCTTCAAGAACTTTTTTGGTAATTTTTTACCCAGACATGCCCAATCATGTATTAAATTTTCATCAAGGTGTATGAATGCGTTTTGTATGAGCAATTTTTCAAAGTTGAGATTTGTTTGGAAAGAGTGAAAAATCGTGTATTTTTTCGTGTGTCACGTTGTATAAATATGAAGGAATAATACATACATTTTTTGTTTACACCAATCAACGCACAATGGAATTGCAAAAATATTTATACATAATTTCTTATTCCATTTTAAAGAGTAAAAGTATCCATAGTAAAAAGTTTAAGTGACTTTAAGCCGTGTACAAAGTCTCCAGGATGTAGAACGCTGCAAGTCATATCGCCATTAACACTCCATAACGCACTTACAATCAGGAAGTCTGGGGCCGGTCCATTTAGCCGTGGCCAATAATAGTGGAGCGTTGCTAACTGCAGACAATGAAAAGTAAATCCATTCGCTAAGATTTCGCGGTTTGGTCGGCGGCGTGATGGATGTAGCCTGTTCCTTCCTTCCGTCATAACACTCATTAAACGCTCGTCAAATGATGGGTATTATGCGCGCGCTCCAAGAGAAACCCGGCCATTTGAATGTTCGCGGCGCAGCGCAGCGCTTTCCCATCAACCCGGGAGGAACACGATTCAACTCAAATACGCTGACATCAAACTAAGTTGGAATTTTGACTATTCTCACCGTTCATAAACTTTAATTACTAAAAACCCTCGTCATTGTGTCGAATTCAGATTTTAATACATGGTTGCAAGTAATGTGTTCCATAAGTTTTGTAGGTATCAGAATTTTAACTTATCAAAACAAAAACAAAACAAAATCGGAATGATAAATTTAAAAAAATGTCCTATCAATTTCTTGAAGCAAAGTTTTTCTTGGCTTATAGTGGTCGTAAAATCAATTGCTTCCATTGTTACAATTTACATTGTAATGCTTATAAATTCAGTTAGGAAATGTTACTTTTATATGTGCAAGAAAATAGAACGATTTAAAATGTATTTCCATTAAACAGATTTAACGTATTATTGGGCGGAAAAACAATGTTGGGAGAGACAGTACGACGTTTCGGTTTTAAGAGGACCGATATATTTTGCGGAAATGTGTCAAGGTGATTCAAGGAACAATAATGTTGGTTAAAAACTAATAGAAAAGTGTAACTTAAGGCCCAAGCCGTGATAAATCGAGTTGTGAAATTTTCGTAGTAAAAACCGTAAGTTTTGCTCGTTTCTCGTCTATAACTTGATACAGTACATTCTACTCGTTGAAGGAAAACTCTCAGACTAAAAAAGTTCCGTAATTAAATGTTACATGAGATAGGATTATTTAGAAAAATAAAAATAAATATTGTTGTTATTTAATGATTAATTACATATCCTGCCTGGACTAAAACGTGTCTTCCAGTTTGCGAACATATAGGGGGAGGGGTTGGGATCCTGAGTCAGGCAGTTTCCAGTTAGGGAACATGTCTAAAGAGATAATTATCTCCAATGTATTCCAAGAAACTTGTCAGCGTGATATAATTCATAGTGACTATTTATTGTCAAATATTTTAGTCACATATTTTGTCTTATAAAAAACAAATATTAATCTCGACATATCGAATATTTGTGAAGCTGGCACAATGAAAAAACTATGTGAGGATCGTGGCAATAAATTTATAATTAAATATTACTCACTTACAATATTACTAGTACAATGGAACTACTCAGTCTAGTTTTAAAATGTAGGACATTTTGTTTAACATTTTTCCCAAGTTACGATCTTCGTCGTATCGTTTTGAACATCTTAATATTCTGTCATCAAGTGTTAAGTATTTTCTTTTTCTTTTAGTCCCCTCTAAGTTTAGATCAATCCTTTTGTGGTTTGACGCCTCAGCCTCAAACTTCAAATATTTTATTAATTCTTTTATTCTTGGATGAGGTCTTCCAAGCAGATTGTTTGTGCGATGCCGCCCTTCGACAGCACTGTTTGTGCGATGCCGCCGGTTTTAGCAATTCCACATCTGTTAAAATAAAATGGTCGCAACAAAAATACAACAAACCTTCTGTTGTCGCAGAAATTATGCGCAAGTTTGAAGTTTGTTTGTTAAACAAATTCTAATAGACCCATTAAATATCTAATAATAGGCCATCATTGGGTGTATTAGAATGTATATAAATTGAATCAAAAAATTATTTCCAAATCTGAAGTTGAGAAAAGTTACTCAACAGTGTTAATTACTTTGACAGTGACAGTATAAATATATCTAATGTAATTTACTACAATACTGTAGGCGTATAAATTTTGTGCACCGATTTTGAAGGTAGTTTCCTGAGAAAGTTAGAGCCCTATGACAAATCCAATCAAGCCATGGTTTTATTTGTTTAATTTTATTTTAACATATGAAGTTTTAAATTGTACTTTAAGTTTTAATAATTTTTATTCTATTTGGAACAAAAGAAGAGTGGAATTTTAACTAGTACATCAAATGTACACCGTTATTACTCAAAACCTCGTTAATATATCACGTGTGAACGTGATTAATAGGACTGTTTCCTATAAATTCTATAAATTTTATAATTTTAAAGTTGCAAGAAAAAATTTTCATATCAGCTCCCTGAAACAACGTTTCTTTGGTTTCTAGAGATTGTAAAATTAAATACTTGGTCTTGTTGTAATCCTTATTACATGCATAGTTACAAGCCATTATTTTCTTCAATATTCAAATTAATGCTGTGATTTAAAATCAATTTAAATAAAAAAAATAACTTTCATATAAATAAAAATAACTTACAGCAATATAAATCACTGCATTTACTTATGCATATAAACAATTTTTATCGAAGCAATACATTTCATAAGGAATACAATGTGACCAAGTAATTAAATTTACAACCTCTAGAAGTAAAAAAACCGTTGTTTCAGATAATTGATCAGAAATGTTGTTTTCTTGAAAAGCTAAAATCCTACAACTTATAGGAAACATTCCTATCAACCACGTAATAAAAATAAAAATGTAATATGTTAACGAGTTTTTAGTAATAACGGCGTAAATTTCATGTACAGTGAAAACTAGTTAAAATTCCGATCTTTTTTGTTCCAAAAAGGATAAAAATTATTAAAACTTGAAGTAAAATTTAAAACTTCATATGTTGTAACCTACAGGAAATTACCAACGCTTCATATGTTGTAACCTACAGGAAATTACCTACGCTTCATATGTTGTAACCTACAGGAAATAACCAACGCTTCATATGTTGTAACCTACAGGAAATAACCTATGCTTCATATGTTGTAAACTACAGGAAATAACCTACGCTTTATATGTTGTAACCTACAGGAAATAACGTACGCTTCATATGTTGTAACATACAAGAAATAATCTACGCTTCATATGTTATAAACGAGGAAAACAATGGTATGGTTGGATTTGTCATATGTCTGCTAGTTTGTCAGAAACAACCTTCATACTCTGGTCAATGTCATTCCTGCGCCGAGTGGTGACAGGTGCGGCAGATTGAACACGTTTTGTAACATCTACTTAAAGCAAAAATATAATTTTTTTCAATAATATAATTGTTATGGCTTTAAATAATTTATAAAAATAGATTTAATTTATGATAAAAGAAAAATTATCATAAATGTCGTATGCCATAATAGGAACAACTTCTGTCCTTAGCCAAAATCAATTTAAAATCACTGTATTTCCTTACAAGTTTAAAAGTAACTGATCATAATTGATAATTTTATAAAGCTACAACGTGACCAAGCATTTAATTTTACAATCACTAGAATCAAAGAAAACGTTTCGACAGGAAATCGATAACTTTTTTCTTGAAAAATTAAAATTCCGGAATCCATCACACTAATAGAAAACATTACTGGCATTCATGTATGAAAATATAAATGTGATACTATAACGGATTTTTAATTAATACAAATACACAGTTTTTGAGTAAGGAAATCTACGGGAAAACAAGTAAAGATTCCGGTATTTTTTTCTTCCAACTAGGATAACAATCATTAAATTTTTAATAGGCATATTTCGAAACGCAAAATTAAATGAGGAAGCCAATGCTGTGATTGGCTTCCTTGGTATCACAGCATGACTACTAAATACACGAGTTCCTTACTAAACTCGGGTACACATAATTTATTCGTTGACAGTAGGTCTCGTGTCTAATAGTAGTGTGGTACCACAAGTAGTGTCCATACCAGAATGGGTGCTTCGATAAGCGAAGCATGACTAAAGGCGCGTCGACGTAAGATAAGGAAATGTCACACTTCTGTCCGAAACAATTCCGTTTATCTAACCAAGCCCAGCAAAAAGGGAGTGATTCACGCAGGTTTTTGCATAATTTCTTTACCCAATGTTGGATACAGCTTAGTTGTGCGCATTTCCAGGAAGTGTTCCAAATTTATTAAATTTAACTTCTGTTTTCTGTGAATTCAGTGTGAAAGTTCACTTTATCTTCAGTACAATTTTGATGCACTATAGTTACACTAGATATAGTTGAGGGTTATATGTCCCCACCACTCAATCAAAGAAAAACACGCAGTCTGACGCCTACAATTATATATTGACAAATGATAAAAAGAAAGAATTTTGAACTTAAAACCCTCATGTGTAAGTCTAACAATCAGGAAGTGTCTGTAACATTTAGAAGATTATCAACCTGGGCAAAAGTATGTTGAAAAGAAGTACTAATATCATCAGGTGGAATAAGATAATTCCGTGCGCCGCTCGATGACGTGATTCTTGTGACATAACTAACCGATGCATGATCACTCTGTTTACCACAATGACCAAAACACATATTATCTAATACATCATGAGTGTGTCGGCCTGATGGCCTCACATCACGATCGCTGATCGCCCGATACCCTCACTTGCGTCAGCCTGTAGTTTTACGTGCACTAACGTAGTTGCGTTCTGCACCGCCACTGCAGCCAGTAATTCTTCTAGCTAATTTAATTGCATACCTTGTAGCTATTCCACAATCTAGATATGATTGAGGAACGTTTTCAGCTTCGAAGATTGCCCGACAAGCAATGAAAATGCATTAAATTCGTATGATTTAGATAAGGCGAATAATTTATGTACATTGAAGATGTAATTCGCTCCAAGAAATTGGAACGTACCTTACGTCATATATGAAGAGACGAGGATAGTTACTTCCCACTGTCCATACGTAGCCTGTAGTGCCACATAGTGCGTAGTCACCTATATGGTTCTCATGTTTGCATCTTGTTGGTGGATGCCAGAGAGACGAGGATATTTACTTCCCACTGTCTATACGTAGGCTGTAGTGCCACATAGTGCGTAGTCACCTATATGGTTCTCATGTTTGCATCTTGTTGGTGGATGCTAGAGAGACGAGGATAGTTACTTCCCACTGTCTATACGTAGGCTGTAGTGCCACATAGTGCGTAGTCACCTATATGGTTCTCATGTTTGCATCTTGTTGGTGGATGCTAGAGAGACGAGGATAGTTACTTCCCACTGTCTATACGTAGGCTGTAGTGCCACATAGTGCTTAGTCACCTATATGGTTCTCATGTTTGCATCTTGTTGGTGGATGCCAGAGAGACGAGGATAGTTACTTCCCACTGTCTATACGTAGGCTGTAGTGCCACATAGTGCGTAGTCACCTATATGGTTCTCATGTTTGCATCTTGTTGGTGGATGCCAGAGAGACGAGGATAGTTACTTCCCACTGTCTATACGTAGCCTGTAGTGCTACATAGTGCGTAGTCACCTATATGGTTCTCATGTTTGTATCTTGTTGGTGGATGCTAGAGAGACGAGGATAGTTACTTCCCACTGTCTATACGTAGCCTGTAGTGCCACATAGTGCGTAGTCACCTATATGGTTCTCATGTTTGTATCTTGTTGGTGGATGCTAGAGAAACGAGGATAGTTAATTCCCACTGTCTATACGTAGCCTGTAGTGCCACATAGTGCGTAGTCACCTATATGGTTCTCATGTTTGTATCTTGTTGGTGGATGCTAGAGAGACGAGGATATTTACTTCCCACTGTCTATACGTAGCCTGTAGTGCCACATAGTGCGTAGTCACCTATATGGTTCTCATGTTTGTATCTTGTTGGTGGATGCTAGAGAGACGAGGATAGTTAATTCCCACTGTCTATACGTAGCCTGTAGTGCCACATAGTGCGTAGTCACCTATATGGTTCTCATTTTTGTATCTTGTTGGTGGATGCTAGAGAGACGAGTATAGTTACTTCCCACTGTCTATACGTAGCCTGTAGTGCCACATAGTGCGTAGTCACCTATATGGTTCTCATGTTTGCATCTTGTTGGTGGATGCCAGAGAGACGAGGATATTTACTTCCCACTGTCTATACGTAGCCTGTAGTGCCACATAGTGCGTAGTCACCTATATGGTTCTCATGTTTGTATCTTGTTGGTGGATGCTAGAGAGACGAGGATAGTTACTTCCCACTGTCTATACGTAGCCTGTAGTGCCACATAGTGCGTAGTCACCTATATGGTTCTCATGTTTGCATCTTGTTGGTGGATGCCAGAGAGACGAGGATATTTACTTCCCACTGTCTATACGTAGCCTGTAGTGCCACATAGTGCGTAGTCACCTATATGGTTCTCATGTTTGCATCTTGTTGGTGGATGCCAGAGAGACGAGGATATTTACTTCCCACTGTCTATGCTTAGCCTGTAGTGCCAAATAGTGCGTAGTCACCTATATGGTTCTCATGTTTGCATCTTGTTGGTGGATGCTAGAGAGACGAGGATAGTTACTTCCCACTGTCTATGCTTAGCCTGTAGTGCCACATAGTGCGTAGTCACCTATATGGTTCTCATGTTTGCATCTTGTTGGTGGATGCCAGAGAGACGAGGATAGTTACTTCCCACTGTCTATACGTAGGCTGTAGTGCCACATACTGCTTAGTCACCTATATGGTTCTCATGTTTGCATCTTGTTGGTGGATGCTAGAGAGACGAGGATATTTACTTCCCACTGTCTATGCTTAGCCTGTAGTGCCACATACTGCTTAGTCACCTATATGGTTCTCATGTTTGTATCTTGTTGGTGGATGCTAGAGAGACGAGGATATTTACTTCCCACTGTCTATACGTAGCCTGTAGTGCCACATACTGCTTAGTCACCTATATGGTTCTCATGTTTGTATCTTGTTGGTGGATGCCAGAGAGACGAGGATAGTTACTTCCCACTGTCTATACGTAGGCTGTAGTGCCACATACTGCTTAGTCACCTATATGGTTCTCATGTTTGCATCTTGTTGGTGGATGCTAGAGAGACGAGGATATTTACTTCCCACTGTCTATGCTTAGCCTGTAGTGCCACATACTGCTTAGTCACCTATATGGTTCTCATGTTTGTATCTTGTTGGTGGATGCCAGAGAGACGAGGATAGTTACTTCCCACTGTCTATACGTAGGCTGTAGTGCCACATACTGCTTAGTCACCTATATGGTTCTCATGTTTGCATCTTGTTGGTGGATGCTAGAGAGACGAGGATATTTACTTCCCACTGTCTATGCTTAGCCTGTAGTGCCACATACTGCTTAGTCACCTATATGGTTCTCATGTTTGTATCTTGTTGGTGGATGCTAGAGAGACGAGGATATTTACTTCCCACTGTCTATACGTAGCCTGTAGTGCCACATAGTGCTTAGTCACCTATATGGTTCTCATGTTTGCATCTTGTTGGTGGATGCCAGAGAGACGAGGATAGTTACTTCCCACTGTCTATACGTAGGCTGTAGTGCCACATACTGCTTAGTCACCTATATGGTTCTCATGTTTGCATCTTGTTGGTGGATGCTAGAGAGACGAGGATATTTACTTCCCACTGTCTATGCTTAGCCTGTAGTGCCACATACTGCTTAGTCACCTATATGGTTCTCATGTTTGTATCTTGTTGGTGGATGCTAGAGAGACGAGGATATTTACTTCCCACTGTCTATACGTAGCCTGTAGTGCCACATAGTGCGTAGTCACCTATATGGTTCTCATGTTTGCATCTTGTTGGTGGATGCCAGAGAGACGAGGATAGTTACTTCCCACTGTCTATACGTAGCCTGTAGTGCTACATAGTGCGTAGTCACCTATATGGTTCTCATGTTTGCATCTTGTTGGTGGATGCCAGAGAGACGAGGATATTTACTTCCCACTGTCTATACGTAGCCTGTAGTGCTACATAGTGCGTAGTCACCTATATGGTTCTCATGTTTGCATCTTGTTGGTGGATGCCAGAGAGACGAGGATAGTTACTTCCCACTGTCTATACGTAGCCTGTAGTGCTACGTAGTGCGTAGTCACCTATATGGTTCTCATGTTTGCATCTTGTTGGTGGATGCTAGAGAGACGAGGATATTTACTTCCCACTGTCTATACGTAGCCTGTAGTGCCACATACTGCTTAGTCACCTATATGGTTCTCATGTTTGCATCTTGTTGGTGGATGCCAGAGAGACGAGGATAGTTACTTCCCACTGTCTATACGTAGCCTGTAGTGCCACATACTGCTTAGTCACCTATATGGTTCTCATGTTTGCATCTTGTTGGTGGATGCTAGAGAGACGAGGATATTTACTTCCCACTGTCTATACGTAGCCTGTAGTGCCACATAGTGCGTAGTCACCTATATGGTTCTCATGTTTGCATCTTGTTGGTGGATGCCAGAGAGACGAGGATATTTACTTCCCACTGTCTATACGTAGCCTGTAGTGCCACATACTGCTTAGTCACCTATATGGTTCTCATGTTTGCATCTTGTTGGTGGATGCTAGAGAGACGAGGATAGTTACTTCCCACTGTCTATACGTAGCCTGTAGTGCCACATAGTGCGTAGTCACCTATATGGTTCTCATTTTTGTATCTTGTTGGTGGATGCTAGAGAGACGAGTATAGTTACTTCCCACTGTCTATACGTAGCCTGTAGTGCCACATAGTGCGTAGTCACCTATATGGTTCTCATGTTTGCATCTTGTTGGTGGATGCCAGAGAGACGAGGATATTTACTTCCCACTGTCTATACGTAGCCTGTAGTGCCACATAGTGCGTAGTCACCTATATGGTTCTCATGTTTGCATCTTGTTGGTGGATGCTAGAGAGACGAGGATAGTTACTTCCCACTGTCTATACGTAGCCTGTAGTGCCACATAGTGCGTAGTCACCAATATGGTTCTCATGTTTGTATCTTGTTGGTGGATGCTAGAGAGACGAGGATAGTTACTTCCCACTGTCTATACGTAGGCTGTAGTGCCACATAGTGCGTAGTCACCTATATGGTTCTCATGTTTGCATCTTGTTGGTGGATGCCAGAGAGACGAGGATATTTACTTCCCACTGTCTATACGTAGCCTGTAGTGCCACATAGTGCTTAGTCACCTATATGGTTCTCATGTTTGCATCTTGTTGGTGGATGCCAGAGAGACGAGGATATTTACTTCCCACTGTCTATACTTAGCCTGTATGGCCACATAGTGCGTAGTCACCTATATGGTTCTCATGTTTGCATCTTGTTGGTGGATGCCAGAGAGACGAGGATATTTACTTCCCACTGTCTATGCTTAGCCTGTAGTGCCACATAGTGCGTAGTCACCTATGTGGTTCTCATGTTTGCATCTTGTTGGTGGATGCTAGAGAGACGAGGATAGTTACTTCCCACTGTCTATACGTAGCCTGTAGTGCCACATAGTGCGTAGTCACCTATATGGTTCTCATGTTTGTATCTTGTTGGTGGATGCTAGAGAGACGAGGATAGTTACTTCCCACTGTCTATACGTAGCCTGTAGTGCCACATAGTGCGTAGTCACCTATATGGTTCTCATGTTTGTATCTTGTTGGTGGATGCTAGAGAAACGAGGATAGTTAATTCCCACTGTCTATACGTAGCCTGTAGTGCCACATAGTGCGTAGTCACCTATATGGTTCTCATGTTTGTATCTTGTTGGTGGATGCCAGAGAGACGAGGATATTTACTTCCCACTGTCTATACGTAGCCTGTAGTGCCACATAGTGCGTAGTCACCTATATGGTTCTCATGTTTGTATCTTGTTGGTGGATGCTAGAGAGACGAGGATAGTTAATTCCCACTGTCTATACGTAGCCTGTAGTGCCACATAGTGCGTAGTCACCTATATGGATCTCATTTTTGTATCTTGTTGGTGGATGCTAGAGAGACGAGTATAGTTACTTCCCACTGTCTATACGTAGCCTGTAGTGCCACATAGTGCGTAGTCACCTATATGGTTCTCATGTTTGCATCTTGTTGGTGGATGCCAGAGAGACGAGGATATTTACTTCCCACTGTCTATACGTAGCCTGTAGTGCCACATAGTGCGTAGTCACCTATATGGTTCTCATGTTTGTATCTTGTTGGTGGATGCTAGAGAGACGAGGATAGTTACTTCCCACTGTCTATACGTAGCCTGTAGTGCCACATAGTGCGTAGTCACCTATATGGTTCTCATGTTTGCATCTTGTTGGTGGATGCCAGAGAGACGAGGATATTTACTTCCCACTGTCTATACGTAGCCTGTAGTGCCACATAGTGCGTAGTCACCTATATGGTTCTCATGTTTGCATCTTGTTGGTGGATGCCAGAGAGACGAGGATATTTACTTCCCACTGTCTATGCTTAGCCTGTAGTGCCAAATAGTGCGTAGTCACCTATATGGTTCTCATGTTTGCATCTTGTTGGTGGATGCTAGAGAGACGAGGATAGTTACTTCCCACTGTCTATGCTTAGCCTGTAGTGCCACATAGTGCGTAGTCACCTATATGGTTCTCATGTTTGCATCTTGTTGGTGGATGCCAGAGAGACGAGGATAGTTACTTCCCACTGTCTATACGTAGGCTGTAGTGCCACATACTGCTTAGTCACCTATATGGTTCTCATGTTTGCATCTTGTTGGTGGATGCTAGAGAGACGAGGATATTTACTTCCCACTGTCTATGCTTAGCCTGTAGTGCCACATACTGCTTAGTCACCTATATGGTTCTCATGTTTGTATCTTGTTGGTGGATGCTAGAGAGACGAGGATATTTACTTCCCACTGTCTATACGTAGCCTGTAGTGCCACATACTGCTTAGTCACCTATATGGTTCTCATGTTTGTATCTTGTTGGTGGATGCCAGAGAGACGAGGATAGTTACTTCCCACTGTCTATACGTAGGCTGTAGTGCCACATACTGCTTAGTCACCTATATGGTTCTCATGTTTGCATCTTGTTGGTGGATGCTAGAGAGACGAGGATATTTACTTCCCACTGTCTATGCTTAGCCTGTAGTGCCACATACTGCTTAGTCACCTATATGGTTCTCATGTTTGTATCTTGTTGGTGGATGCCAGAGAGACGAGGATAGTTACTTCCCACTGTCTATACGTAGGCTGTAGTGCCACATACTGCTTAGTCACCTATATGGTTCTCATGTTTGCATCTTGTTGGTGGATGCTAGAGAGACGAGGATATTTACTTCCCACTGTCTATGCTTAGCCTGTAGTGCCACATACTGCTTAGTCACCTATATGGTTCTCATGTTTGTATCTTGTTGGTGGATGCTAGAGAGACGAGGATATTTACTTCCCACTGTCTATACGTAGCCTGTAGTGCCACATAGTGCTTAGTCACCTATATGGTTCTCATGTTTGCATCTTGTTGGTGGATGCCAGAGAGACGAGGATAGTTACTTCCCACTGTCTATACGTAGGCTGTAGTGCCACATACTGCTTAGTCACCTATATGGTTCTCATGTTTGCATCTTGTTGGTGGATGCTAGAGAGACGAGGATATTTACTTCCCACTGTCTATGCTTAGCCTGTAGTGCCACATACTGCTTAGTCACCTATATGGTTCTCATGTTTGTATCTTGTTGGTGGATGCTAGAGAGACGAGGATATTTACTTCCCACTGTCTATACGTAGCCTGTAGTGCCACATAGTGCGTAGTCACCTATATGGTTCTCATGTTTGCATCTTGTTGGTGGATGCCAGAGAGACGAGGATAGTTACTTCCCACTGTCTATACGTAGCCTGTAGTGCTACATAGTGCGTAGTCACCTATATGGTTCTCATGTTTGCATCTTGTTGGTGGATGCCAGAGAGACGAGGATATTTACTTCCCACTGTCTATACGTAGCCTGTAGTGCTACATAGTGCGTAGTCACCTATATGGTTCTCATGTTTGCATCTTGTTGGTGGATGCCAGAGAGACGAGGATAGTTACTTCCCACTGTCTATACGTAGCCTGTAGTGCTACGTAGTGCGTAGTCACCTATATGGTTCTCATGTTTGCATCTTGTTGGTGGATGCTAGAGAGACGAGGATATTTACTTCCCACTGTCTATACGTAGCCTGTAGTGCCACATACTGCTTAGTCACCTATATGGTTCTCATGTTTGCATCTTGTTGGTGGATGCCAGAGAGACGAGGATAGTTACTTCCCACTGTCTATACGTAGCCTGTAGTGCCACATACTGCTTAGTCACCTATATGGTTCTCATGTTTGCATCTTGTTGGTGGATGCTAGAGAGACGAGGATATTTACTTCCCACTGTCTATACGTAGCCTGTAGTGCCACATAGTGCGTAGTCTCCTATATGGTTCTCATGTTTGCATCTTGTTGGTGGATGCCAGAGAGACGAGGATATTTACTTCCCACTGTCTATACGTAGCCTGTAGTGCCACATACTGCTTAGTCACCTATATGGTTCTCATGTTTGCATCTTGTTGGTGGATGCTAGAGAGACGAGGATAGTTACTTCCCACTGTCTATACGTAGCCTGTAGTGCCACATAGTGCGTAGTCACCTATATGGTTCTCATTTTTGTATCTTGTTGGTGGATGCTAGAGAGACGAGTATAGTTACTTCCCACTGTCTATACGTAGCCTGTAGTGCCACATAGTGCGTAGTCACCTATATGGTTCTCATGTTTGCATCTTGTTGGTGGATGCCAGAGAGACGAGGATATTTACTTCCCACTGTCTATACGTAGCCTGTAGTGCCACATAGTGCGTAGTCACCTATATGGTTCTCATGTTTGCATCTTGTTGGTGGATGCTAGAGAGACGAGGATAGTTACTTCCCACTGTCTATACGTAGCCTGTAGTGCCACATAGTGCGTAGTCACCAATATGGTTCTCATGTTTGTATCTTGTTGGTGGATGCTAGAGAGACGAGGATAGTTACTTCCCACTGTCTATACGTAGGCTGTAGTGCCACATAGTGCGTAGTCACCTATATGGTTCTCATGTTTGCATCTTGTTGGTGGATGCCAGAGAGACGAGGATATTTACTTCCCACTGTCTATACGTAGCCTGTAGTGCCACATAGTGCTTAGTCACCTATATGGTTCTCATGTTTGCATCTTGTTGGTGGATGCCAGAGAGACGAGGATATTTACTTCCCACTGTCTATACGTAGCCTGTAGTGCCACATAGTGCGTAGTCACCTATATGGTTCTCATGTTTGCATCTTGTTGGTGGATGCTAGAGAGACGAGGATATTTACTTCCCACTGTCTATACGTAGCCTGTAGTGCCACATAGTGCGTAGTCACCTATATGGTTCTCATGTTTGCATCTTGTTGGTGGATGCCAGAGAGACGAGGATATTTACTTCCCACTGTCTATGCTTAGCCTGTAGTGCCACATAGTGCGTAGTCACCTATATGGTTCTCATGTTTGCATCTTGTTGGTGGATGCCAGAGAGACGAGGATATTTACTTCCCACTGTCTATGCTTAGCCTGTAGTGCCAAATAGTGCGTAGTCACTTATATGGTTCTCATGTTTGCATCTTGTTGGTGGATTGAATTAACACTCACTACTTTATGTTTTACTCACAAATATGTGACCTCATCTATATCTTAAATTGTTTGTGTAGGGTGGGTATATAGGTTATTGTTCTGCAGGGTGCAGCTATATAAAAATTATCTTTACAAAGTAATTAAAATTGAATAAAACTGACTTACTTACTCAAGCCCTTGTAACATTTAAGAATATAGATGTACGGGAGGAAAACAGGTCATAAGTTTCTTGTTCCACTTGAATGGTCTTAAAATACGATGTTTAAGTCTTTAATTAGCCATGATTCTATATAAAACAGTAATAACAGCATAATAATAAGTATTATTAAAAAAAAAAAAACACACACACACAAAACAGTATAAACAATAATAATTATTTAACAATATAAAAATGCACACATACTCACACAATATAAAAAAATGTTTTCATTAAATATAGCACTATGAAACAAAATAATAATAATAAATAAATTGTCTTATATAAGATATAACAAAAACTTCAAGAACATTCTTAAAATATATATATCTAATTTACTAGCCTAATTTATTAATACTAACGTATTAACAAAACCCGTTATTCAACAATAAAAAAACCATCAAACATATATATCACTAGCAACAGAAACAAAATAAAAAACCAATATAGATTTTATATTCTTAAGCCTTTTTTGAAATTGATAATCAATCGGTAGCTCATTGAACATTTTGGAATGGCGAAACTCAGCGAGTTCTTTCCATATGTACTCGTATTACAGAGCCGTGGTGTTTAATAACATTCAAGACTTCTAAATTCATACGCACGATTATATTAGGAACTTTGAACTTACCACAATGGTAAAACATTTGAACTAATTTAAGTTTGTAAAATTCATACGGATAAAGTGTGTTGTAATTAATAAATAATGATCGAATGTCATGGTTATTTATGTGACGTAACTGATTAGATATATTCCAAAGTGTTCTGCGTTGCAGCGTTTCAATTCGCATCAAAAACGTTCTGGAAGCAGTTACACCATACTTCTACACCATAAAGGATATGAGATTCAATGGAATGGATATTATTAATGTCAGAGCCGAATGAGGAAGTGTATATCTAAGTTAATACAATTTAGCAGCAATTGGTGTAAGTTTACTTAAAAGATAGTTTGTATGGTTTTCTCATTTTAATTTGTGGTCTATTAAAACACCTAAAAATATTTGGTTTCTAGTACCACTTTTAGCAAAGGACATGAACAGTTCTGTTGTGATTAAGAAATAAGCTGTCGTGGCTGCGTATATTAGGCTGTTGGTTAGGTAGATTATGTGAGAATGAAAGTTCATAACTAATGATTTTTTAACATTTATCGTGAGTTTTCTATCATGTGCCTAACGTAGCAACGTATTGTAGTCAGATTCAGCTGTATTAAAATCTTTGTGCGCTGTAACAAGAACCGTATCATCAGCATACATAAATATTTTACGGCTAAATGGATATTTCATTAAACTATTAACATAAATATTAAATATAAGTTGGTCGGTAGCGTAGTTGGTTCAATCCCACCTTTATGTGCTAAGGTTCTCAGTTCGATCCCAATCAGAGTTAATACATTTTGAGAAGGATCAGCTGATAATCACCGGCTGTTCATTTGTCATTGGGCTATTAATTAATGCCACTTTCTAAGGAATAGTCGGCCTTAGTTTGTAACAATGACTATATTCCCTCATCTACACTCACCACACTCATTCGAAATCCATATTCGCCCATATCTTGAAGATCGGCGTCTTATAAATAAATAAAATAAATAAATAAATAAACAAAATATAGCCTAAAATACTTCCCTGGGTTACTCCTACATTAATAGTTACATTTTTACTCTTGGTATGACCTATTTTCACAGTAATTACTCTATTTTTAAGGTAACTAGAAAACCATTGTAATAAATTACCTGTAATACCGATTTATTTTAGTTCATTTAACAAGATAAGCCCTACAATGGTCAAATGTGCCAAATGCTTTAGAGTAGTCTATATCAATTGCAATAATGTGCTTTCTGTTATTAAGATTTTCATTAATAAAATTAACATAATCCAATAAAAGCGTTTCTGTGCCCTTGCCTTTTTGAAAACCATATTGATTAGTATGCAATATATTATTTTATTAAAATATATTTATTTAAATAAAATGACACATATTTTTCAAAAACGTTCCCAATAACTGGCAGTATACAATTGGGTGATAATTTTTTAGTAAGTTACGAGGCCGATACCGTGTTACTAGCGCACTTATTAGAAGCGCACAAGGGTTAAAGCGTGTTAGGAGCGCACACGAGAGTCCAATCTGACCTGCCGGCGGTCTGGTATAATATCCTGGCCATACATAGATTATACAAGGTGGAGTGCACATCCAAGTTCAAATTTAAATATTTGTGAATTGAAAATTTCAATCAAAACTAACACAACAAATGAAAAAGTAACATTTGATTATGTTTTTGTTTTTCTTCCGCTTAAATACGACAAATTTAAGTGTTTCAAGCCCAAGTTAAGGAGCGCATGTTTAGTAACATGTAATTCCAGGCATTGAGTGTAATTATCAACAACAAATATAATAACATACTACGAGATATCAAGTGTAATGTTACTTTGAAATGAGTTGTTATTATGTATAATTACAATTTAAATATTATTATATTTTTCATTTTACGAATTGTTGTGTTAGTTATTTTTGTTATTGTTATTGAAAGACTATAATAAAAATGTATGTATGTATGTATAATTACAATTTAAATATTATTATATTTTTCATTTTACGAATTGTTGTGTTAGTTATTTTTGTTATTGTTATTGAAAGACTATAATAAAAATGTATTGTGATGTTTTTACAATAAGGTTTAAAAAATGTTGCACAGTAAAATAATATTTAGAAATTATTGTTAATTATTTATTTGTTTTAGAAATTAACATATCTTGTGCCAGCCGCTTCAGTATTACTGGAATGAGTTATTTGATTCCAGGCATTGAGTGTAATTATCAGCTGTGTTGGCGTCTCAAATCTGAATAATTCTCTGAATAGTTAGGTACAGCAGTTTACTTTACAGAAAAGTATAGTACAACGCGGGTTGTAACACAGTATTTATTAAATATATCATAGATAAACATTTTTAACATAGCTATATTTTCTTGTATAATGGTATTTGTTACTCTCAAATAAAACTATAATAAAACTTAATTTGACATTTTTACAGCTATATCAACAATGATTATTGTTAGAATATTTTATCGGACATGGAAGTAACGTTCAATTGAATGGCTGAAGCCAATGCTGCTATATTCTCATCCATAAACTAGTTCATTTAGTCATACTTACAGAAATGACTGGAGACACCCCTTTGGTGTCTCCGGTACTTTTAAATAATGAACTTCCTTTTAACAATTCCAATAGATAAATCTGACAAATATGTCCCTAAGTGATATTGAGAAACACCTGTATCTATGCACTTTTAATATTGCAATATAGGGGAAATGGCCTACGACCATATGGGCAATAGAAGAACCACATTTTAGAATAAATTTATTTAAATAAAACATTTGAATAAATTTATGTCAGTAATCACCTGATTGTGTTTAGGGTCAAGCAAAACTAGATTATTAAATCACCCCTTCTATATACTGTATCGATAACGTAAATGACTAAAATAAGTAGTTATTACTAACAAACACGTCTAATACTGTACTTAGGCAATAACATTTTGACAATAATTTAATTAAAAACAATCTTCTAACTACTCTTCAAACATTTCCCCCAAATTGTCGCATTTATTAATATGAGTGTGAGCAGGGTGTCACAGGATTTGTAAATTTGAGGTAGATACTGATGGACCTAATTTGTACATTATTATAACTAATTACAGCAATACTCAAGTGGCTGGGACAAGAGATGTTTATTTTTAAAACAAATTAAATTTTCAACAATATTTTCTAAATATTATTCTACTATGTAACTTTTTTTAATCCTAAATTTAAAAACATCACAATGCATTTTTTTATTATAGTCTTTCGATAACACATCCAAATGTACAATAGTTCTTAAGATTTATTAATGCCACTTCTATTGTTAACTAGTTAAGTTTTAATACCCACCATCTGCCACTACTGTACTATGATATGTATTGTTTTCATTACTGTATATTCTTTAATATTACACTGTTTTTTGTTTTTGTTTTTTTATTTCTAAATGTAATGTATAAAATATGTAATTTCTGGATCCTGCTGATAAGTGAGTTCTCACTTAGCAGGGCCACTGCATGTAATATTTCTTGAATAAAGATATTCTATTCTATAACATTAACAAAAGTAATAGATACAATAATAAGTAAAATCATAAATATAATAATATATAATATTAAAATTACATATAATACTAACTAAGTTCAACAACCTTACACTTGCTGTCTCGTAGTAGGTATGTTATTAGTTGTTGTTGATAATTACACTCAATGACTGGAATTAAATTTTACTAAACATGTGATCCTTAACTTGAGCTTAAAACACTCAAAATTGTCGTATTGAACTGGGGAAAAAACTGAAATATAATTAAATAATGTTACTTTTACATCCGTCGTGTTTATTTTTAAAGAAATTTTCGATCCACAAATTTTTAAATTTGAACTAAGATGAGCACTCAAACTTGTATAATTGATTTATGGCCAGGGGATTATACCGGCAGCCGGATGTCAGATTGGGAGATTTCCAATTGCACCGGGGTCAGGGATCGGCCCCAAACTGATGTGTCCAGTTGCACCGGAGCCCCTTTTGGGGGGTGTTCCAATTGCACCAGAGGCCCTTGTTTATGACATGAGCCGGGAAAGTCCAACCAGGCCAGATTCCTAGTACAGTAACCCCAAGCTGACCGTGCCAAATTCCACACCCTTTGTTATGACATGAGTCATGAGTCGGTTAGGTTAGGTTAGGTTAGGTTAGGTTAGGTTAGGTTAGGTTAGGTTAGATGTTAGTGTTGCCACGGATAAACACAAAATTAAACATTAAATACATAGTTACCATATTTATTAGTTAGAACCTGCTATGGTCTACCATTAGTATGTGCCACGAAACATCGGCAAGTGTTTGATAGAATATTCCATTGCGAAATTGTTAAACACTTATAAACTATGTTTGAAGAAATGTAGTGGGGTGGGGAAGGAAGGGGCCTTCCAATTGCACCGGCTCCGGCGGTCGAAGGAATTTGCAGCGGGGATAAGTGAGGTGGGTAGATTTTGACCACCGGTGCATCTGGACACTTTTCGGACGGAGGAATGTTTTGACCCGTGGAAATTCCTTTGACCGCCGGTGCAACTGGATATCAGCCGTCAGATTGGACCCTCCGGGCCCCAGGTAGTCCTGGGCTCATAACACGTGCGCTATTAACACGAAATCTACCAAGTGTATATCGGTGACTACTTGAATATTGAGCGCAATGTTGGTTAGCCCGAACAAACCACCTGCGACAATGAATCATCGTTTGTTACAACAGGTAGAGACGCTGCTTGCTTAAATTATTCATTGAACAAGTGTGTAAAAGAATGATTTATGTAAGTGTAAGAGCATCATCTCAACATTGTTTTAAAGAGACCGTGCTCTGAGTAAAATTATGTTGGTTAAAAAAGATTTTTGGACTCATATGTTTTAGTATTGTTCAGTTGAATATACACGAAGGAACTAAAATACATATAAGGATTTTAAAAAAAATCGTAGAGGCTTATTTTCAGTCATAAAACTATTTGTTTTTAAGTGGTCCTTAGAAGTATGGGTTTACCGTGAATTACTCTGCTATATAAATAGCAGCTTATATAAAGCTGTACTGCTGCTGCTATATAAAACAGCTTGTACTTTGAACTGTATAGATAATTTAAGCACTGTTAAATAAAATTGAGCTACCAACAAAGTTTTTTTCGTAGTTTTAACAAGATGTAGTTTAAGTATTAAGTAGAACAGTTGTTTAGTTTTAAAGATAAATAAAGAAATACGATAAGCATACAGGTATTCAAAGCATAGTACGTTCGTGATGGGGATATCCTCAATGGTAAACAACCTTTTACTTAAATGCTTAAAAGTCAAAAGCACGTCATACTTTTTTGTACGTGGATAGCTACTTCGGTCAGTATTTCGGTCAGTATATTCAGAGGTAGACAACTTTCATCTAGAGAAGTTGTTCCAGTCCCAGGAAACGCGAACTTTCTACTTCCTCGCCTCTTGGATCCTGTCTGCCTGCGCCATGTCGCACAGCCGGATCCATGTCAGCGGGTCACGTGACAGCCTACACACATCTTTGGATTTGGATGGTAAAATTCTTATTAGTACCAAATTGTTGATTTAATTACTACATTTAAAAAGTTGTCTAAATGTATTACACAGTGTGTAAAACACGAAGGCTTTTTGTGTACACGCGTATTTTAAACAAATCCTACTAAACTAGTTTTTCAGTAAATGTAGCCTTCAGTTTATCTTTGCACAACTTCATGGTACAGATGAATATGCTAAGTGTAGTCAGTACCACGCAGGCACAATATTATAATTATCGCCATTTTCAATTTAGAATGGGAACAAACATTTTAAATTAGGTAGCCTACATTTTTGCTGATGCATGAGGCACATGATAACCTAATTCGACGACAATCGACTCATGCGGCCGTGATAGTGATAGAAACAAACATACAGAACACTTAACAGGATATAACCATGATGTGTAAATACTTGTAGATACCAAACAGGATGTAACTTTGGTGTGTAAAACACTTGTAGATACCCAACAGAATGTAACCGTGGTGTGTTATACACTTGTAGATACCCAACAAGATGTAACTTTGGTGTGTAAAACACTTGTAGATACCCAACAGAATGTAACCATGGTGTGTAAAACACTTGTAGATACCCAACAGGATGTAACTTTGGTGTGTAAAACACTGGTAGATACCCAACAGGATGTATCCATGATGTGTTATACACTTGTAGATACCCAACAAGATGTAACTTTGGTGTGTAAAACACTTGTAGATACCCAACAGAATGTAACCATGGTGTGTTATACACTTGTAGATACACAACAAGATGTAACTTTAGTGTGTAAAACACTTGTAGATACCCAACCGAATGTAACCATGGTGTGTAAAACACTTGTAGATACCCAACAGGATGTAACTTTGGTGTGTAAAAAACTTGTAGATACCCAACAGGATGTAACTTTGGTGTGTAAAACACTTGTAGACACCCAACAGGATGTAACCATGATGTGTAAAGCACTTGTAGACACCCAACAGGATGTAACCATGGTGTGTAAAACACTTATAGACACCTAACAAGGTGTAGCCATGGTGTGTAAAACACTTGTAGACACCCAACAGGATGTAACCATGGCGTGTAAAAACACTTGTAGACACCCAACAGGATATAACCATGGTGTGTAAAACATTTGTAGACACCCAACAGGGTGTAAGTGTGGTGTGTAAAACAATTGTAGACACCCAACAGGGTGTAACCATGGTGTGTAAAACACTTATAGACACCCAACAGGATGTAACCATGGTGTGTAAAACACTTGTAGACACCCAACAGGGTGTAACCATGGTGTGTAAAACACTTGTAGACACCCAACAGGATGTAGCCATGGTGTATAAAACACTTGCAGATACCCAACAGGATGTAACCATGGTGTGTAAAATATCTGTAGACACTACAGAGTATGTAACCATGGTGTGTAAATACTTGTAGATACACAACAGGATGTAACTATGGTGTGTAAAACATTTGTAGACACTACAGAGTATGTAACCATGGAGAGTAAAACACTTGTAGACACTTTTTATTGTAATCTTAAGATGCCGTAACTGGCGATTAATGCATTAATAAAAAAATTAAATATTGTGGGATTATTAAAAATGTTAAATCCATCGAAATTCTACTAAGTACCAAGCAAAGAAACTTATAGACACCCAACAAACATATCATAGCGTGTAAAATATTTGTAGATACCCAACAGGATGTAATTATGGTCTGTAAAGCACTTGTAGTCAATTATCAGAATGTAACAATGGTATGTTGTACACACCTAAAAAAATGTAACCATCGTGTATAAAATACTAATTTTGTGGACGTCTAACGGAATGTAATTAAGGTGTATAAAACATTTCCTTTTATGAACGACTGACAGAATGTGACCAAGGTGTATAAAATACTTCCTTTGTGAACGACTAACAGAATGTGACCAAGATGTATAAAACACTTCCTTTGTGAAAGACTGACAGAATGTGACCAAGATGTATAAAACAATTCCTTTGAGGACGACTGACAGAATATGACCAAGATGTATAAAATACTTCCTTTGTGAACGACTGACAGAATGTGACCAAGATGTATAAAACAATTCCTTTGAGAACGACTGACAGAATGTAACCAAGATGTATAAAACAATTCCTTTGAGGACGACTGACAGAATATGACCAAGATGTATAAAACACTTCCTTTGCAAACGATTGACAGAATGTGACTAAGATGTATAAAACACTTCCTTTGTGAACGACTAACAGAATGTGATCAAGGTGTATTAAACACTTCTTTTGCGAACGACTGACAGAATGTGACCAAGATGTATAAAACATTTCTTTTGCGAACGACTGACAGAATGTGACCAAGATGTATAAAACACTTCCTTTGCGAACGACTGACAGAATGTGACCAAGATGTATAAAACACTTCCTTTGCGAACGACTGACAGAATGTGACAAAGTTGTATAAAACACTATCTTTGTGAACGACTAACAGAATGTGACTAAGATGTATAAAACACTTCCTTTGCGAACGACTGACAGAATGTGACAAAGTTGTATAAAACACTATCTTTGTGAACGACTAACAGAATGTGACCAAGATGTATAAAACACTTCCTTTGCTAACGACTGACAGAATGTGACAAAGTTGTATAAAACACTATCTTTGTGAACGACTAACAGAATGTGACCAAGATGTATAAAACACTTCCTTTGCGAACGACTGACAGAATGTGACAAAGTTGTATAAAACACTATCTTTGTGAACGACTAACAGAATGTGACCAAGATGTATAAAATACTTCCTTTGCGAACGACTGACAGAATGTGACAAAGTTGTATAAAACACTATCTTTGTGAACGACTAACAGAATGTGACCAAGATGTATAAAACACTTCCTTTGCGAACGACTGACAGAATGTGACAAAGTTGTATAAAACACTATCTTTGTGAACGACTAACAGAATGTGACCAAGATTTATAAAACACTTCCTTTGCGAACGACTGACAGAATGTGACAAAGTTGTATAAAACACTATCTTTGTGAACGACTAACAGAATGTGACCAAAATGTATAAAACACTTCCTTTGCGAACGATTGACAGAATGTGACCAAGATGTATAAAACAATTCCTTTGTGAACGACTGACAGAATGTGACCAAGATGTATAAAATAATTCCTTTGTGAACGACTGACAGAATGTGACCAAGATGTATAAAACAATTCCTTTGTGAACGACTAACAGAATGTGACCAAGATGTATAAAACAATTCCTTTGTGAACGACTGACAGAATGTGACCAAGATGTATAAAACAATTCCTTTGTGAACGACTTACAGAATGTGACCAAGATGTATAAAACAATTCCTTTGTGAACGACTGACAGAATGTGACCAAGATGTATAAAACAATTCCTTTGCGAACGATTGACAGAATGTGACCAAGATGAATAAAACAATTCCTTTGTGAACGACTGACAAAATGTGACCAAGATGTATAAAATAATTTCTTTGTGAACGACTGACAGAATGTGACCAAGATGTATAAAACAATTCCTTTGTGAACGAATGACAGAATGTGACCAAGATGTATAAAACAATTCCTTTGTGAACGAATGACAGAATGTGACCAAGATGTATAAAACAATTCCTTTGTGAACGACTGACAGAATGTGACCAAGATGTATAAAATAATTTCTTTGTGAACGACTGACAGAATGTGACCAAGATGTATAAAACAATTCCTTTGTGAACGAATGACAGAATGTGATCATGTGGTGTAAAACACGTCAATTTTGGACACCAAACAGAGATCTCATTCTCTTTACGTGTTCCGTATAGAATCTTGAAATATCATGTATATCTGACCCCTTTTACCTACTCGGTGTGCACCTTTGGCACTTTTGGTTAGTTGTTGGAACATTGTAAAATTCTGTAACACTCTCTGCCGACTTGTGTTCATTTGCTGATGGTAGGATATTCTTCGCCAACTTAATATGGAACGTTGATAATCTATGATATATTATCATTTAATTAATATGTAGTATTTTGCGCAATAATTCGTTATTCGTTGGAAGGAGATAAATCTAAATAAACAGATTATATTTTAATTTTACTAAGACATTCGTGGTTTGTTTTATATTAGTTACTATGGTATTCATTATTCTTAACTTTTAATATTTAACTCTTGTACAGAGATCCGTGTCACGAGGTCAGCGAGGTGGACCCCGGGCACTGTGGGTACTGTTATGTCGCCGGGGGTCAGCCATGGGTCGGCCTCCGGTAATACTGAGTGGTAACTCCGTGAATGGAGTCATGCCGTGATCGTCGTTATGGAGTACATTTCCAACAATAGGTACTTGTTTATGGTCCTCCCGTCCCGTTACAAGAATAGAAGTGAATTCAATTTGTGTAAAACTAACTACACTACAGTCATCATTGCATATAGTGTATAAATGCAAGATAGCCCGTATAAATGCAATCCTCTTAGAGATTTGTAATGAATCTGTAATGGGTAGACGTTACATGTGACGTAGTTCAATAGTAACAGAAAATTTAATCAACAAATAAATAAATATCCTTAGTTTTATAATTTATAATTTTAAGAACCCTTAAAACGTGGAGATTCGTTTTGAATCAATACATTTTTACGTATGACAAATAGTTATTAACACAGCTTGACAATCAGTGTTAATTTTATTATATTCAATACAGTTTTTGATACACGAAGTTTGTTGTGTATATAATTGGTCGGTAGCGTAGTTGGTTCAATCCCAGCTTCATGTGCTAAAGATTCTCAGTTCGATCCCAATCAGAGTCAATACATTTTGAGAAGGATCAGCTGATAATCACCGGCTGTTCATTTGTCAATGGACTATTAATTAATGACACTTTCTAAGGAATAGTCGGCCTTAGTTTGTAACAATGACTACATTCGCTCATCTACACTCATCACACTCATTCGAAATGCATATTCGCCCATATCTTGATGATCGGCGTCTTATGAATAAATAAAAAATAAATAAATAAATATTCTCAAACATTGTGCATAAATTCTTTGATGACGTGTAGCTTCATGATGAAACCGAATTGAGTCAAATTTCAGGAGAAAAATAAAAGATTATTATTATTGTTATATTTTAATCATAATTTTTATAAACCTTAAAACCTTTGGATTCATTTCCTACTTTAACGATAGCGTATTTCATATCTGACAAACATATTCAATATCATAATACTCTTTGCTGGCGAGGTGGCTCAGGCTTCGGACTGCGGAGGGCAAAGTCCAGGGTTCGAATCCCCACCATCGATGTATGAACTAATGGTCGCGCGCTGTGTGGCAGGACAGCGGTCCGGCATCAAGCGGCTACCCCCACCACTATCCAGTCAACCCGAGCACTCTGTCATATGGCACTATATTCGTTTTGAAGCATATAAGAGTATGTTTTGGGGCAATTAAGTTTAAACACCACTTGTTAATACAGTCCTAGGTTAGTATGCATTTCATTTGAACGAAATGAAATCGTTCGCAGAATAAATCGTTCCAAAAGGATTAACTAAACAGGAACTAGACAAATCAACTTACTCGAATTATTAGTACCTTTATTCACATAAATATGAAACAAATTCATGAAAATGTGAAAAACATATATACAGAGTGTTAAAAAAATGTGGGGCAAAACTTCAGAAAATGATTAAATAGGTGAAAATAAACAAAAAGTTTCTATGATAAAGTGTCTTAACTCGCTTAGTTTGGTATCTGTCTGCCTGTGTGTTTTGAAAAAAATACCTTATCTCCCAAACTGTATTAGATATAGTTATGAAACTTGACATAAATATTTAACTTCACACCATACTCTATACTCTAAAAAAATTAAATAATATTTTCATCCGTTTCAAAATGGCGGCCATTTAAAAATGTTAAAGATACATTTCATAAAAACCAAAAGAAAAAACAAAAAAATTGTTTCGGTAATAAATATTTAGCTTAAAACAAGGCAAATCTTTTGATACCTCATTTGTTATAATTGGAAAGTAAATAACTGAGAAATGTTATTTTCTGATTGTGTGCAAAATGTTTTTTTCAATATTCGTATACTTGTGTCTATTGGCTTGAACAAAACCATCAGTCAAATTTGGCACACAATCAGTAAAATAACATTATCTCAGTTATTTACTGTCCGACTATAACAAAAGAGTTATCTTGTTTTAAGCCAAATATTATTTATCGTAACAATTTTTAGTTTTTGCTTTGGTTTTCATGAAATTAGCATTAAAATGTTTAAATGGCCGCCATTTTGAAATGGATAAAAATATTATTTTTTTTAGAGTATATAGGTGGTGTGAAGTTCAATATTCATGTCAAGTTTCAAAACTATAGCTAATACCGTTTGGGAGATAAGGTATATTTTTAAAAACACACAGACAGACAGATGCCAAACTAAGTGAGTTAAGACACCTCTTCATAAAAACCTTTTTGTTTATTTTTACCTATTTAATCCTTTCCTCAAGTTTTGCTCCACATTATTTAACGTATACACAGGGTGAGTCACTACTAACTACATTAGCTTCACCAGCTGGTTCCACTGACAAAAAGGAAGAACAAAATTTATATAAACCATAGTCCGATTCTCAACCGTTTGGCTGTAATGGTGTATTTTTGATTTTTTTTTAAATTACTCGACTTGTTACTGTTAGTTTGACGATAAAAGTAAACCAATTTTATTTATGACATGGAAATTAATACAATTTGAAAGAGTATTAAATTCCCTATAAATTAACCATAGTACTTCAATAACAACCCCTTATAGAACGTTTTGGAATAACTGTAAAGTTGAACATTTTTGTTGCAAACTTTCTCCTTTAAAATTCAAGACTCGATTAAAACAGTTAAATTATTTGTATTGTTATGTTAAATTACTGAAAAAAACTTCCTTATTTAATTATCTTCAAAATGATTTATAAATATTAATGGGTCATACTTGAAAGAGAAATTTCATTAAAATATAGATAAGGTAAAGTATTATTAGGATTCATCGTATTAGTTATAAACACCAACCTAATGTCTTTGTATCTTAATTTCTGTACCAGCTAAATATTTTGACTAAATCAGCTGATTTGGGGTTGAATAGCTGTTTTTGAATAGGAAATTTTGAGGGACTGCTTGTATCCCTTAGGAGTGGACTATCGAAAAATCGTTTTTTCACTGGGTCCCTTCGATACTAAAGCTAACTTCCTTTAAAATTCGTGGAAATCCGTTCGGTGGTTTTTGAGATTATGTGATCAGTCAGTGAGTGAGTAGTATTTGGCTTATATATATATATATATATATATATATATATATATATAATATATATATAATATATATCTATATCTATAAAATCCAATGTATGTTTGTCTGCTTGTCTGTCCTTTATGCACTACCAAACCGTCAGCCGATCGCCATGAAACTTGGGGAAGTTGTTCTATATACCCCAGGGAAGGTTTCTGTCCTATTCCCGTTTCTTTAATCCCTCAAGGCTCCATCCATTGGACTTCTAAAGTTTCAATGTTAATCAAATAGCAGGATGCATGAAGGTATAATAAGTCAAATATAAAAAGAATATCAGCTGTGGGTTTTAAATATGTCAAAATTAAATTAAACCATGTGTTAATTTTTTAAAATGTTTATATTTTTATGTTTTGATTTCTTGTAAATAAACTAACTTACACGACATGTTAATTTTAGTTCTTGATGGGTCTTCTATAAAAATTATGCCACCCAAAAGGAAATGTATAGGGCGATGCACACCTGAAGCACGAAGGAAAAGAGCTGCTCGATCTTCAGAAACTGACGAGCAAAGAGAAGCAAGACTAGAAGCTGATCGAAGACAAACTGCTGAAGCCCGAGCTAATGAAACCAACGAGCAACGGGAAGCAAGACTAGAAGCTGTTAGAAGACAAATTGCTGAAGCCCGAGCGAATGAAACCAACGAGGAACGGGAAGCAAGACTAGAAGCTGATCGAAGACAAACTGCTGAAGCCCGAGCTAATGAAACCAACGAGCAACGGGAAGCAAGACAAGAAGCTGTTAGAAGACAAACTGCTGAAGCCCGAGCTAATGAAACCAACGAGCAACGGGAAGCAAGACTGGGCAGCAATCGAGAGCGTAATGCTCGATTCAGACGGCCACTAGATGCTGATTTCAACTACAATCCTGAATATGACTACGGTGCCCATAGAAGTATCGTCATTGGGAAAATGGACAAAGTATGCACATGTTGGTGGGCTTTTAAGTTCAAAACTGAATCACCAGGAATGTGCTGCGCTGGTGGTAAAGTAAAATTGCCAGAATTGAACATACCACCCGAACCATTGTCTTCGTTGGTATCTGGAGATACTGCCCAGTCGAAGCATTTCTTGAAAAACATTTGCAAGTACAATTCATGTTTCCAAATGACATCGTTCGGTGCAACTGAAATTATTCGTGATAATTATATGCCAAAATTTAAAGTTCAAGGGCAAATTTATCATCGTACTGGATCCCTTCTATCACTGCCAGACTCAAACCACCATTTACCTGTGAAAGGAGGTCTGATTGCTTTTACATCTTCTATTTGTGCAGATGTAAGCAGAATATACATCAGGCATGGTCTTCTGTTTCAAATCAGTCGACAAAACTTTGGCAAGGATGCGCTATACAATTATGTCCCGCCATTGACTGGATGGTGGTGGGGGTATCCGCTTGGTGTCGGACAGCGTGTCGCCTCGGCGTTCAGCGAGCAATCTATTTGTTTATACATCGATGATCCCCACTGAGCCAACGGTCGGTATTTCACTCGTTGAATAAAGTTCACGTACAGGCTTGCAAGCCCATGTAAACTGGTGAATGAAGTTTTAATTTCAAAATATATATATATAAAAATAAAATGTATTTATTAGTCAAAGGTTCCAAAGTGGTGTTCATTTGGGGATGTCCAATTGTCCAAGTGTATGGCTGGGTCAATGCCATTGTACGTTGTATTGGTTTGGGGGGAAGTTAAAGCCACTCTAAGTGTATGGGTGGGTCTATGCCATTGTACGGTGTATGGATTGGCGGGTAGGTCAAAGCCACTCTAAGTGTGTGGGTGGGTCAATACAATGGTACGTAGTATGGGTAGGCCTATGCCACTGTACGTCGTATGGGTTGGCGGGTAGGTCAAAGCCACTGTACGTAGTATGGATTGGCAGGTAGGTAAAAGCCACTGTACGTAGTATGAGTAGGCCTATGCCACTGTACGTTGTATGGGTTGGCGGGTAGGTCAAAGCCACTGTACGTTGTATGGGTAGGCGAGTAGGTCAAAGCCACTCTAAGTGTATGGGTGGGTCAATGCCATTGTACGTTGTATCGGTTGGCGGGTAGGTCATATTTATTTATTTTATTTATTTATTTATTCATAAGACACCGATCGTCAAGATATGGGCGAATATGGATTTCGAATGAGTGTGATGAGTGTAGATGAGCGAATGTAGTCATTGTTACAAACTAAGGTCGACTATTCCTTAGAAAGTGTCATTAATTAATAGCCCAATGACAAATGAACAGCCGGTGGTTATCAGCTGATCCTTCTCAAAATGTATTATGACTCTGATTGGGATCGAACTGAGAACCTTTAGCACATGAAGCTGGGATTGAACCAACTACGCTACCGACCAATTTAGCCACTCTAAGTGTATGGGTGGGTCAATGCCATTGTATGTTGTATCGGTTGGTGGGTAGGTCAAAGCCACTCTAAGTGTATGGGTGGGTCAATGCCATTGTACGTTGTATGGGTGGGTCAATGCCATTGTATGTTGTATCGGTTGGCGGGTAGGTCAAAGCCACTCTAAGTGTATGGGTGGATCAATGCCATTGTACGTTGTATGGGTTGGCGGGTAGGTCAAAGCCACTCTAAGTGTATGGGTGGGTCAATGCCATTGTACGTTGTATGGGTGGGTCAATGCCATTGTACGTTGTATCGGTTGGCGGGTAGGTCAAAACCACTCTATGTGTATGGATGGGTCAATGCCATTGTACGTTGTATCGGTTCGTGGGTAGGTCAAAGCCACTCTAAATGTATGGTTGGGTCAATGCCATATTTTTCAATGGATTGGAAAAACCGTATATTTTTAAAATTTTCAAAGTTTAATTGGCTGTGGATTACTCGTTTGGGGCAGCACGGGAGCAGATAGTTTTGGCCGGATTTTTAAAATTCAAAAGAAAGCAATAAGGATATTATTCAGGTAACCATTCAGATCTCATTGCAGACCTTTTTTTATTTCTGGTAAAATTCTAACACTTCCAAGCTTATATATTTTTGAAATGTGTAAATATTTTGTTAAATACCGTAATAAATTAAAAATCCTTATAATTTAAATCATAATACGAGGCAGAATATCATAACACATCCACTTCGCACAACAAGTAAATTTGAACGATCAACTTATTACAGAACTTGTAAAATAATGAATAAGTTATTTATGAATAGTACAAATATAAAATTTGATCAAACATTTTTAAAAAAGGTCAAGAGGCTGTTGTGTGATAATGCTTATTATTCAATTGATGAATTCCTCAATGCTGAGGTGGGGTCACTAATTTAACTTAAATAATATGATAACTAGCTATAATTATTAGAATTTTGTCCATACCATTGATATATTGTAAATAATGTTATTTTCTTTAATTGACTGTATTATTGACAATTTCTATGTACTAAGTGTATTTAAATGGAAATAAACGTCTTATGTACGTCGTATGGGTAGGTCAATGCCACTGCAAGTGTTCTCGTTACAATCTTGTATCGGGGCTTTTTACAATGCATGAACTCAGGTGTGCAAACTGCAATATCACTTCTTCTGTCTTCTCTTAGTGTTCGGTGGACCTACAATATTTGTTTTCGTTGGAACGGTGTTATGCTCAAGATGTTTAATAACTGTTGAGCCTAATGCATTGCTTTAGTGAATTTAATAGGTAAGCCTAGTAGATGGAGTAGCTGTTGTGTTCAATGTGTGCTTCGGCATGTAGATGTGGTTTCAACTCAATGGTCGTGCATTTTAATTAGCACGCGACCTTGCTCGTCTCACGCGCATCCTTCACGGCACGGTGCAGGCGACAGTTTACACTGATTCGCGGCGAGAGAGAGTGACAGGCGCACTATTACACTAGTCTCGATATGTATATGGACTAGATAATAAGAATCAAACAGAAAAACACATAAATTAAACATTTTGATTTTTTTAAATCTAAAATCAAAGAAGTGATCAAAAGTATTCCAAGGTGCAACTTCTATAAGTTTCTTACCAATTCATAGTTAAATACCAAAATTAGCTGAGAGTTAATGTTATCAGTTTGTGGACTAATGTCCTGCGACGATTAGCTGGCTACCAGCTGTTGAGGTTGGCTCTCTTGGATTGGAAGTACAGGGCCAATCGGCGCTCAAGGATTAGTTTTGGTGAGGAACATTTTGGTTGCCTAAAATCAGGGCTAGTTTATACAAGGGTTGGTTGTTAATCTCCCTCTCTCGCCTTTGATTTCAAACTCCTTTAGCTGATCCTCAAACTATCTATAGTAAAAAGTGCCAAAATAACTTAAGTATTAATATAGGAAATAAATGCTTCTGTCAGTATCAGAAGTGCCTTAGTCATATCTGATTGCCACAACTAAATGTCATACCTCGCTGCTTTCTCTAGTACACGCACGCCGATTTGTGCTCAAGTTTGTGATAGGTCAGGTTAGATTAGATTAGGTCAGCTCAGGTTAGATATTTTATTACTTCTCATTAGTACATTTCGTTGGAATCACACGTTTTATAATTCTAATTATTTCATTCTAATAGCAAAATTGCCGAAACTGTTTATGGTCCGGCTCTCCGTTACAATATATGATTAGACAAACAACTGTCCTTTTGTTGATACAACTTGGAAGTTACAATGTGGAAACTGGAGGATGTATCTAGCCATTTATATTATTATCGTTCTCGTCAGGAAAGGACACGAGAAAGGATCTCAACTTGATGGCTAGGGGGAGGCATTGCAACTGTCACGCATGGCCGCATTCACAGACCCCCAGTACCTCTTTCTTAATCTCCATTTTTATCACATTACTCATTTGTCTTATCTGGATGACTTTTTCTTAATAGGGAACCTGTTTGGGTACTTTCCAGTCGGTACTGGCTGCTTCAGGTGTGTGTTTTGGTGTAATATCAGAAGTAAGCGTGTGTAGTAATGGTCTGTGATACGATGTCAAACAAAGACAAACAAACGTTAATTAGGATCATCTGCTGGCTGCCAGCTCTTCGTTTCCAATTACGTGAATTTACGTGTGGTTTGTTTGTTTCAGGTATTTCATTGGAGTTTGAAGTTACACCAGCCGTCAGACTCAAAGAAATGTAACTATCCTTATGTAAACGTAGGTCTATATCATTGTTTAGTTATAGTTATTTTGCTGTATAGATTTAATTACAATTTGTTCTTACCAAATTATTACTGACCTCCAAATGAGACTAGCCAGTTTGTTTTGTTTGAAAAAAACATACTTTTTTCATTTTATTATAGATTATTTACTTAGCATGAACTTTAGTCACGATGAACGTAAGTAAAAAACGTGTACCAACTTAACATTTTTACATAAACGAATAACTCTTGAGATGTTTGGAGCTAAAATAATAATTTTGTTTGAACATTTAAACTAAAAATCACGGCAAATAAAACACTTTATGATTACAATCAATTACAAATTGTATGAAACAATTTATTCAAATAATTTAGAAGTGAGCGAAATAAAATAGTTCAAACATTATAATCTATATCTTAACGCACACATTATATCGGATGTAAAAAGAGCTCACATACAGTATGTATAAGGTAACGTTTGGCACACATACCTGACAGGTAACGTTAATATTTGTATACCACCCTAGTTATAACGGTACTTGATTCCCGGACAAAGTGCCCAGATAATTTGGTTTGGGAACTTAACCCTTGTTAAATTCCAGATGGGCATAATGTCCGACCCTGGAGACAGTTAAACGAGTTGACCTGGTTGACCGCCCTGACGAGAGTGCACTGGCTGGTACCTCCAGGGTTGTCTCTTGCCAAGGTACTTTGCTTTAACGTAAGATACATACTTACATACATAGGCTATTGGGATTTAATGAATCTGAAAGTATATTAATTATACTACTATACCATTCATCGTAAAAACATTATCGAAAAAGCAGTTTGCTACCCTGTGGTAAAAAACGAATAGGATAAATGTTTGTTTTGTTTTGTAACTGTAGTTTTCTGATCATTTATCCAGTTTTACAGTAATAAGACTTTTAACAGACCTTTAGTTTGGTGTCTGAACCATAGTATATGGCTTAACAGAATAAACAACCCAAGTTACAGTCAAAATGCAGCTTTAATTTAAAAGAACAATTTTAATATTTGAAAAATGAAAAAAAATATTGAAAATAGAAAAATGGGCTGTTGCCAGTTCTAGACTTAAATTACTTTTCAAACTTAAGTTTTCAATAAATATAAATAAACTGTGAAAACATATAACAACAATAAATAAGCCCTAACAAAACATAAAGATCGCAATGAATAATGGATAAAAACAATTAATAAATAAATAACTAAATACATCCACAAATAGACAAGAAATCACAGCAACAATAAAATAATACTTAAGGACTACAAACAAATAAAGATAACAAAATAATTAATAGACCCTAATTATAACAAACAAAATATTCCAAGGCAGCATTACTATCCGGGGCCACGGGGACGCAAAAGTAATTTCGAGGTTAGACCGATTAGGAAAAGTTAAAAAAATTAAACAAAAGATTTAAATTAATAATTACACCGAATCCAGCGGGCGAAACTGGGCGGCTCCTAATGGAAAATTGAAAATTTAATAGCGAGCCCTCGAAAGCCCCGTTAACCAAAAAACCCTATCACGGCAGACAACATTTAAATTTAAAATATATGATAATAAAATCTAACTGTCTCTCCTATAAAGCCCCGAAAAACTCCCCCTTTAACGTTCACAATAATAAAAAGTCCCACCTCAATCCCACGAACTTCAAAAGATATTCACTACACAGTTTTTATTTTAAATTCTTCTTAATTTTTTAAAATTCTTTTTCTTTTCTTTAACAAAATCACAATGGTGGCCGGGAGGATGAAGAAAAATAATGAAACACTTTCACTTGCATGCATGAGTCTTCTGCCTGGAGAATCAGTCAACCACTCAGCGAGGAAGGGAGAATAGGAGGCTGCCCCGTCTGGGCCGCAAAGAAGGCCAAAAGGACGGGCCAGCCCGTAGGTCCTCCACTACGTCTCCAGCCGACATCAAGGTGGAAGCAATGCAGGTGACGATCCATCTCCCCTCCTGGACACTGGAGCCAAAAGCCAAAGATTTTCTTAGCCGGACATAGACGACGTTAGCTGGCCAAGCAGAAAATGAAGACGATGAGACAGAAAAACACGAACAGGAAACACGGGACAATGAAATGAAACACAGAGACGCAAACGAAAACCAACAAAGAGTAAGATGGTAATGTAACTCGAGACGACTCGACTCTGTGCTACGTCACAGTATACCCCGTTATCATCTCAAGTAGCCTCTTTTATCATCTTAAGTAGCCACTGTGATCATCTTGGGCAGCCCCCCGTGAACAGTTCAGGTAGCTCACCATGATCAACTTGGGTAGCATTCCGTCATCATCTAAGGTAGCCCCCCATGGTCATATTAGGTTGGCCCAGTTATTAACTTGGGTAGCCCTCCCCCATGATCATCTTAGGTAGCCACCCATGATCATCTTGGGTAACTCCCTAGATCAATGTGGGTAGCCTACCGTGATTTTCTTGGGTAGCCTCCGTGATTAACTTGGGGAGCCCCTCGCGATTAACGTCTATAGCCCCATAATCAACTTGGGTAACCAACCGTTATAAACTTAGGTACCCCCAAGTGATCATCTTGTATATTCCTCCGTTGAACTTTGTAACTACCCGTGATCATCTTGGGTAGTCCTCGTGATCAACTTTTCTAGCCAACCGTGATTAACTTAAGTAGCCAACCATAACCAGCTTAGGTAGCTCCAGTGATCAAGTTAGGTATCCCACCGTGATCATTTTGGATAGCCCCATGCATCAACGTGGGAAACCTACTGTGATCATCTTGGTTATGCATTTCAATTTAGTAAACTGGTCTGAACTGTTAGGGGTTTGGGGACCAATCACCCGAGCGAAGCGAGTTTGTTTGTATAAAACTAACAATCACCCAGTTATATTTAATCAATGGAAATTAAACAAGCTTTGTATGCATATTTACATTTATTAAACACTTAACTATCTTACTTTAAACAAAGATTAAGTAGTAAACAATCCTTAAATACCCATACACAATATCAATGTACGTGTATGGGTGGGTGGGTTGGTCAATACCACTGTACGTGTATGGGTGGGCGGGTGGGTCAATATCAATGTACGTGTATGGGTGGGTGGGTTGGTCAATACCACTGTACGTGTATGGGTGGGCGGGTGGGTCAGTACCACTGTACGTGTATGGGTGGGCGGGTGGGTCAATTCCACTGTACGTGTATGGGTGAGCGGGTGGGTCAATACTACTGTACAGTGGTATATAGCTATATCAACACCAATGTACGTGTATGGGTGGGTGGGTTGGTCAATACCACTGTACGTGTATGGGTGGGCTGGTGGGTCAGTACCACTGTACGTGTATGGGTGGGTGGGTCAATTCCACTGTACGTGTATGGGTGAGCGGGTGGGTCAATACTACTGTACAGTGGTATATAGCTATATCAACACCAATGCACGTGTATGGGCGGACAGGTGGGTCAATACTACTGTACGTGTATGGGTGGGTGGGTGGGTGGGTGGGTCAATTCCACTGTACGTGTATGGGTGAGCGGGTGGGTCAATACTACTGTACAGTGGTATATAGCTATATCAACACCAATGTACATGTATGGGCGGGCAGGTGGGTTGAAACTTTTCGTATATCTGAACAAATGAGTAATTTTGGTTTATAATCAGACGTAGTTTTGTTAGTTTCTTCAGACTTCAATTATTAAAAAAGAATTTACAATGAGTCTCATTTGTAAATGTAAAACATTGATAGCAAAGATGGGAAATTTAAACAATATAATCAGCTCTTTATAGCAAATTATTTTATTTAAGTTGAGTTTACTGATTTTACACACAACTTAAACATATAGTAGTTAGAACATATAAAACTTCATATATGCATTATTAATTCCTTATTACGAATTTAAAGTAAAAAAAGGTTGAAATATTATTTTAAATAGTACTTTAAAATGACAAATGTTAATAGTTTAAATATTTTTAATTAAAAAATACAATTTCATGAACATTCCAATTACTTAAAAATAATTAGTCAAATATATAAATTAAATATGTATATGCAAAACAAACAAATTTTTATCTACAAGCTTTTAAAAAACATTGAATATATAAATGAGCACTGACGTTTCTGATTTTAGCATATCTCAATATGTTTATGCCGAGCAAAAAAGTAAACATCGAAATATAAAATCCAGCTTGAACCATAACGAGGCGTAACTTCTCAGACTTTATAGAGCCTAAGAGAGCCAAATGAATAAGCCCAAATATTATTTATGTTTGAGGGGTACCTCACCCACGTCAACTGCGTGGACCGGACATTCTGCCCATGGGACCAAATGGGCAGAATGTCCGGTCTTGCGAAACAGGTAAAATAATGTTTGACAGTCTAACGATTTGGGCAGATTGTCCGTTTACCGAAGTTACATAACCCCCACTTTTTTCTACACTTTACATTTAAAATATTTTAAAGTAATGCCATTCATTATGTTCTATTTTGTTATGTATTATATTCTATAGAATATTTGGAGTAATCTGAGGTCCAAGGTATAGGACTCAAACTTCCAAATTCTTAATGAAAACACAGTCAAGCAACATGTCTACAAACATTGCTTTTGCACCATGAAAACAATTGTATATTTAAATTCAAAGGGGGTTGTACCGTTTCCAAGATTTCAGTAGGCCAAAGGTATAGAAATCGACTTAAAGTTTGTAATGAGAAGACAGCCATGCAATATGTCTATTAACATTGCATTTTGACCCTAAAAACAATGTAGAAGTCAACTTAAAGTTTGTAATGGGAAGACAGTCATGTGACATGTCTATCAACATTTCCTTTTCACCCTGAAAACAATGGTTTATTTAAAATTCAAAAGGGTTATACAGTTTCCAACGTGAGAAATATTTAAAGGAATTTCACTAAATATTAATAAAAAACTACACTGAAAGATTTAAAAAAAAAAAACTAAATATTGGAGACGGTACAATCATTTTGAATGTTAAATACACTTTTGTTTTCAGGGTGAAAAGGTAATGTCAATAGACATGTCGCTTATCTGTCTTACAATAAAGAAATTGGAACATATATATATATATATATATATATATATATATATATATAATGACAGGCATAACTGTACATAAATTTTAATGTAAATTTTAGGAAAAAAATGAGGAGAACCGGACTTCATAGCCACCCTGGTATATTGGACGTAAAAAGCCCCTTCCACCCCCGCTGTACGCACATAACAACAGAGTCACCCACACACTTAAGTCGCACATACAACTTCTTGTTGTAAGGGGTTGTGTTTAATCATAAGTAATTTATCAAAGCAACGTCATTTGACTATTAATACTTTGAAAAATCGGGTAAATACCCGATCACACAAAATTTACTGTGAACTTTTCCATACTTTTCTTATAGCTTTTCTGACCAATGTTTATAGAAACCACTTCATGTCTAAAGTGCACTCGATGGAGGCAGTGCTGTGTTGTAGCCTGACCAATAAATCAGTACATGTCTAAAGTGCACTATATGGAGGCAGTGCTGTGTTGTAGCCTGACCAATAAATCAGTACATGTCTAAAGTTCACTAGATGGAGGCAGTGCTGTGTTGTAGCCTGACCAATAAATCAGTACATGTCTAAAGTGCACTATATGGAGGCAATGCTGTGTTGTAGCCTGACCAATAAATCAGTACATGTCTAAAGTGCACTATATAGAGGCAGTGCTGTGTTGTAGCCTGTCCAATAAATCAGTACACGTCTAAAGTGTACTAGATGGAGGCAGTGCTGTGTTGTAGCCTGACCAATAAATCAGTACATGTCTAAAGTTCACTAGAAGGAGGCAGTGCTGTGTTGTAACCTGTCTAATGTTTATAGAAATCACTACAAGTGTAAAGTGTACTCGATGGAGGCAGTGCTGTTTTGTAGCCTGGGCAATCGTATGGTACATAATTCATGAAACAATTGTGTTCCTGAGTCTATCTTGAGGCGCGGATATTTCACATAGTCCTCGTGTAACTGAAGGCCAACGCTCCTGACTTATTTACTAGTTCGTGCGTTAGGTTGCGTATTCACATTTCAAGTTGTACAAATGAGCTAAATGGAAGTCGCTGAGTTATTTATTTTATAAGACGCCATACTTGACACCCTTATCCATTTTGTGTCGTCAGTTTCATCATCAGTCTAACTGATGGCCTATAAACCTACCATCCAACGTCGAAAGTGCCGTATGTAATTGGCCAAGGGGTAAGGGACCTTGGGGCCCGCTATGTCCCCAGACATCCATGCCACTCACTGCACTGCTTTCACTGACTTTTATAGTTACTAGTTACGTATTTGTATATCGTGTCTTTCATACAACGCTGGTACTAGTATTGTAGATCAAGTTATGTTCTGGAGACAACATTCATTGTTGTCCTCTAGAGTTGATAAACAATTGACATCTATTACAGCGGATCCGTAGTGTTTATTTATCAATCAAATATGAACACATCTACTCTTATAACTATAGAATTCATTCTTGTTGTATTAATTTTATTGTTGTGTGTGTTGTTGTCATGTTTTATTCTCTATGTGGTTAAGCTGTTAATTGCGGCTTATTTCACTTATAGTTGTAGGTCGAGGTTTGAAGAGTGAATTTAGTACTTTTATTTAACTACGGGTGATATTTTCTTCTTAGATACTCTATTAATACCTAATGAAAAAAACCGATCTTTTATCACCAACAACGGTTTATCTATCACAACGATACTATGAGACAACCCTGCACGCTTCACGTTCCAATCCATTCGCTCGCTACGGTAGTTACACCTCGACCTGTTACTTTTCAGTAGATATAACTGTATAAGGTCAACTGTATAACGTAAAATCACAATATTTAATTTATTTACAGCATCTCACTCACATTATTTGTGTTGCTACCTATTTATTATTATAAACACACAATGGCATTAGGCCTACTTAACTTATTTTTCAAATATGTTCTTTCATTGTTTTTTTTTTAACAGCTTAAGATCTAATCTCCTCACTATTACAAACACCATTGTTTTACATTCCAACAAATGTTAAACATTTTTGGGAATCGTTATTTACATTTGAACAGCTGTTCAGTTCGATGCATTTAAGTCTCTCCCCATGTTATTCTTATGGGCGGAAAACGTACTTTGAGGGCTTCCCACACCCTTCAGGGTGAAAATATTGAAGAATTAATACCTTATTGCACAACTAAGAACAGCGACAAATTGTTTGATACATCAACCGTTTAAATTGGTCAAAAAATAAGGGAGAAGTTGCGTTAGCAAAAAACGACTTCACGTATTATGCAAATATAAGATAACTTTTTCCTGCCATTTCGATTTTACTCATTCTTGTTCAAGTTTAAGAACATTTAGAGTTTACAGTATAGTAAGTCAGTTACACATTCAGCTTTATACTATTTAGGTGTCATTATGAAGTAACCGATAAAATTTAAAAATTCGTTTGGCAAGTGAATGAAGCCAAATGATGAAGTAACTAAGAGTCAATCAGCAGGAAATGACTTGTCATCAAATACCGATAACGACTGTCTTGTCCTCAAACAGGAGACCTTGACGCACGGACTAATGTGAACTTTTACCTACGAAAGCAGAATTCACAGATGGTACTCTGTGGAGGGAGGTTCGTCCTTCCCGCGCAAACTGTCCCCGTGAGGTAATAACAAAGGAGATCGGCAGCCTTGGACTGCCACCACGACGAATGGCAGGAGGCTACCGGACATGGAACCGATGTTGCATAACTAAACCGTCCGATGGCATAAATAATGAGTTCACGCTTTACATAAAAAACATTACAGTATTGCCAAACCGTTTTCTTGTTCCGTAGAGATTCTATTTCAATTATTTTTTTAGGTTGAATATTATTTGTTTAATTCGGTTGATTTACCTACTGCATATATAATCTATGAGTATCTGGTATGCACACCATATACAATACCGTAACAAATGAAAGTATGCATCTACTAGTTCCAACTTTATGATCAAACCACATGTGTTACAGTATTTCGCCTAATACCGTGTACGCTGGCATTTAGGTCGTATGTGAGTGTCATGTAACTTGTTCTGATGTGGTTCTTATTGTCTATGCTTTCCAACAATTATTAGTTTAGGAAGTTTTATTTTCTTAATTTACATTGGTATTGTATTATACATTTTATTTTTGTCAAAGACATTTGTTTCTTCCTCTGCAACACCTCTCCAACACACTGTACACCACAAATGGCGGACTTTTACTTCCTCCAGTTCTATCAACTTGATGGTCATGACAGTAATTTATGGCAAACTCGTGACTTCATTGCGTATACGTAATACGTGCGTGTATTACTTCAGTACGAATTTGATTACATTTTCAGGAAAGATATGAATTACAACTCAAAATATTTGAGTAAAAACCGTATGTCTCTAACTTGACTAGTTTTTGAGATATGGCAAAAAACATATTTGAGAATCAAACTAGTAATTTTTAAAGTTTTGATTTTTTGATTGTTTAGTATGGGGGGAAGTTTGTGCCAATTCTTTGGAACCATCTATTTTGTCTTGTATTGTAGTGTACAGTACACATACGTGGATATCATTATTGATACAGTGTTGTAAAGTAACTTTATTAGTCCAGTTATATCCTTTTTAACTTTACCAGTTAAACTGGTGATAAAGTTAAGGTTAAAATTAAATGCTTGTGAGTCATTAAAACAGACCCAATCAGACCCCGATCTAGCATTCGTTGTAATTAATGAATCAACAAGCAATTTGTGCTCCAATTGTTGCTAGAAAGTATTCGAAACACGAGTGAATTATGCAGTGTTTATGAGAATTTAGATAAGGTTCTAGCTTGAATCTTTTATATGCTACTTTAATGTATAGTTAAATAAAAAAATTACCTCCAGATAAAATATACTCATCAAAAATAAAATATCTGTTTCGTTTTAAAAGTGATGTATGCTTTATTATGTATCTCTTAAGAGTCACTTTCTTATGGCTGCAGCGAACGCCTCAGTGGCAGATATAAGTATATTGTAACTATTATTCATCTGTATACTTATGTAGAAATAAATAATACGTTTATAATGGAGGATTGGGGGGGGGGAGGGACTGACAAGGTGTTAGCCCAGTGATCGCTTGGAAAAGTGGAGAAATAACTACTCGGCACACACTCATCGCACTATTGGATGCGACCTCTGTTTCCTTCTTATCTGTGGTTCTCTTAAACACTAATGGGTGATGATATTAGGGCTTGTTCTCGTTTCTTGCATATTATTTTTAACAGTCGCACAAGTATAATTTTGGATTGTATAACTGGTTTTTGTTAATATATGTAGATTCCATGTTATTTTAATTTAATTCATAAATAACAGTATCTTTTTTTAAAATTCATTTACTGTTGATGAGGCACAGAATACAATGTAACTAACTTAGCCTACTGATTGTTTTGAAGTACTTAATTTCTTTATTTTTAAATATACTGCATTATAGTTTTTATGTAACTTTTTGTCAAAATAGCTGCAAGGACTTTGTTGTCTGTGGCTATTATGTATATTAAAATAAATAAATTATTAACTTTAGCAAATTTGGTCTAAATTGACTACTAAGTAGTGATGTTATTATCAAATTTCATCAACATACATGCCACAGAAACTGAATGTCGAGTTGAGGGGACTGTTACAAATTATTGTCATCAGGGATGGGGTGGTAATGAGACTACAGGCCTTTATTATGGTGGAAACTATTATAGCATATAATATGTAATAATCACAGTTACTTATTATACAAAATCCTACTTACATTACCATGCTGAATTTTCCAAAACAACGACAAAGCACAGGAGACAACTACAAATGTTTATTGAACATTTGCAGAAAGAAAATACGAACTTGCAATTACAAATGTTAAAACTACTTAAATGAAGATCGTAGACTGACGTTAAGTTTATCAGGGTTTTATTTAACGTTCCATTGTCATTCCAAAACGCCAGTTAAGTGTGCACAGTTATTCAGTGTTTCCTCCACGCAGTCGTTTCAACAGCACAGTTATTGCCGAACGTCCCGAACAGCTGTTTGAACCGTTATTCCTGTGTTATTACCACATGAAAACTCCAGGCAAAGACGAGAGGTCTGTTGCAAGGACTGGCTTATAATTTATCGGTTTTTGGCTCCAAATTGTGCAGACTCGTTCCTTGCACGTGTGGTGTCATCACACATGCCTACTCACAGTCACGGACCATCCGAACACTCACTATTCAACGGTCCTTTGGTCTTCTCTCAATGCTCCGTGAATATTCTCTCGATAAAAAAACTCAGTATATTTGTTTCAGTAAACTTGTCAATAATACATATGTCAATAATACCTGGTATACAATCCTGTATATACCTGGTATAAACTCCTGACAACAAGGCATACACTCCTGTATATACCTGGTATACACTCCTGAAACTAGGTATACACTCCTGTACATACCTGGTATACACTCCTGTACATACATGGTATACACTCCTGTACATACTTGGTATACACTCCTGTATATACCTGGAATACACTCCTGTCACCAAGGTATACGCTCCTGTATATACCTGGTTACACTCCTGTATATACCTGGTATACACTCCTGTATATATCTGGTATACACTCCTGTATATACCTGGTATGCACTCCTGTATATACCTGGTATGCACTCCTGTATATACCTGGTATACACTCCTGTACATACCTGGTATACACTCCTGTACATACCTGGTATACACTCCTGTATATACCTGGTATACACTCCTGTACATACCTGGTATACACTCCTGTACATACCTGGTATACACTCCTGTACATACCTGGTATACACTCCTGTACATAACTGGTATACACTCCTGTACATACCTGGTATACACTCCTGTACATACTTGGTATACACTCCTGTACATACTTGGTATACACTCCTGTATATACCTGGTATACACTCCTGTCACCAAGGTATACGCTCCTGTATATACCTGGTATACACTCCTGTATATACCTGGTATACACTCCTGTATATATCTGGTATACACTCCTGTATATACCTGGTATGCACTCCTGTATATACCTGGTATGCACTCCTGTATATACCTGGTATACACTCCTGTACATACCTGGTATACACTCCTGTACATACCTGGTATACACTCCTGTACATACTTGGTATACACTCCTGTACATACTTGGTATACACTCCTGGATATACCTGGAATACACTCCTGTATATACCTGGTATGCACTCCTGTATATACCTGGTATACACTCCTGTATATACCTGGTATACACTCCTGTATATACCTGGTATACACTCCTGTACATACCTGGTATACACTCCTGTATATACCTGGTATACACTCCTGTACATACCTGGTATACACTCCTGTACATACCTGGTATACACTCCTGTACATACCTGGTATACACTCCTGTACATACCTGGTATACACTCCTGTACATAACTGGTATACACTCCTGTACATACCTGGTATACACTCCTGTACATACTTGGTATACACTCCTGTATATACCTGGTATAACCTCCTGTATATACCTGGTATACACTCCTGTATATACCTGGTTTACACTCCTGTATATACCTGGTATACACTCCTGTATATACCTGGTATACACTCCTATATATACCTGGTATACACTCCTGTATATACCTGGTATGCACTCCTGTATATACCTGGTATGCACTCCTGTATATACCTGGTATACACTCCTGTATATACCTGGTATACACTCCTATACATACCTGGTATACACTCCTGTATATACCTGTATACAATCCTGTCAACAAGGTATACACTCCAGTATATACCTGCAAAAGATCAAATAAGGAGAGTAAAATATTATGGGTAAACGGGTTTACGTACGAACAAAAATCATTTCTGCTAATTTAAGGTAGCGGAGGTCAAGATGTTGGGATCATTAGATTTGGAATCGTTCGAATATCTAATTCTTGAACGATCTGAGAACTCCATTTTTGTTAATATTTTTCTTGTGGGTACAGCTTTGTACCCATTCTCTTGAAATATTGTATCAAATGGTGAATAAAGACTAAGCTTAGTTTATAAGTGCCACACAATTTTTTAAAACAAACTCTGCAGTTGCACTATTAGAAGAGATAATTGACTTTCTAGTTAAACGTTCTATACTTCAATAAAAATGTGATACTCCAGTTAACTTGAGTTGTTCGCTTGATATTTAGCACAGAGTGATAACAAACCTCAGGTTTGGTCTTGCAGTCCGTCACCTCAGCCATCATGCCTCGACGGAGAGAACACTGATTATTGGTTCAAAGACTTAGCTATATAAACTGGCTCATTTATTTCAGCTGAAATAACAACCAAGTTATCGAGAACCTATACATCACTTTATTGTTGGTGATTTCCAACAAATCTATAGTATTGGCACATTAATCACTAAAGTTAAACTCAGATGATGTTCTAGCACAGGTTATTAGCTATTCCCCAATGTCTATTTATGTAAGAATAGGCAGGCCTAATCAATTTGATCACACAGCCACTTCTCGCTCTCTCCTGAACAAGCTGTAACTCTGAGAGATCTTGGCAGTGGCTTCATAAAATGATATCATCAATCAAGTTACAAAATGGTTCTACAACATGTAGTCGCTCCATTAAAATCATATGTAAATAATTCATTTTGTCCTTTTAAAAATATGTACCGTTATTTTAAGAATATGTACCCAATTCTTATAATATTTAATTAATGTTTCTTTTGATAATTTATAATCATCAAAACTAACTGTAACAAAATTACGGTTATTGAAACAAACAGCCTTCAGTATACAACTGGAACTTAAACGGGTTAATGAGCTCCATGAACAAGTGTTCGTAGGATCAGGGAAAAGGAGAGCCCAAAAACATTTTATGTAGGATAGGGAACATGATTTGTGAGAAATCTGGTAGAATGGATGCTTCCTATTATGTCGTTAATCCATATGGTATGAAGGGGACCTTAATAAAGATGTAAATAGTGTGGGTAGAGAGTCCTGAAAAGTATTTACTATGCAAAATGTCAGGAAGAACTCGATCAACGTTATAGGTACATCGTATAAATGGGGGCACCGATCAAAAGTTAGCAATGCGAACAGTTGATGAGTGGATTGGTCGTCAGTCTATATAGTGTGAGGGAGGACCTGGAACACTGGTTGGACCGTTGGTAGGATGGGAGGGTTCACCAAAAGTTAGCAGTGCGAACAGTTGATGAGTGGAGTGGTCAAGGGTTCACCAAAAATTAGCAATGCGAACAGTTGATGAGTGGAGTGGTCAGTCTATATAGTGTGAGAGAGAACCTGGAAACACTGGTTGGACCGTTGGTAGGGTGGGAGTGTTCACCAAAAATTAGCAATGCGAACAGTTGATGAGTGGAGTGGTCAGTCTATATAGTGTAAGAGAGAACTGGAAACACTGTTTGGACTGTTAGTAGGGTGGGAGTGGGAGAGTCCATCACAAGTTGGTAATGCGAACAGTTTATGAGTGGAGGGTTCATTAAAGGTTCTATATGGTGTGAGGGAGAACCCGGAAACACTGGATGATACCGTTGGTAGGGTGGGAGGGTTAACCAAAAATTAGCAATGCGAACAGTTGATGAGTGGAGTGGTCAGTCTATATAGTGTGAGGGAGGACCTGGAAACACTGGTTGGACCGTTGGTAGGATGGGAGTGTTCACCAAAAATTAGCAATGCGAACAGTTGATGAGTGGAGTGGTCAGTCTATATAGTGTGAGGGAGGACCTGGAACACTGGTTGGACCGTTGGTAGGATGGGAGGGTTCACCAAAAGTTAGCAGTGCGAACAGTTGATGAGTGGAGTGGTCGTCAGTCTATATAGTGTGAGAGAGAACCTGGAAACACTGGTTGGTAGGGTGGCAGTGGGAGAGTCCATCACAAGTTGGTAATGCGAACAGTTTATGAGTGGAGGGTTCATTAAAGGTCGTCAGTTCTATATGGTGTGAGGGAGAACCCGGAAACACTGGATGATACCGTTGGTAGGGTGCGAGGGTTCATCAAAATATGTCCGTATCAGCTATTAATTCTGATTAGCTTGTAAAGTATACGTTTATATTGCGTTTCTCAATATAATAGCTCGTAGAGAAAGTATAAAGCTACTAAACACTCACAATAGTTCTTTAGTTCAAATTCTTACTACTATTAATACCTACATTTCTTTCAATCTCTTTCTTCCCAATGAAGCATGTAGCTTTTCCTGAACACTTTTTGTTTTTCACCACAATCTGCCACATTTCACCTTGCGGGGTTGACGGCTACGTTATTTCTTTTCCCGCGCAACCATGTCACTACACCTTAACCGTTGCACACTCATGACTACTCACGCGTGCAGCATGAGCCACCACGACACGCTTCTTCTGATTGGTCCTGGTCGACACGATTTCCCAAGTGGGAATTGATACAGTGTTCCCGACAAAGGGACCGACTGTGGAATGCACGTAGTCGTGGATTCTGAAGATGCCTCAGCCTTTCCCAGGACAGATGAATCGCCTTTGTCATCCAAGTAAATATCTATGTTTTTATGTACAATTTATGGTATGTTAAGGCCACATTCGTGCCGACAATGTTTTCTTTTTTCCACTTTTCACCCAGTGCCCTTTTCTATTGTTTCAGTTGTTCATGGAAAAGACGGAAATGTTTCATGTTATTCATGCAAAAAGGAGTAATATTCTGTTGATTTAGACTATAGATTCTTTTCTGATTCTCCAGCCCCACATTTAAAGACAGAAAATACCATATAATCAACTATTTCTTTGATGTAAAAACATTAATTGCGTTTAGTTTCCTTTTAGCGTTGCGTTTAGTTCATATTTGATCAAATCTTCATTATGAATGTATTTTTATTAAATTCATATCTTTACAATATAGAAATATTCTTTAAATATTTTACAAGAATTCCATCAGGGTTTTTCGATTAAATGCTTGAATTGTTGAACACTTGAAGTGGTAAGGTTGATCAGTTCTTGAGACTATGTTACTGCTTGTAATCACGTCAGTTAATGTTGGTACATAAATGACGTGTTATCACGTTACGTTGCGCCTTGAATTGTGAACACTTGAAGGGGTAAGGTTGATCAGTTCTTGAGACTATGTTACTGCTTGTAATCACGTCAGTTAATGTTGGTTTACAATTTGACGTGTTATCACATTACGTTGCACCTTGAATTGTAAACACTTGAAGGGGTAAGGTTGATCAGTTCTTGAGACTATGTTACTGCTTGTAATCACGTCAGTTAATGTTGGTACATAAATGATGTGTTATCACGTTACGTTGCGCCTTGAATTGTGAACACTTGAAGGCGTAAGGTTGATCAGTTCTTGAGACTATGTTACTGCTTGTAATCACGTCAGTTAATGTTGGTTTACAATTTGATGTGTTATCACGTGACGTTGCACCTTGCATTGTGAACACTTGAAGGGGTAAGGTTGATCAGTTCTTGAGACTATGTTACTGCTTGTAATGACGTCAGTTAATCTTGGTTTATAATAAGACATGTAACACGTCAGTTAATGTTGGTACATAAATGACGTGTTATCACGTTACGTTGCACCTTGCATTGTGAACACTTGAAGGGGTAAGGTTGATCAGTTCTTGAGACTATGTTACTGCTTGTAATCACGTCAGTTAATGTTGGTACATAAATGATGTGTTATCACGTTACGTTGCGCCTTGAATTGTGAACACTTGAAGGGGTAAGGTTGATCAGTTCTTGAGACTATGTTACTGCTTGTAATCACGTCAGTTAATGTTGGTTTACAATTTGATGTGTTATCACGTGACGTTGCACCTTGCATTGTGAACACTTGAAGGGGTAAGGTTGATCAGTTCTTGAGACTATGTTACTGCTTGTAATGACGTCAGTTAATCTTGGTTTATAATAAGACATGTAACACGTCAGTTAATGTTGGTACATAAATGACGTGTTATCACGTTACGTTGCACCTTGCATTGTGAACACTTGAAGGGGTAAGGTTGATCAGTTCTTGAGACTATGTTACTGCTTGTAATCACGTTAGTTAATGTTGGTTCATAATATGACGTGTTATCACGTTACGTTGCACCTTGCATTGTGAACACTTGAAGGGGTAAGGTTGAACTTTTCTTGAGACTATGTTACTGCTTGTCATCACGTCAGTTAATGTTGGTCCATAATATGACGTGTTATCACGTTACGTTGCACCTTGAATTATTGAACACTTGAAGGGGTAAGATTGAACATTTCTTGAGACCATGTTACTGCTTGTAATCACGTTAGTTAATGTTGGTTCATAATATGACGTGTTATCACGGTACGTTGCACCTTGCATTGTGAACATTTGAAGGGGTAAGGTTGAAATTTTCTTGAAACTATGTTACTGCTTGTCATCACGTCAGTTAATGTTGGTTCTTAATATGACGTGTTATCACGTTACGTTGCACCTTGAATTGTTGACCACTTGAAGGGTTAAGATTGAATATTTCTTAAGACCATGTTACTGCTTGTAATCACGTTAGTTAATGTTAGTTCATAATATGATGTGTTATCACGTTACGTTGCACCTTGCATTGTGAACACTTGAAGGGGTAAGGTTGAACATTTCTTGAGACTATGTTACTGCTTGTAATCACGTCAGTTAATGTTGGTTCATAATATGACGTCTTATCACGTTACGTTGCACCTTGAATTGTTGAACACTTGAATGATTGAACATTTCTTGAGATCATGTTACTGCTTGTAATCATGTTAGTTAATGTTGGTTCATAATATGACGTGTTATCACGTTACGTTGCACCTTGCATTGTGAACACTTGAAGGGGTAAGGTTGAAGATTTCTTGAGACCATGTTACTGCTTGTAATCACGTCAGTTAATGTTGGTTCATAATATGACGTGTTATCACGTTACGACCCTCCTTTTGGGGAGTTGAAACCACGCTCCGAGGAGGGGGGAGTTGGTTAGTAGCCACTAGTTTATAAATACCTGTATAGATAAAATTTTTGCGCATGTCATGTGTACTGTATATAGTAAAACAACATAGTGAATAATGTATTAACCTTACATAAGCAGGAAGTTTTTGATTATTTAAAAGTAAGGTTCAGATTTTTCCTCCACTTCCTACACAGTGACAATAATAATAGCTTTAGAAAATAAAATAAATAGTTTTTTAATTAGCAAAATACGTGTTAGTACATATATTATGTTGGTACAAATAATATTCGTGTATTTTGTACTTGTATTGTAATATATTTGTGCATTTTGTGCTTATATTGTAATAAATTTGTGTTGTGTGACGTTTACTTCTACTGTAAAATAAAATAAACAAGCAAATACAACATTGCGATCGATTTTTAATCACATATACATTTTGCATCAGTGATTCAAATAAATTTATTAGAAGCTTATCTATTTGTAACAGTACATCCTAAAAAAGTGGTTGAAAGTATAACAGAAGTCATGTAACTAATTCCAAGGCAATGAACCCGTATTAACAAAAATCTGTAATGTCTAGCTTACAAACATGTGCAAGTTTGAACTGAAAGGATTAAAATAATGATGTTTTTAACTACCATTTATTTATTATAACATTTAATTTTCTGGCCCACTAACCTAACCCACCCCCCTTACCACTGGCTAAAACACTGATAGAACGAATAAACAAACAAAACCTCTTGGCATAAGAACATAAGCTGTGAGATTCATTCTACTCCGTCACATTTTAATAGTCACTTGTAAGTAATGTATCAGAGAAGAGCGGTTCAGTCCCGTGACGTCTGTGTAAACACTCACTCAGCGACAGTGCTCTTCGACGGCAGATATAACTCACTTAAAACCATAACCAATTTAAGGGAAACTGAGTCCACTAAAAAAATACTGGTTTACGACGAATCCCATTAAGTTACTGTCGTGTTTGTTATCAGTAAGAGTTAAAGTGAAGATGAGTGCTGCAAACTAAATATCGGTGAAGTCCTGTGACTCAACGACCTCAGAAAGTGCAACATTTTCAAGCGGCGATTATAACTCGTGATTCTTCGAGTCCTATATAAAAAATAAAAACATACGGACATCAGTCATGACCTTTGTCGTGTATCGTGCTCTTTTTTATGGAGGTAAACGATGAAGGGGCACTTTCTCTGACTTATTGGTGAAATGTCACTGGAATATTACCCCAAATATTGGCTATTTTTACGAATTATTCTTGTTAGTGTTTCAAGGTAACATTTGTTAGATTTTCATGTTTTGTGACAGTCAGGTACATATACATCCCCAATCCGTAAAGTGTTTAGAGCTCAGTAAACCATTTCGATCCCTATCATTTTGTAGCTGCCATAGCTGGGAGATCACAAATTTGTGACGGTCCAGCTATCAGGTTTGTTGCTCGTTTAGAACTACCCAGGGGATACGTACAGCTTTAAAAGATTTGCTGTGGATGCGAACAACTTCATTCCCCATGGTCTGCTATAGGAGTCCGTACTTGCTCCAATTTTATTTAACGTGTATACCGCTGACATTCCAATCACCAAGTCTAGAACATTTATATATGCAGACGATATTGCTTTAGCTTATCAACACAAGGACTTCACAGCTACTGAAGAAACACTCACAAACGATCGTGCAACCCTCAAAGAATATTTCAGAGCCTGGAAGCTGAAACCTAACCCGTCAAAAACTGAAGTAGCCTGCTTCCACATAAATAATCGACTAGCTAATCGAAAATGAAACGTCTTTCTAAATGGTGCAAAAATCCACCACAATGATCATCCACAGTACCTGGGAGTAGCAGATCGATCGCTGGTGTTTAAAAGCCATCTTTAAAAAAACAGCAGCTAAAATTAAAACCAGGGCAAACATACTACACATATTGCTGGAACAACTTGGGGAGCCAACGCACACGTCCTACGTACTACTGCTTTGTCACTGGTTTATTCAGCTGCTGAATACAGTGCTCCCGTATGGTTAAATAGCGAACATACAAAAGCGATTGATATCCAACTTAATGAGAACTATTAGTGGCACTCTCATGGCAACTTCACTACCTTGGCTCCCGGTACTGTGTAATATAGCTCCTCCAGAAATAAGACGTCAGGAGGCACTACTTAAAGAATTCAATAAGATCTTGAATGCTCCGCACCTCCCTATTACCCAGGATCTCCTACTTCAGAACGGTCACTTAAAATTTCGAAACCCACCTCTACGTACTGCTTTCCAGTTAAGCAGATCAAATTTCTCTTCCAATACTAGCTGGGCCATTACGTGGAAGTTCCTTATTAACGATCCTTAATACCTGTAAGTGGGATGAACCTCCCTCGTAGAGAGTGGACATTGTTGAATCGGTTCCGAACTGGAGTGGGCAGATGTAACTACTGGAAATACAAATTGGGATTTACAGTAGATCAGTCATATGATTGTGGAGAGTCTATCCAAACAATGGATCACATAGTTTCAGAGTGCCCCTGCGCTGTTTTACGGACGGGTTAGCTAGCATGAATAGAATCAGTGAGGCAGGTCTTAAATGGTTTGACGGATTGTATTTAGCTCTGTGACGGGAGATCATTTTACATTTTTATTTCTATTAACATCTAGTGACTTTTGGAGTTTTCCCAAATTAAATACAGATTTTATCTAATTTTAAAATTTAAAAAAATGATAGCTGGCTAAAAACCATACGCTATACATACATATCTATTATGCCTTTTTATTTCTTTTTGCAAAATCTTTCTTTGATATTAATGTAAGTTTTAAGTAGAAAGCATCATTGTACTAATGCAACCATCGTACCAAACTGTTTTGAATAGTCCTGAATTTTTCAGTTGCCCATGTAACACGAAAATTTGCCCCAAATATTTGATCAAGCAAAAGCATGCTGGATGTTTAAAAAATATATATAAATAATAAAATCTGAAAACTGTAATTTATAAGAAGAGTGTCATTATTCGTTCTTTTAGTCTTGGACCGTTCATCAATAATAAATATATATTCTTAGTCTGCACACAAATATCCGTTCACTTTTTTAAGAAAACACACCGATCTACCTCTCATGTTAGTCGAAGAAGGCGGCAACAATCTATCAGGATGTACGCCGTACGGCTGCTGGGTACAGAAAGTATACGTCATAGCACGGAACTGTATAAAGTTCACATGGTGGCGCGACCGCGTGGGGCAGTTGCATCATCGAGAGAGTAGTGCAAGTGCCCCCTGGAGGAGACACGATCAACTAACCAACCATTTACATATCCCGTCTGACCATCGCCATCGAGGGCAGGCTGATAGCTGAAGGCTCTTCATTTCACGTCGTGCATGCATGGGACGGGACGGCTCGTTACTACAACTTGGCGAGCGTCATTGACAACCAATACGACATCGTCATCGAGGGCACGCTGATAGCCGAAGGCTCTTCATTTCACGTCGTGCATGCATGGGACGGGACGGCTCGTTACTACAACTTGGCGAGCGTCATTGACAACCAATACGACATCGTCATCGAGGGCAGGCTGATAGCCGAAGGCTCTTCATTTCACGTCGTGTATGCATGGGACGGAACTGCTCGTTACTACAACTTGGCGAGCGTTATTGACAACCAATACGACATTGTCATCTAGGGCACGCTGATAGCCGAAGGCTCTTCATTTCACGTCGTGTATGCATGGGACGGAACTGCTCGTTACTACAACTTGGCGAGCGTTATTGACAACCAATACGACATTGTCATCGAGGGCACGCTGATAGCCGAAGGCTCTTCATTTCACGTCGTGCATGCATGGGACGGAACTGCTCGTTACTACAACTTGGCGAGCGTTATTGACAACCAATACGACATTGTCATCGAGGGCACGCTGATAGCCGAAGGCTCTTCATTTCACGTCGTGTATGCATGGGACGGAACTGCTCGTTACTACAACTTGGCGAGCGTTATTGACAACCAATACGACATTGTCATCGAGGGTACGCTGATAGCCGAAGGCTCTTCATTTCACGTCGTGTATGCATGGGACGGAACTGCTCGTTACTACAACTTGGCGAGCGTCATTGACAACCAATACGACATTGTCATCGAGGGCACGCTGATAGCCGAAGGCTCTTCATTTCACGTCGTGTATGCATGGGACGGAACTGCTCGTTACTACAACTTGGCGAGCGTTATTGACAACCAATACGACATTGTCATCGAGGGCACGCTGATAGCCGAAGGCTCTTCATTTCACGTCGTGTATGCATGGGACGGAACTGCTCGTTACTACAACTTGGCGAGCGTCATTGACAACCAATACGACATCGTCATCGAGGGCACGCTGATAGCCGAAGGCTCTTCATTTCACGTCGTGTATGCATGGGACGGAACTGCTCGTTACTACAACTTGGCGAGCGTCATTGACAACCAATACGACATCGTCATCGAGGGCAGGCTGATAGCCGAAGGCTCTTCGTTTCACGTCGTGTATGCATGGGACGGAACTGCTCGTTACTACAACTTGCGTAAGCGTCATTGACAACCAATACGACATCGTCATCGAGGGCACGGCTGATAGCCGAAGGCTCTTCATTTCACGTCGTGTATGCATGGGACGGAACTGCTCGTTACTACAACTTGGCGAGCGTTATTGACAACCAATACGACATTGTCATCGAGGGCACGCTGATAGCCGAAGGCTCTTCATTTCACGTCGTGTATGCATGGGACGGAACTGCTCGTTACTACAACTTGGCGAGCGTTATTGACAACCAATACGACATCGTCATCGAGGGCACGCTGATAGCCGAAGGCTCTTCATTTCACGTCGTGTATGCATGGGACGGAACTGCTCGTTACTACAACTTCGTAAGCGTCATTGACAACCAATACGACATCGTCATCGAGGGCAGGCTGATAGCCGAAGGCTCTTCATTTCACGTCGTGTATGCATGGGACGGAACTGCTCGTTACTACAACTTGGCGAGCGTTATTGACAACCAATACGACATCGTCATCGAGGGCACGCTGATAGCCGAAGGCTCTTCATTTCACGTCGTGTATGCATGGGACGGAACGGCTCGTTACTACAACTTGGCGAGCGTTATTGACAACCAATACGACATTGTCATCGAGGGCAGGCTGATAGCCGAAGGCTTTTACACTTTACGTCCTGTCTGCTTGGGGCGGAAGGACTCAGCACTTCCGTTGTGACATTCTGTATATGTGAATTGAGAAGAAAGTTGTTAACACTTACTATTCAAGGTACTCCCTTAAAAATGTTGTTCAAAGAAGTCTTTCTTGCTAGCCCAATTGTCAGATATTCTGCCATATTCTCAACTTACACAAGAGAACTTGTTAATATCTTTGTATTTAAACTTCGACAATAATCACTGCCCCTCCTGGCAAGTGCAATCCACCGTCATGGCTACTTCCCCTAATTTACATAGTCTAGTCCAAACCACCACTCCCGAGCTACTCTACACCATGCTATCTATCGGCCTGTCCACTGGCGTAGTTCCGCTTCCACTCTGGCCGCCGGGTTAATGCTCCGATCAAGAACAAGCTCAGTCCATCACTTCGGATTGTTTTCCTCGCTTTTCGCTTTAGATGTCAAATCTATTTAGTAGAACGTAGCAATCCATATTTTAATACCTGTTAGTCTTCATTTTACTGTCTCACACATTTTTCTGGTTCTCAATGACTGGTAATAAAGAAATATTCCGATTTGTTGAATTGTCGTATTGATAAGAGGCTGCTAATGTGAAAAAACGCGAAACCAGAAGTTTGACTGGCTAATTAAGGGACCCCAGTATAAAGTATATTCGACCCATGTGTTTATTTATTTGATTTTCTTCGTGGCTGTTGCCAATTTAACTCATATTTTAAGACACCTAACTTTTGCACATTTAAGTTTGAAGAATGTACATAATTTCATGCTCAAACATGCAAAACAGATAGTGGTACCTGAAAAAAGATCACGATTCAACAAATAAAATATATAATCTGACAGATTTTCATTGGTTCTGAAACGATAATTTTTATTGGCAGTTGAAGCATTAATTTTTAATTTAAATATGCATTCACCCTTTTGGCAATGAAATACAGTAGTACGAAGTACAATTAATTATTTCCCAGGTCACTTTTAGACGGTTGCGTAACACATTCGACCATCACTTTACACTGTGTATCGCGGAACTGATCGACCAACTAAAGTTCGTTGTATGTGCCGGTGACCCCTTGCCTCTCTTCACTATTGGACGGTTGAGTAACACATTCGACCTGCACATTACAGTGTGTGTCGCGGAACTGATCGACCAACTACAGTTCCTTGTATGTGCCGGTGACCACTTGACCCTCTTCACTGTTGAACGAGACCGATTTCCCCTTGTTTTTCGTTGTGATGGATTCCATTATGCAAAAAGGTATTTACGTAGTCTTAAGTCTACAATTCTAAAAAAGATTTAGATTTTTTGGGGAACATTAAAAACTCGTTTGACCATTTATTCATAAATGTCCAAACTGTGTATTCATATAAATATTTTGACGATATGTCTAAGTTATTTTATTCTTGAAATATAACTAATACTAGCACAGTACGGAGTTTACGTTGATTTATATTGTGCTCATTGCATTCAGTAATACAGAACATGTACCTACTGGCATCAGTATAGTGCAAAATTGCATCGTGGTTATGTTTAGTACCTAAAAAAAAAATGACTAGTTATCACACGCATCTCCCATGACGTCACATAGGCGAAATGGCAAAAATAAACACAAAAATACTGTTCTAATTCCCGTAATTACAATTCCAGCTGATAAGTAACAAATAACTTTATTACTATTTAGCTAAATGCTTCTATGTAATTGGTACATTTAGTTACCTGAACGTAATAGAATAAACAAATCAGCTGATTTCACCCATGTGACGTCACTTGTCTACTGCGCAGCCTCGTCGTGATGTTATTATCAGACTCATGATTGACAGCCTGCGAACAGCGCATGTCAGACAGATTTTTTCACCCGCCACGCACTGTTATAAGTTCTTAGTACAGCCACTGCTAGTATGGATCTATCAAATCAGTAATGACCCCACTTGCCACAGTGTTTACATTAGATTTTCTACTACGTTGTTTAATCAATTGAGTTATAATTGAGGCATTCTTAATGGTTTAAATTATAGAATAATCGCCAGTTTCACCAACAGATTTAAATGTGTTCTATTCATAATACAATATTTTACCATAATTGATTGATATGTTTTGTACGCTACTGTACCTTGCAGCTCACTGCCGCTGGAGGGGAACTGTGGTGGGAGAAGTAAACATCCTCTCCCCTCTACACGCCATTTGCGTTTATGAATACCTAACGTCTTTTCCAGTTTATAAACAATAATTGTCTGATTGGTATTGCCATAGGGCTTGCATCGATACTTCTTATAGCCCCTGGAGCGGTGACCTGAGGGGCCGGATTTAGCATTTTGGCGCCCCTAGGCCCAAAAAATGTTCCGTCCCCAGGTCTGCTTAAAGTTACTTTCCTAAAAACCTTTATTAATAAATTATATCAAGTCTATATGTTAATTGCTTAAACACCGCTCTACGATTGAATTTTATCATTGCAAGTTTTGCATGAATTTACTTGGTTCTGGGCTTAGCAAAATACCATTAATGTACTGTATTAACAAAATATTGTTTAATAACTTTTGTTTTGTTCAATTTAGTCATTTAGGCAAATAAATAAAAAATCTTTGTAATCTATATTTATATATATATATAAGCCAAATACCACTCTCACTCACTGATCACTGTTTCTCAAAAACCACTAAACCTCCGAGGCTGAAATTTTGTAAGTTGATTGGTCCATATTGTAGGCGTGCAATAAGAAGGGCATTTGAAAAATTCTTCATATAGTGCCGAAATGGCAGCCTTTTATATCCCCAAAACTGCCCAATGTATTTCTTATGGGCAAATAAAAAAAAGTAGTATTTCTGACCTAACTTGAGGAACATAAGGAGTAAAAGTTTCAAACCTTCATAGTTCTATACACGTAATAAACGCGCACCCTATACGTACATTTTAGCCAAAAACTTAAAAATTTAGGGTATCGAGGGCTCAAAAACTGAAATTTTAAAGAATGTACAAGTTTTTAATACTGATGTTATCTACTCAAGTGGGGCCTCAAACTAAAGCTATTTTTCTCTTGAATCCAAATATAGCATCAGATTTCAAAAAGGGCATGTGCCCCCAAAACAAAAAAAAGGTAATACAGTATTAATATAAACCGCTCTAGTGGAGTATCAAACTATAGGTATTTATCTCCCAAATCACATTACTGTATACTGTATCATTATATTTTGGAAGAGACAATGTTTAAGGCTCTATCCCCCAAATAAAAAAATATGCTCTAAAACCCAAAATTCGGTAATGGTTAACTAATACACCTAAGTGGGGTATCATATTTAAGGTATTCTTCAATTAATTACTAATATACCAACAGATTGTAGAAAAGACTATGTTTATGGGCTCTACTGTGCCTAAAACAAAAATTTATGGTCAAATTAGTTAAGAATCCAAAGGCCAATCTCCCTCACGAGGCGACTGCCGGAACCCTAAAATGGGACTGTAGCAGAGTGCCTTGGGAGCTTGCAGGCCGAACTTTCCACCGCGAGGCCGTAGGCCATATTGCATAAAGGGGCCTCTAACAGAGCACCCTGGCGAGGCAGTAGGCCGAGTTCTACAAAGGGGCAAAAGGCAGAGTCTCCAGGTGAGGCCAAAGGTCGAGGAATCACGGAGCAATCTGTAGTTATTTGGCGTCACTAAGACGGTCTTCCTCCTCTATAACACATTGTAATTATTTCAAATAAATTTTCTTCTTTGCGTGTTGAGGAGCCAGTTTGTAACAAACAAGTGAATACGTCATTGATGGGCCTGTCCTTTGTCCCAAGAAGAATACTGCCCCATGTAAAGTAAAAACAACAAGAATGTTCTCACGTTCTGATGGAGTGTTGTCCCCTAATTTAACTAAGTTAAAAAAACATATTCCATGTAAGGAAAATAAGTTATTAAACATTATGATGGTCAGTGACTCTCATGGACGTAATCTATACCCTCTTATCAGGGCCGGCGCTAGAGGTTACGGCGCCCTGGGCGAAAATTTTTTATTTCGCCCCTATTTATATTTATAGTGATAAAAAACTACCTCATCCCAGCTCCCCTTTAAAACCCGTACACTAAACCAACGACCCAAACATCTTATCTGATTTTGTGGACCCCTATTGTACTCCGAACACATTCATAATGGTCCCTGCTCTTAAACCCAAACCAGTGACAACTTAGTTACACGTCACATACACATACAGTATTAATTTTATTTGGGGTGTACCTTTTTTTTATTTTACGTTAAAGAAAAACAGTGAAAATTATATCAAACACAACTCAATTTGGCATTCTGTTTTAAAATAAGCTTTTTAAGTAAGCTTTTAATTGATATAATCCTGTATAAGAGAATGTCCAGAAAATTTTGACTGCTAAGCACGGGATCAAAGAATGTGGGTACTTTGATGAGAAAAATGAAGACCTTACTAGTCAGTGCATGTTTAAATGTCTGTATTTTTCAAAATATTTCTTCAGAATTCTATTTAATATGTAACACGTATTTTTGCACATATTTGATTGCTAACTTCACCAAAATTTGAAAATTTAGGCTGAAAACAAACTACAATAATAATGATTAATTAACACTTTATTTAATCATAACAGTGAAAAGTTACAGCAAAAATTTATAAACATTAATAAATGAACACAATTAAAACTTTTGTTTTCTTGCTTTTTTCTTTGCAAACGATGACACCAAGTCACCAAGGTTAATGCTTCGTGCAACTTCTCACAGTGCTAACTACACCACTACTCACAGTCACACTCAAGGACGTAATTTTGTAATTCCCACCAACAATACATTGCGTCAATTAAAACTCAACTTCTTTGTTTTACTTTTATCGTCAACAAATTTGCAGTAAATTATTTTACCCCAAAAAGTTTTCCTTTAAAACTGGTTTTTCCGTTTTTTTCTCTGGCGCCCCTGGAGTGTCGGCACCCTAGGCAGTCGCCTAGTTCGCCTATAGGGTCGCGCCGGCCCTGCCTCTTATACGGAAGAAAGTGCAAAGCCCCTCAAATGTAACTGTATTGTTATGCCTGGAAAGACACTTGAAACTGTATATTTTGAAATTAGAAATCAATGTTAGGAAACTGTTTCTGTTTTCTGATTGCGCAGTTTTGGTATATTTTAAGTTTGGATAGATATTTTCGTGAAGTGGGCTGTTAAAAAAGTTATAACAAAAATGTTATAAGGGCATACTACATCACCTTAAAATCTGGGTGCCAATTGTAGTTTTATAGATAGTTAATACATTTTGTATGTTATTTTTTTATATCTAAAATTAGTAGATTTTGTTTCTTTTTTTATTTGACTTGCGAGTTTATTTTAGAAGTGTAGGTGAAGTAAAAGTTTCTTTAAGTAACTAAAACATACAATGTTGACACTATCAAATTTATATTACTGTAACGTTTGATTATCTTTTCTCTAATACGTTTATTAGTCTAAATCTTACAAAGAAAAATTTGAATTTCGGTCCAAGAGAGAGTAAATGCATCTTGTAAGGATGTCACCATTTAGTCCTTTATCGTAGAATGAAACATGTTCATTGAATAAATATTTGATTAAAAATTTTAAAGCTATTTTATGTTAAAAGTGGAGGTGGAGGTAACTAATATAGTAAATATCTGTGATCCTACTCAGTCCAAAAGTGCTGAAATATGGAGCGAATCCCTTTCCAAGTAAATGTGTAATTGAAACCTGGAGGAGTCGCCTACCTGACCAAGGGACGGAAGTTGGTGAGTTAGGATATTAGAAACGACCCTCAAACCATTGGTGAGTTGGAAATACAACCATCCTACTTGTACTGTGGAGTTTTCTTCTTAAAAACCCGTTTTAAATTGTGAATGCTGAAATTTTGTAATTCACAGTCTTGATCATCTTCTCATGAAATGGTTACATTGCAAAATCCTAAACTTGTGAACAGATGTCCCAATTCAACTGAAATGGCCGCGATAATTTCACAAGTGTGGCATGGGAGATATACCACGAAAGGTTAGTGGAGAGCGCTGGCTCCGTCGCCTTCCGTTGTTGCGTGTGTTCTGCGAGAACATTGTATTGTTCTTATTTTTGTAAACATGACCTGGTCCCGTATTACATAAAACACGGATCATCTTGCAACAACACAGCCCAAGCGTCTGACGGAGTGTTACACAAACGACGGGCAAGATGCATAAAGCCTGAAGCTCTGAAATGCGTAGTGAATGCAGCCACACGCCCAACAGTGGGCATGGGCACGATGTGCCAACACTAAAGGTTGTATTTGAGAGCATGCGCAATGCAAGGACACGCCCCAACATTACGGGAACCTTCTGTGAAACATATAAAGTACTACCAAATGTGCAGTTAGTTAATTGAGTAAGTGGTTGGTAATCACTCAAAAGTGTCAGAGTAATTTTATATTTTTTAGATTTGGTGAATTTAACGTCCATGAAATAAAAAAACTGCTTTATACCGTATGATAACTTACAAAATCAAACAAATTTCAAACCATCTAACATGTTTTACATTTTCAGTCTAAAAGGGCCCGTTGCGTTTAAATCGAAGTAAGTTCATAGGTGAGTAACAGAAAAAATATCAAATTTCTACGTCATAAATTATCTTATTATAAATTAAATACTAATATAATTTATACTATAAATATGAATAAACACTCAAACAAAATAACTTTCTAAAAAACATGTTGTGTATATAACATAAATGACAATAATACACATTTGATCCATTTAACTCGCATTTAGGCCATGTATGTCCCGCAGTGAGATATGGAAAGGACGACTAATTTAAAACATGTCAAATTATTAAATATCTATAGTAATTACTCAATAAGATTACATTGCCAGTAGCTTTTACCGGATGATTCCGACGTAATCGTAAGATAATGGAGTCAAGCAATATGGAGCGTGGCTGTCCCTTGGATGGGCGACCGTCTGAGCGATCCTGTCCTTGCATGCAACCTGCCAGCCCGGTCACTAGTGGTGGTTCGGAAGTCACCTCCAGGTTCAGGCGGGTTACACACATATCGGGAAGGTCAAAACAGCGCACTTAGTGTGTTTCTTGACTTGTCCAAAGCTTTTGACTGTGTTGACCACGCTAAGCTGCTCGACAAACTGGAATCTTATGGCGTCAGAGGCGTACCACTCGAGTGGCTTCGCTCATTTCTAAGCGGACGGTACCAAGTAGTCCAAATTGCAGACAGACTCTCTGAACTGATTGAAATGAGATATGGAGTCCCACAGGGTTCAGTACTCAGTCCGATCTTGTTCTTGATATATGTCAACGACATAGGACCATCACTACTGCATGGTAAACCCATCCAGTATGCTGATGACACAACCCTTTTTTTCATTAATGAATCAAAATCGATCTTGGAACAGCAAACCTTTGTTGATTTAAATAGCTGCGTTCAATATTTCAATAGCCTCAATCTCGAAGTGAACCCCGCAAAGTGCAATTTCTTGTCTTTCGCGTTGCGACCACAGGAGGACATTGAGAGACCAACCGTTTGGTTGGGGGACACCATGCTAGAGGATGCGTTGAGTTCAAAATTCCTGGGAATACACCTGGATCGAGGGTTGACCTGGAGCCGTCACATTGACCAAGTTTGTACCAAATTGGCCTCAGGCATTTATGTTTTGAGAGCCCTAGCCAAATATTGCCCTACTCATATCCTGATAACGGCGTATTATGGTCTGATTTACCCCCATCTTACCTACGGTTTGGTTCTATGGGGAGCTTCCGCAAACAATCATTTCAGTAGGGTGTTCAAATTGCAAAAACAAGCTATTCGTATTATAGCGCAATTAAGGTTCAGAGAATCCTGCAAAGATTCATTCAAACAACTGCAACTGTTGACCCTGCCCTGCCTCTATATACTGGAAACAACCTTATTTTATGTCTCTAAGGGAAACATGATAAGGGGACGAGACATACATACGTACAATACGAGGGGCAGGGACAACTACCGAACTGGGAGACACAGGACGGTAGTTCACGAACGCTTGCCCTTATATGCGGTGTCCGATTTGTTAACAAGTTGCCAGATTCAATTAGAAATGCCCCAGAGCCCAAGGTGTTGAAAACTCGTCTCAAACGCTGTTTAGCGTCACAGGCATTCTATACCTGTGATGAGTTTATGGCATATGACTGGGAGACCACATAATTAAAGACTTACAACCGATGCTGGGGGGGGGGGGGGGAATTGGCATGAGTAAATGGAGGATACAATGTATGTATGACTGAGGTGTTACTGTGGGGTATATGGTAAAAATTATAGTTAGTATAGTCTTGACAATTGCTATGCATTTATTGTAATGTTCCTGGCAATAAAATATTTGATTTGATTTGATATGCATCTCGCACGGTGCGACTAGCATTTTTGATGCCAGTAGCACTGTGCGAGATGCATATGTGTGTAAGCTCCAATTGATTAACACAGGTTGGTCTTCGAGCTGCATGCTAGTAGCAAGAAAAATGCTAGTCGCACCGTGCGAGATGCATATGTGTGTAACCCGCCTAAGTGTTAGAGAGGGCTTCTTAGTCCTAACTTCGCCTGGTAAAATAAGACGATCTTTAACTTTTTTTAACATTTCACTACCTCTTGGTACTGACATAACCTCCAGTTACACTAACAGTTATGCGGGTGATGTTTAAAAACGTTTAAAACAGCTGATCCACTTTACAGCTTATATTGTATAAGTCTATAAAGATGTTAAATCTGTATGTATCCTAGGTGATTCATGCTGCGTAAGGACTAATGACATGCCAGACTTGTCGAATTTGCGCAGCACTATCGACATGCTGCGTAAGGACTAAGGAGATGGCAGACTTGGCGAATGTGCGCATCAATATCGACATGCTGCAGAGGGTGGACTACAGAAACTACTGTCAGTCAGGAAACAAACAATTGAAAAGAGTTTACTTTGACCTTTCCGATAGTAATGATCCCCATTGAAGTCGTGCACTGGACCGTTAGACCAGCTACTATTTACCTTTGTGGGGGAACGAATCGCTTATTAATTGGAACACACTGGCTCTCTAAATGTTCGGATGTTTTATGATAGACTAAAGCGTTTTTAATGAACGGAAGATGCAATTAAAATACCATTTGGGAGACTTGTTGTTTGTATTATCATCTCCGTGGTATTTGAGCTTTGATACAGAAATGACCTTTAGAATGTTTTATAATATCTAATGATTGCTAAACCCATAGTTTATTTAAGGTAGGATCTAACTGATACAGTTACTGTGTAAACTTTAATGTTTGTACCAGTTTGGATCTTGGCAGTGAGAGACCAACAGAGACAGAGAGAGAAGAGAGAGAGAAAAAGAGAGGTGGGAGGGAGGGAGGGAGGGGAGAGAGAGAGAGAGAGAGAGAGAGAGAGAGAGAGAGAGAGAGAGAGAGAGAGAGAGAGAGAGAGAGAGAGAGAGAGAGAGAGAGAGAGACCATAAGGTGTCTATCGTGTGGTTTCAACATCTATGGTTTATCCTACAGAGATTCTATCGATACTAAGTGGAGTTATAGTATTATTTAACAGACAACGCGTGAAAAAGTATTTTCGCGTATGTTACCGTAATACTTTATTTATTATAATTTTTAGTTATTAATATTAACCTTCACTTGGTGCACTATCGCCTTGTTGTTGGAAATGTATGGTTGTCATAGGGAACTAACCCATGTTTGCAGTGAATCTCAGCTGTGATGTGACCAAAAGTCTCCAGCTAAATGTATGGTTGTCATAGGGAACTAACCCATGTTTGCAGTGAATCTCAGATGTGATGTGACCTAAAGTCTCCAGCTAAATGTATGATTGTCATAGGGAACTAACCCATGTTTGCAGTGAATCTCAGATGTGATGTGACCTAAAGTCTCCAGCTAAATGTATGATTGTCATAGGGAACTAACCCATGTTTGCAGTGAATCTCAGATGTGATGTGACCTAAAGTCTCCAGCTAAATGTATGATTGTCATAGGGAACTAACCCATGTTTGCAGTGAATCTCAGATGTGATGTGACCTAAAGTCTCCAGCTAAATGTATGGTTGTCATAGGGAACTAACCCATGTTTGCAGTGAATCTCAGATGTGATGTGACCTAAAGTCTCCAGCTAAATGTATGGTTGTCATAGGGAACTAACCCATGTTTGCAGTGAATCTCAAATGTGATGTGACCTAAAGTCTCCAGCTAAATGTATGGTTGTCATAGGGAACTAACCCATGTTTGCAGTGAATCTCAGATGTGATGTGACCTAAAGTCTCCAGCTAAATGTATGGTTGTCATAGGGAACTAACCCATGTTTGCAGTGAATCTCAGATGTGATGTGACCTAAAGTCTCCAGCTAAATGTATGGTTGTCATAGGGAACTAACCCATGTTTGCAGTGAATCTCAGATGTGATGTGACCTAAAGTCTCCAGCTAAATGACAATGTCATATTGCGAAAATATTAATCCCCCCTTTAGCAAAGTCGAATGAGAAATTATAAATGTAATAACGATAAAATCAGAAACCATGAAGAATTTTTGCAGAGGGATAAAAAACGTAAGGGGTTTTTTATTATTATTGCATGATGTAAGGTACATATATGGGCACGGAGGAAGTGTCTGCCTTATCAAGCCCCTAGCACACAGGATAAGGTATAAAAATATTTTGCTTCGTAAAGAACCATTCAGTTCTTATGTATAGTAATTAACTGAATGTAATTTCAAATGTATTTATTAGTCTACAAATTTATTGATATTTAAGTATTGAAAGTGCCATTTGTTCAAAGTGGGTAATGATAAAAAATATCCTAGTATAAAAAGGAGCTTTTCTTGTTTTATTGGTAGATTTATATTACTATAATAATAATAATAATTGAAAAAAACACATTTAAAGAGTTATTCCTATAAATAACTGTCAATTTATTCACCTACAACATTTTATTACATAAGAATTCGTTCGTGGTAGCAAATAAAAAATAAAATACGTTTGAATACACCAAACGTGTTCTAAACTCGGTTCCACTTGAACACAAGGAAGCAGTCCACTTCAAATCAAACAATTGTGTTCGGTTCATAAAGCATGTGTCATTACTCAAGGAGCAATAAGGAACACTTTCCCCGCGCATAACTGGACGGAACCAATTACAAGAGAAAAGCGCGGGCTGGTCCAGCTGTTAATGACACATGCGGCGAACAATAGAGACATCAGCTGGCGTTTACAAAGACTTGTACACTGCGCAAATTTCTCCACATAAAACTGTTTCTGTAAAAGAAAAAGGACTGATTTCTATTGTTAGAAATTATTAGTCGCAAATCTATGGTGATTTTGTCTGAATGTTAAATGAAATAGAACATTTAGGGGTTTTTACTGGGCTGTGTTGGTAACTTTCTACAGATTTAGTTAGCTCTTTGAAAAGAGCGGGATCGTTCCTCGGAAGTAATAACTTCAATAACAACGTGTGATAAGTATAACTTCAATAACAACGTGTGATAAATATAACTTCAATAACAACGTGTGATAAGTGTGACATCGTTGGTTAATACCCAAAATATATTCATAGAACCAAATGTTTGCATGCCTAGTGTGAGGAATAATTCAAAATGATATATTTAACGGGAACTAAACCCATCGTTGCCAGTGAATCTCAGTATTATTAGACCTAAAGTCTCAACTACATTACTATTGTCATAAGGAATAACATGTATTGCAGTATTCAGATGATGGGATAAAGTCAGAAGAGGATGTCAAAAGGGAACTAATCCAGTTTGCAGTGGAACTCAGATAAATTGACCTAAACTCGAGTAAAGTGTATCTGTATAGGGAATAACCTGTATGCATAACTTCAAATGTGTGTGCCTATTTAAATGTATGGTTGTTGGAACTAACAGTAGTGATTTGTGATTGCCAAATACAGTAAATGTATAGGTTTATGGGAATAATGTTTGCATGTAATCTCATTATTGACCTAAGTTACTGCTAAATGATATGTTGTCCAAATTGAAACTATTAAATCTCGTGTGAGTACCATAAGCCACTAAATGAAATTCATTAATCAAATAATCATTTAGCAAAGTGAATAAGAGAATTGTATAAATGTATGTAAACGATAATAAACAGAAGAATTTGTGACTCAAGCGAAAAAAGAGGCGTTTTTTATTAACTATTTGACTTAATTACATAATGGGCAGGGAGTGTCTGCTCTATCAATGCACCTAACACAGTAAAGGAAAATTTTGCTTGTAACTTATTCGATTATATAATAATTAATGAATTAATTATATATCACAAACTTTATTATATTTATATTGAAGTTCCGATTGTTCAGTGGGAATGTAAAATAATACTAGTATAAAAAGTCATTACTTGATTTTATTGGTAGAATATAAATAATATAATATAATTAAAAAAATTAATTAAGAGTTATTTATAAATAACTGTATTTTATTCACTAAAAATTTTTACAGAATTGTTTTGAAAACACGTTTAATTGAACAATTTGTTCCATAAACAAAAAATAAAAAAACTTGTGTTCGGTTCAACGCAGACCCAAATACCCTTACCAATAGCAGCGTAGTACTGTAGTCCCGCCACATGGTGGCAATGTGTTTGAATGAAGGAATGTGTTTAGATGAAGTAAAGAGTTAAGTTTTGATGTTTGGGGTTACGGGTGTTTATCCAGGCGCCCAGTAGATTAATAAAGCAAAGCCAACTTATTTATTAATTTTTTTAAAATCAAAATAATTCATTGATATAAAATCACAGTTACACATTTCACTCAATAAGGATTATCGGTTTACATTTAAATAAACTATACTCTACAATAATTTAAAAAAAATTCTATTAATCTTAAACATTGTACTTTATTATCATATCTAAGAGTATGCAGACTAAAATTTTTTCTGTTTTCAACAGAAAGTATTGTGGAAACTCAAGCTCATACTCATGCTCGTTAATGTAGTGTAAGCAGAGAGGGATGAAAATACATACGGCCAAAACAGAACACGGGCTCTATTCGTCATCCCGCAACAAGCCAAGGAAGAGTTTTAAGTTGGGATAAAACGTTGATGTGGGCCTAATTAGGGTTCTGGAATCCGGAAATGTTGGGACTCGGACATTTTGCGACTGCGCCGGTGCGCAATATCGGTACACCACCCGATAGTGCAATGTATGTTACGTTGAGGGTTGGCAACTTGTGAATATTATTCTCAAACTCCTTCTATATATTACACTGTATATATCAGTCAGTTGTCACTGCCTTGTCAATTTTTATAAATGTTTTGCTTTAGTTACAATTTTATTGGGTGAAATGTATGACGATGAGGAGAATTTTATTGCAAATGAAAAGTGGTTAAATTGTTTCAAAAGGGTGGATAAGAGTCAGTATTCTCACTTCTTAGAAATTTGCTAATACCTATTTTCAATACCAGCGCATAATACAAACGTGGAGAGAGTATTATATTCTATGATGTCATTACAGTGAACCTTTGAACGCAACTGCCTGTTTCTAAACAGTTTTTTATACGTTATACGATTACTAAATGTTCATGCATAGTTACAAAATGTCTGTTATAACCTAGTGAGGCTGAGGATAATAGACGTTTCAAGTTCTTCACACAATTTATTTCAAAATATTATCTTCAATTTCCATCGATGATTCAAAACATAACCTTAATATTTATTTTCATAATTATAAATATCTTTTTTCTCGGCGTAGTGATATTAATTTCCTCTGTACACTGAATGTTAGAAGGGCATGTCCACTGGGGCTACTCCCCAAGGAAGCACGCTCCGCCGCATCCTCTGTCAGGGCTACTCCATTGATATTCGCCTACAAGTGTCAGTGGGTTCTGGGTATTTACCTTTGTGTGGTGTAAACACGGTTCAAATGTCTCTTGGTATATGGTGACGTACCAGTACTAAGAGTCCTTCCTGTTGCTTTTGGTATTTAAATACTATACCCCCAGTTACAAATTATAAAGTTTGGTTGATATGTTATGCATTCATTATTTACACCTTTCTACCTCAGATCAATCACTAAGTGAAAGATCTAGGCTGTGTACATGTTATCCAAATATAGCAATCTGGCACATAGACAAATGTAAAATATACATAATTTGTAATACTAATAAAGTACGCACATAGGCAGTCTTTTACATATCTGCGTAGGTTCAACTACCGAAGTACTAAAGAACAGCGCATGTATGAAACATTACCAGGACATGACTGTGCTATTAGTATTGTCTGATACAACGCTCTTGCCTGAAGTCAGATGTCAGCAAAGTAGATATCATTGTGCCGTAACCGTCCTATGAATAGTGTCTTGCAAGTTTATAAATACCCAATGATAAGTGTAGTTAAGAATGATGGGCAGTGACTGCTCTTCCCATGGTAAACACTGCGTAAAATAGTGAATATAAATGCACCCAACCATGGGAGTTGAAAGGAACGAGTGGTGGTGAACTGTGGCAAGGTAGGATTGCGATGTCTCCTCAGCTATAGCTACGAACTGTGGCAAGGTAGGATTGCGATGTCTGCTCAGGTATAGCTACGAACTGTGGCAAGGTAGGATTGCGATGTCTCCTCAGCTATAGCTACGAACTGTGGCAAGTTAGGATTGCGATGTCTCCTCAGCTATAGCTACGAACTGTGGCAAGGTAGGATTGCGATGTCTCCTCAGCTATAGCTACGAACTGTGGCAAGGTAGGATTGCGATGTCTCCTCAGCTATAACTACGAACTGTGGCAAGGTAGGATTGCGATGTCTCCTCAGCTATAGCTGCGAACTGTGGCAAGGTAGGACTGCGATGTCTCCTCAGCTATAGCTGCGAACTGTGGCAAGGTAGGACTGCGATGTCTCCTCAGCTATAGCTACGAACTGTGGCAAGGTAGGATTGCGATTTCTCCTCAGCTATAGCTACGAACTGTGGCAAGGTATAATTGCGATGTTTCCTCAGCTATAGCTACGAACTGTGGCAAGGTAGGATTGCGATTTCTCCTCAGCTATAGCTACGAACTGTGGCAAGGTAGGATTGCGATGTCTCCTCAGCTATAACTACGAACTGTGGCAAGGTAGGATTGCGATGTCTCCTCAGCTATAGCTACGAACTGTGGCAAGGTAGAATTGCGATGTTTCCTCAGCTATAGCTACGAACTGTGGCAAGGTAGGATTGCGATGTCTCCTCAGCTAAAGCTACAACTTTTTCCGTGCAGCGTTGTAGGGACACTGGTTTGTGGCATAGTGTTGAAGGTCCCACCGTAAAGAAACGGTGGCCCGATTGGGGGTTGGAATTTGACAGGAACAGTATTTATATTTTAGGCATACACCTGCTTAACAACTGTTTAATGGTAATACGAGGAGGAGGGAACCGTCGTATATTTTTAACCGGCTGTATTTTTTATCGAACCACACTTATAAAGATACATAAATAAAATTACAAACATTTCAAACATTATTGGTACATGAATGTTAATCGTGCCAATAAAAATTCTGTAAATTTAAAAATATGTGTTTAATAGAAACAATATTGATGTACTCAACTACACTTACAAATAAATTCGTCAGTCCAAAATATTTTTATTCGTAAAAATACAACAACATTATATTCTCACAATTTTAGATTAGTATTACTGTCAAGACGCTTACTCTCCCTCCCTGGGCAATTTATTAGTTACGTCCATCTTACAGTAAGCGTGAAACTGATGCAAACTGTGGTAAGTGGATAGAGCTTACGACACTGCGCAGTTACGCTTACTCTCGCTGTAGCGCGTTACGGCGCTAACTCGATAAGGACTTCTGTCAAATAAATAGAAAGCTTCAACACCACGGTTACTTATTTCCGTATGTCTGTGGTATATGACAAGTAATTTTCTACAGATCCGCTAGAAATGTTTAACCGTTAGGTGCCATGGAGAGGTAACACATACAAGATAGATTCGATTTAGAAGTATGATTAATAGAATATAGAATAAACATTTTGTTATGTAACTTTCTACTATCATGATTCAACGTAAGAACTAACATATAATTTTTCCATCTTTACAGAAGAACCTTTAGAAACTTCGATAGCAGATTCTAAACAAAAGAAAAAATACATATAAATTTACGCCCTAACATACTTAGTCCAACATCTATCTTTATGAAAATTGTAGGAAAATAACTTTATTTCTATAATTATTTTGAGTATTGATATGTAAATTCATATATTCATTTATATCTACCAGTTAATAACGTCTAAGTTATTTTGATACTTTTACGCTACCAGTTTTTTTCTTTTTTAACGTTCCATTAACTCATCACGAAATCTCCGGAAACACAAACAGATTTCGATGAAAGTTGAAGGGAAGTTAGCTTTTGGATCATATAGATCCACTAAGAGAGAATTTTTCGAAATTCCGTTCCTAAAGGGTAGGAACAGCCCCTCAACTCTTCCTGTTTTCCATAAGACTAACATTCTGGTATTACTTTTAATTTAATAAATTATTTCAAACAGCTAATTAAATAATATATTTCAAACAGAAAAATAAATTAATAAACATGACAAAAAGCTTGGCTAATTTGAAGGTCATTGTGAAATTTCAAGGTCATTTCTACTTACTCTGACATGATTGCAATAAGTAGACTTATAGGGTTTTCTGGGCTATAAAAATTTGTTATCAAGGAGAACGGCAGCCGGCTGAGCTTTTATATTTATGTGATGATTTTAAAGAGAACCACGGAGGAACGGTACGCAAGCGCAGAGAACCACCCCGTAGTGAAGCAAGAGCAATCGGCTAGTATGGTACATTCTCTAAATGTTAAATGATTTTGTGTTGTTGTAATATTTCAATATGTGTATACGAATAAGACACTTGAGTAAGAACATTCTTATAAGTGTTAAACTAATATTTCATTTTATTTTCAAAAACCTTAAAGATTGCCTTAACAGTCGAACAGATAGACGGCTACTCCTCACCATGACACCCGGCAGAACTGCATCGATGTAAACTACTCTAGACTTTACATCGATGAGTCTAGAGTACTACTGAAGGCTGTCGCCGGCCTTCAGTTCGCGCTCTCAATTATCTCAGCTGTATTTTACTATTTAAATGACTTCTATGGAAAAGCAAGAGTCGAGTATTTAGGACCCACTTTCTCCATCGGTAGTCATTACTGGATATTTACGCAATGCTCCAACTGTTGTTACACTGTATCCTCGCAGTGCAGTTAGCCTTGCGTGATTGTGACACACCACTCTTCCTTTGTCCTCAATTACCGGTCGCCGTACACAATTGTAGCGGAAGTATAACTGCGGTTTGCACTCAATTCAACAATTATAAACTGAATAAAATTCATTCATTTCTACGAGTATCTTGTTTTTGCGACATTACAAAGTGAAACCATTTCTAACATTATTTTTTGCATCTTTATAAAATGGGACCATTGCGTTCGAAGTGCCGCAGGTGCTAACTAACTCTAATGAATAAGGAAGTAATTGTTGTTAAAATGGCAGGAAAATACGGAAATGCTTATATTATTTATATCTAGTTCTTTATATTTTAAAGCCATGTTATTGCAAAACTATTGCTAAGAATGAAACTTATTCTAGGGGAAATTAATTAAAACAAAACAACTTTTCCTTATTGATGTTTGTGACTGCTTTGACTAATAAAATTTGCCTGGTATGAAAAAGAAAGAGTATGCATCAGTTGTACTACTTGTGACCAAAAATACTTAATAGATTCATACAGTTTCCTGTGAATTACATTTACGAGTATTTAGAATCAAAGCCAAAAGTAAAGATGAAAGCACGTCGAAACATCTTGGACGATTCTAAAAGTTAACTTGCTTATAGATGTGTATTGATTGGTATCACGCTCGTCTCCCGTGACGTCACACATGTGCTAAATGGCAAAAATGAACTCAACTGTTCTAATTCCCGTTATTACAATTCCAGCTGATAAGTGATAAATAACTTGCTTACTATTTAGCTGAATGCTTAATGCAATTGGTAGATTTAGTTATCAGTATTTAATGACCCGATCCAGTACTATATTTTACCATAAATCTTACTGATTTAATGTACTACCCATCCAGAGCCATATGAAGAAGCTGTAAATTATTACAAACGCAAAATCAACTACGAAATTGAGATATGTCAAAGCTAATAATAATACAGTATATAGATAACTTTGAAAAAAAAACAGGAATTAAGAATAATATATTATTGTAATTAAATGTAAATAATGTTGAATAAATGACTCTACTGATAAGTTTTAAAACTTAGCAGAACATATAATGTAATACGTATGAAATAAATAAATAAATAATAGAATAAACAAATCGGCTGATTTCGCCAATGTAACGTCACAGTCTACTGTGCAGCCTCGTCGTGATACACAGGAAGTCTAGGAGCCTCTGGGCCAGAAATCAGAATTTTCCCTGGGTTGAAACCGGTGCCAAACGATTTCTCGTGGACGAAAACCCCAACAATAATTTAAAAATTAAAAATCCTTGAAGCCAAAGAAAAATTCATCCGGACGTGGCTTGTTTTATATAATTAGTTTAGTTAAAATAGTCTGTTAAATTCACTATATTTCTAATACCCTCATTATTTATGTTCTTAATAGATTGTTGTATATGAAAGATTTATTCATTGTTCTATTATAATTTTATTTATTGTTTGAAATGAAATTAAATATAAATAGGATTTATTAACGTGACGAAATTAGGACTATTAAGTCCTCTCTTCCAATTAACCATTGTTTCTTAGTCTTAAATGTATATTGTTGTTGATTGATAATTATTTATTTATTTATTTATTCATAAGACGCTGATCGTCAAGATATGGGCGAATATGGATGTCGAATGAGTGTGATGAGTGTAGATGAGTGAATGTAGTCATTGTTACAAACTAAGGCCGACTATTCCTTAGAAAGTGTCATTAATTAATAGCCCAATGACAAATGAACAGCCGGTGGTTATCAGCTGATCCTTCTCAAAATGTATTATGACTCTGATTGTGATCGAACTGAGAACCTTTAACACATGAAGCTGGGATTGAACCAACTTCGCTACCGACCATTATACTTTTCGCCACTATTAAACGCACGATGCACATTGTCCAAGCATGCCAGGGAGGTTTAATCCTCTGTTGTGTCGAACCCGAGTGTCGGTCGTCCCGCATTCCTGCGATCGTTACCAAGCTTTCCTTAGATTCTTAGTAATAGATTCCAATACAAATTCTATAAATCAAACCATTGATCATAAATAATTAACTAGTAATTCTATTACCAAATTAAGACCGATATTACAAAATTTGAATCCCAATTCTATGACGTTCCGTTGACCAGATTGTTGGCAATATCATAATTCTGTAATTTCTTCCAAGGGTAATGATCACAAGAATGCCAATGGGCCTACCCTGGGTTCGATACCTAGGATCAGGCCTCCTCCGCATACCTGGACTCTGTTCATCTAATAATGGTGACAAGTGTACTGTTTATCTATTTTTGTTTATTTAAGCATTCTATAAATTATTTTGCATCTATCAAAAAGTATAATGGCATTATTTAGAAAGTTTTACAGTCGCATAACTTAAAAATGTTTAATGTAATAGTTTTATGTTTAAAACATTATACAATCTCTAGCACCTGTTAATGATTAAAAATTACGACTGTTTGTAATATCGTGATGCATGACTATGAAATACAACGATTTACAATGATCTAACTTCTAATCGGCATGTTTACAAGAATTAACAATCTCTTTGGGTGCTGGGTACCATTCAACTATTTGTTTGTTTATCGTGCGGAACAAACAATCGTTCAGTAAGTAGCGCGCAGCTCTGTGCTATACTAACGTGTGTCGGAGGCCGGCGACCCCACTGTTGACTCATTACATCACAGTTGATTGTTCAGACGCTGGATGTTGCTTATGATATCACACACACACTCACACACTTGATCCACTCATCGTGTATAGCGCTAACGAAACAAACAATCGTTCAGTAAGTAGCGCGCAGCTCTGTGCTATACTAACGTGTGTCGGAGGCCGGCGACCCCACTGTTGACTCATTACATCACAGTTGATTGTTCAGACGCTGGATGTTGCTTATGATATCACACACACACTCACACACTTGATCCACTCATCGTGTATAGCGCTAACGAAACAAACAATCGTTCAGTAAGTAGCGCGCAGCTCTGTGCTATACTAACGTGTGTCGGAGGCCGGCGACCCCACTGTTGACTCATTACATCACAGTTGATTGTTCAGACGCTGGATGTTGCTTATGATATCACACACACACTCACACACTTGATCCACTCATCGTGTATAGCGCTAACGAAACAAACAATCGTTCAGTAAGTAGCGCGCAGCTCTGTGCTATACTAACGTGTGTCGGAGGCCGGCGACCCCACTGTTGACTCATTACATCACAGTTGATTGTTCAGACGCTGGATGTTGCTTATGATATCACACACACACTCACACACTTGATCCACTCATCGTGTATAGCGCTAACGAAACAAACAATCGTTCAGTAAGTAGCGCGCAGCTCTGTGCTATACTAACGTGTGTCGGAGGCCGGCGACCCCACTGTTGACTCATTACATCACAGTTGATTGTTCAGACGCTGGATGTTGCTTATGATATCACACACACACTCACACACTTGATCCACTCATCGTGTATAGCGCTAACGAAACAAACAATCGTTCAGTAAGTAGCGCGCAGCTCTGTGCTATACTAACGTGTGTCGGAGGCCGGCGACCCCACTGTTGACTCATTACATCACAGTTGATTGTTCAGACGCTGGATGTTGCTTATGATATCACACACACACACACACACACTTGATCCACTCATCGTGTATAACGCTAACGACACTAACAATCGTTCAGTAAGTAGCGCGCAGCTCTGTGCTGTACTAACGTGTGTCGGAGGCCGGCGACCCCACTGTTGACTCATTACATCACAGTTGATTGTTCAGACGCTGGATGTTGCTTATGATATCACACACACACACACACACTTGATCCACTCATCGTGTATAACGCTAACGACACTAACAATCGTTCAGTAAGTAGCGAGTAGTGTACAGTTCTGTGCTGTACAACCTTGTCTCGGAGGCCGGTTGGCATCCCCTTTGACATCACTTACTTAGGCAATCACAATATCATCCGGATATGCTTGCTTGTACACTGAGTGTGTCACTAATATGCGCTTCCTTGTGAGCTGTCGAATATCTTCACATAATCTCCCCACTATCTTACCGATAATCAATTTATGAATCAACCCATAGCAGTTTATTGAATGTGGGCCTGTTCAACCCTACAACTATTGTAATTAAGAACTGTGCCACATTATTACAGCTTTGGATAATATAGTGACATTACCGATTTAGTGGGAAATGAACTGAATATATATTGGGTAACTAGGTGATACCCCATTACGCTTTGCGTGCCAACCCCGTCACTCGCTGTGCTCGTGACGCCTCGGCCTTCGGCCTCGGTATGTGGCTGTTGACACCAAATAATAATGGTTAAACAGTATTAAGTAAAATCATATTATTTTAATTCGTTTACAGTAACTAACTTACTGCACTTGATTTGCAATCTATATATAGTGTAATAATTATAAACAACCAATGTTATTACTAAGGCTATTTCAAACGTTTTCATTTTATTTAACAGCTGATGATAACATACAGACATGTATTCACTGTTTTATAATTAACTTGATATTTTACTGTGCTACTCTCTATGCTTAACCTAACAAATTATTTCGACCAGTTAACATTTGTTTATGAGTCGCCAGCTGGAAAATTAAAATGAATCTCCACAAGAATTAATGTGGAGATTTGACAATGTAGGACAAAAACCTATGCGAATTAACCCATTAAGGTAGTTCGACGTGCCAGGCACGTCCCGTTTCCGCGGGACCGGGTGCCGTCTGACGTGCCCAGCACGTCGCAAGTTTTAATGACGCAGTTGTGATCGTAGTTGCTAGGTTTTTCAACAGATAGTGGTGGATTGCTGTTCCGTGACATTTAAGAATTAAATGCCTTTGATTTTGTTGCTGTCCGCAGAATATACACGGTTCAATCAGCTGTTATTTGTTTTATTGTTTGGCATTGGCCAGTTTGTTTTCGTCTGCTCGCGAAGTTGTTTTGGGTATGTGCGTTGTGAATGTAATAATTGCGGTTGTGATATGAATCGGAAAATATTGCGTGATTCAGAATTAGATTTATATTTGGATAGTGATTACGAGTTTGGTTCAAGTGGTAGTGAAAACTCTGATAGTGAAGACGATGTAATAATTCCCCGGTGTATGAGTTCGCATATCCATAATTCTGAATATGACGACGAGAGTGATGCTGACGAAATTGAATCAAATGTTCCTAAAAGTATTTTGTGTTGTAAATAGTGTTTTTTATATAAATATAGTTTTTCAAGATAATAAATTGTTGCTGTAAGACACCATTATTGAAATTTCCATAACAACAGCTTTGCTACATTAGAAACAATGAAAATCAGCCACAGTAGCCTAAATTTTATTTATTATTTTTTTTAGGAAAACTATATTTCAAAATATATGTTATCGTAACTTTTTATGTACAAAAATATATGTACTTTCATAAAATAAATGGTTTGTTCATATAAAAAAATATTTAAAATAAAAAAAATTAGTCTACTTTTGAAATTTCAAAACTAAATTTGTTATTATAAATTTATTAATAATAACAAACAAACAAATATTTACTATAGAAAGTTTAGGTATACATTTTATTACAGCAAATTCTATGAGAATAACAATAAAGCAAGTTTCATTACTCTATCAATAACATAAAAAAAGTTATATCAGTTCTATTATACACTTACAATTTCACAAATTTTAATTGCTGCCCACTAGAGCAACATAGCAAAAATAACTACTACCTCAATGGGTTAAAGAAATCTAGCTCCGTTACGACTTAAAAATAAAAATTATCTTTTGAATAAAAAAATTTCATAAAAATCGATCAAGTAATAAGTTCAGTAAGTGAGTGAACTAAATGACCCGATTGTTTTAATATAAAATTAATCTCTATAAGAATAACATTGCAACTTTATTGCCGTGTAAAGAAAAAACCTATGGGAATTTCAACTATCTAGCTCCGTTATAACTTAGAAATCAAAATTATTTTTTCAACAAAAAATTTCATCAAAATCGGTCAAGTTATAACTTGACATATATGTCATATATTCTAAACATAAATGTTTAGAAAGTGAGTTAACTAAATAACTCGATTGTTTTAATATATAGGATATTCATTCTGATATATGAGTGTAAACACTATTTAAACGTAACAATTTGCGTTTGTGAGGTCAAGAATAACTATTGTTATCAAGAGATGGGTTCTGTTACGGTGTACATAATAGGCAGTTTTCACAATCTGGAGGAAGATCTATAAATAGTATACGTTAACCCTAGTAGACAATTGGTCATGAATTTGATTTGCAATTTTGAACTTTCATTCAGTATAAATTCCTGTTCAGCATACATTTGTTACATGGTTTGAAATAACAGTGGTAGGATTGTTTCGTAATATTTTGTAATGCTTTGATGGAGTAGTTAATTATCTAACACTTAAGTGTTTACTTGCAGGTAATAGACCAACGTGTAGCTAATGAAGCTTAGCAATCAGACCATTGTGATTAGTACGAATAAAAAATTATATCTGTCCTATTACTTACCTTTTAAATGTTTCTTTCTATAGGAAAAAGGGAAAAAATCAGAATTTAAGCATCATTTGGTTTTGTATCTCTGTTGTTTGTTAACCGAATGTAAAATTTTGTCGAAAAAAGTTGAGGGAGGAAGTGACCAACTCAACTTTACTTGCACTACAGTAGCGGATAATTGTTTAGGGAGGAAGTGACCAACTCAACTTTACTTGCACTACAGTAGCGGATAATTGTTTAGGGAGGAAGTGACCAACTCAACTTTACTTGCACTACAGTAGCGGATAATTGTTTAGGGAGGAAGTGACCAACTCAACTTTACTTGCACTACAGTAGCGGATAATTGTTTAGGGAGGAAGTGACCAACTCAACTTTACTTGCACTACAGTAGCGGATAATTGTCTAGGGAGGAAGTGACCAACTCAACTTTACTTGCACTACAGTAGCGGATAATTGTTTAGGGAGGAAGTGACCAACTCAACTTTACTTGCACTACAGTAGCGGATAATTGTCTAGGGAGGAAGTGACCAACTCAACTTTACTTGCACTACAGTAGCGGATAATTGTTTAGGGAGGAAGTGACCAACTCAACTTTACTTGCACTACAGTAGCGGATAATTGTTTAGGGAGGAAGTGACCAACTCAACTTTACTTGCACTACAGTAGCGGATAATTGTTTTTCTTTCTCTCACTCTTTCCTAACGCGGTGATTGTTAGTTATGACGATTGACTTGTCACGTTATGTGTCCTTAATTTTCGTCATATATCATACCGCTTGGATCGTAATAATCCAAACGTGTTTAAATGCATTTCCTATTTTCATCACGTATAACAAATAACCTAGTACCTCAAGAGTGTGTAATTCCCTGCTCCAGATGGCGTTCACCAGCACGCTGTTGCCGCTGACTGCGGGGCCTGGTCACTACGCCACGTCCTCAGCCGGCACCTCGGACTCAGGAGGTGATACCAGTCTCAGCGGCAGGAGCTGCGGAACTGTCCGCACTGTCACGCTGATCCGCCGTGCTGCTCCTGGGCCCACCGTCTCCGGCTGTCGAACCCAGGGCTCGCTGGGCTTCTCGCTCAGGGGAGGCCGTGAGCACGGTACAGGCTTCTTCGTCTCCGCCGTAGAGAAGGGCTCTGAGGCCTACATGCAGGGATTGATGGTATGTTTTTCTACAAAAGCTTTCAAAAGTGTAAAATATCTTTTGCAACTGTCATTGTGCAAACATCACCGTCTTTCTTTGAATAGGAAATTCCGTATTTTTACATATCACCACCACTAAGAACACAAAAATCTATTTCCTGGGTATTTTTTAATTTTGGTTGGGATTATGACCACAAAGGGTCTGAAAAAGTTCTAATACTGTAGGATATGATGAACACATTATAAAACCCACACATGACCTCAAAAAAGATCAAAGCAAAAATAGATATCTTTTAAAGTTTTAATTTTAATAATGGGTGAATGTCTTTTAAAGGTAGAGTTTGGACTATAGAGTCCTCGCATCCTCTCAACCTTAATATACATGTACGACCTTAATGTACAATTGTAAAAAAAATAACAACAAAAGTAGTATGAACTAAAGAAAATATCTACTTTGAGGTGCTCAAATCCATTGTTAAATTCTCTTTGAATAGTGGTCTAACATTGTGCAATTTAGTAACAATGTGTTTTAAAAATGTTGATTTAATCCAAATTAATGGCATTTTTTATTGGAGAATTTCATATTCATGATGAAGAATTTGTATATATCAAACAGTTGTATATTTGATCAAATATGAAGCAAATAAGAAAGGTATTGTAAATACTATATTGTAAAATATTGTAGATACTATAGACTATTATCAAAAGATTTTTAATTTAAAATATGCAAATTAATAGGTAAAATCTATTAGTTAGTTTTGGTTTTGGAAATTTATGTATAGCGCCTTTTCAAAATAATTTTTAAATTAAAAGAATTAAATGTTAAAAAGACCTCAAATAAGGTGTTTGATTATCTATACTTTGCTAAAGGTAAAGCTACGATTTATATATTTTAATTATAGCACTTAAGTCACATAGTACATCGCAGATTCTTATGCACCTAATTTCCATAAATAATTTGTACATTGCCACTGTTCCAGTCACCTGCTAGGTTTACCTTATACAACCTTGTACTTACTATAATGTACCCTCTCCCTTTATACATTGAGAGGATTGTCTCAGGAATTAATTACACTTTCCTCTTTTTTAATTACACTTCTCTTTGCTGGACCCAATTTCATTTGTTTGTTTGAATTAAAATAAGTTTTTTTTTTCAAACCAAATTTAGGTGAAAAAAAGAAAAGGCAATCATTCTTCATGATCCATAATAAATTTGAAATCTGCTACATAAAATTAACTCACCAATATTTTAACAAACGTACAGCCCATAATAAATAAACTCTAAGAACACAAATAATACTAAGATACAGATGTTGAAAAAAATCATGAACTGAATAAAGAGGTGTGATTTAAAAATTACCATGCATACTAATTTCTACTTGAATTCCTTTTTAGTTTTAAAATTTAACAGCCATGTTTATTCGGAGGTTCAGAAACTTCTTTATAAAAAATAATAATTTTTATGGTAACATGAGCATTAAAAATAAAATATGACATAAAAATAATTTAATTCTAGCCAATTTCCCTGATTTGCGCATTTGAAAATATTACTCTAAATTTGCAATGACTTCAAACTCAAAATGCAAATCCGGCTCATGGCTTGCATTGGAGATCAGGTTAAGTCATAGGTTAGAACACTTCCTATAATTCCTTCAGGAAGATTTATAGGTATCATTAAATCAAAATGGTGGTCAGAGGTTGATTCATGGTTTGAATATGCAACCAATGGCCTTGGGTTTTGTGCAGGTCGGTGATCAGATCATCAGGATCAATGGTCTGCCTGTGGAGGATGCCACCCATCGAGAGGTCCTGCAGCTGATCCAAACCAACAACAACTTGTCCTTCAAAGTCAGATGTCAGTATTAGATTATGAGCTCATATGTTTATGATATAAAGTTAGTAAAAATAATAATAATTTTTGAATGGATCGGGAATAATTTGAAATTGAGAATTGGGACTAAAAGGCTTAGATTCCAGTTTATGTTGTTGGAGTTCAAATTTAAAAAATCATAAACTCATAACACCATCTGAATTACATGTATTACACAAAATAATTTCTAAAAGCACAATACTGTATGTACTGAAAACATACAGTAGTAGATAACACTTAATACATAAACTGTATTGGTTAGTGTATTAAGAGAATCCCTTCTCAAATAAGAATATCTGGGATTATCTAATGAACTAGTCAATAAAGCTGGAATTTTGTTTATTTCAATATTTATTCATAATTTGTCAACATATCAAAACATGCAAGCCCAGAATAAATAGCTAAGCTGATGCTGAGTAGTTTAATATCACATTAGTCACGTTCAACAAACATGTTACATTACATCCGACAGACAAAACCAGTTTTTAAGTCAGGAAAGGTAAAGTGTTACACTTGCCTCAGTCTTACACGTTTATTCCTCATGACATCTTATAAATATTATTGTTAAGCTAAACATGCTTTCAATCACACTATAAGTTGTAAATATAGAATATGGAACATGAATTAATTTGCTTATGCTAGTTACCTATAAACTCAAATGCCATTGTTAAACTGACATCAATGACCAAGTTAACAATTATCTAATTATGCTGAATTTATTATATTACTACTGTATATACACATATTTTAAACCTATTATTTATTGTGTGTTATACTTATGGTGGATCTCGCTGACAAGTATGTTTTGTTACTTTGCGGAGCCACATTCGTGTAAGATTTCATGCATAAATGTATTTTGTATCATCGCTGTCACGGTAAACTGACTTTCTTTCATTGGATGTTTCATTTAGAATTGGCAATCATATTATGGATAGAATAATTAAATATTGGATTAAAGTTCTTTGAAACTAGCAGTATTCATTCTTAAAGAGTCATACTACTAATACAATTATAATACATAAGCTGCTTCAGAAAATTGCAAAGATATAAGATATTGAAATTTCTATAGGGTGGAATTTGGAAATATATTCCTAATAATCTGATAAGTGTGCTTTCTATAACATCATAGAGCAGCCATTTTGAGTTCATAATTAAATGTACCATAGTATAATATAATTTGTTCACATGCTAAAACCCTTGCCATATTTTTGATCAGGACAAAATTCCACACAATATGAGTACCTAACGCTATATTTTAAAAAATTTTCTATTTTTCATTTTTTGTTGTATTTGTCCCCCTTTGCCAATGAAAAACTATGATAATTTTTTCCTTAGTTATTTATCTATTATAGAAAAATGTTCAGCCGAAAAAATAATAAGCCTCTATTCAATATAACCACCTAAACTACAAAATTCAAAATCAATATTTATTATTGAATTATTAATGTGAAGTTAGAGAAGAGTTTTCTAGTTGCATCATAAAAAACGCATCACACACAGTGTACTGTCTGTCTATGTAAGTCTGTTTCATGTAGGAGCCGGAAGTGCCTACACTTCACTTGATTGGTTAGTTTTGCAGGTCTTATTGCTTACACAAGTTAGAATGTTAAGGTTTTGGCCTTCCTCGATAGTTTACTTATTTAAAACAGTTTTCTATGAAATTATAATAAAAATAGAAAATTGGAATGTATTTTTTACCTTTTTTCAGCATTGCATTAGTCTATTACCTTAGGTTGCACTCCCTAATCTGGCCCCCTCCCCCTCCGCACTGCAGAAGTGTTGTCTAGGGAGATTTCCAATTGCACCGGGGTCAGGGATCGGCCCCAAACTGATGTGTCCAGATGCACCGGAGCCCCTTTTGGGGGGTGTTCCAATTGCACCAGAGGCCCTTGTTTATGACATGAGCCGGGAAAGTCCAACCAGGCCGGATTCCTAGTACAGTAACCCCAAGCTGACCGTGCCAAATTCCACACCCTTTGTTATGACATGAGTCATGAGTCGGTTAGGTTAGGTTAGGTTAGGTTAGGTTAGGTTAGGTTAGGTTAGGTTAGGTTAGGTTAGGTTAGGTTAGGTTAGGTTAGGTTAGGTTAGGTTAGGTTAGGTTAGGTTAGGTTAGATGTTAGTGTTGCCACGGATAAACACAAAATTAAACATTAAATACATAGTTACCATATTTATTAGTTAGAACCTGCTATGGTCTACCATTAGTATGTGCCACGAAACATCGGCAAGTGTTTGATAGAATATTCCATTGCGAAATTGTTAAACACTTATAAACTATGTTTGAAGAAATGTAGTGAGGTGGGGAAGGAAGGGGCCTTCCAATTGCACCGGCTCCGGCGGTCGAAGGAATTTGCAGCGGGGATAAGTGAGGTGGGTAGATTTTGACCACCGGTGCATCTGGACACTTTTCGGACGGAGGAATGTTTTGACCCGTGGAAATTCCTTTGACCGCCGGTGCAACTGGATATCAGCCGTTGTCTAAGCCACTTCTGATCAGAACCTGACTAAAATATTATAAACAGAAATTTATTTGACACTATCGACCTGAAATCTTTTGTATTTAGTTGAACACACATCAAAGTTTGGATTATCTCCAGAGGGTAGCCAACTTAATTTTAAATTTTAGAACATTTATACTTTTATAACGATGACCAATACCAACAACAGAATTAAATAGAAGCATTTAAGTCCATAATGTTTAAAGACACTCCTTTAGCAGGTTTACCATTCATATACCTTTTCTCTGGGTTGGGCTAGAGCTGGAATTTCTATGGAAGGAGCACATAGAAGGTATTAGAACCTTAGTATAGTTTGAAGAACAATATTTATAAAATAATTTGTAAAAAAATGTGAAATCTTACCATTTTTATATAAAAAAATAATTAATAAAATATTTCTTTAATAGTTTACAAGATTAAAAATACCATTAAAGTAAGTACATGATTTTATGTTGAAGTGGTAAAAATTTCATGACTTTACCTCAAGAACTTTGGGAGTTATTTAAATAAATGTCTACAAAATTTTGATTTTCGTAAAATCACGCCAAAAGTCTGGGAATACACAAATATATTACTTTTGAGCACTAAGCACTCCTGTCCCATAAGTAGCACCTTCTTCTGTTTTCTTGTTATATTTTGTTTGCTCTTTAGTAAATTTTCATATAAATAAAAGCATATAAATGAAGCATACCATATTTTTTTGCTTTATAATAAAATGAAAAATGTATAAATTGTTGAAAAATCCCAAAATACACAGTTTATATTTTTTATAGGTAAACATGGTCAAATAAGCATAAAGATTCACCAAAACATTCTTAATAGAATAAGTAATAAGAATACACCATAGTACAACAAAAAATGATATTTTTGAAAAAATATTCATATAAATGGTGGCGGAACCGTTGACTTAGTAATGATTATAACTAACTTTAATAAGCTAATTAATGTCCCCTTATGTTTCAGCTGTCGGCATGATTCCTGTAAAAGAGTAAGTATGATTTTAACATTGGAAACTATAAAATTAATTTTATTATTTTTAATCTCATAATATTTTAATCAACTTAAGTAGAGTAAAAAGGTGATTTTTATTTTCTCTAACCTACTAGAATAATATAAATAAATCAAAAAAACATATCATACACCATAGTAAAAGTAGTCTATTATTTTTAAAAACCCAAAAAGTGTTGTTATTTCCACCCACAGACTTGTGTATCCACAAAAATCACTCCTTGGTTCCAAGAATATTAAATACACTACTAAATTCCATTACAAAATCTAACCTTAACTTTTTTTAAATAAGATACTTTTTTCAGGGAAGATATTTTGTATACATTTCTTAATAATTTGTAATAACTAGTTCATTTACTTTAGTCTGTGACGTTTACTGTGTTGTTCAAATTTTATAAATAAAGATACAACATTTATTTTATGCATTTTTATGACTAATTAATAAATCTATTTACATTCATTAGTAATGTAAATACAGAAAATAAAAGACTGTTAGTTGAGTGAGCTAGATTGTCCATGTTTTATGGATAGTAAAATGCTGATAACATTGTAATAGTTTTGTTTGTAAGTGTTACTCGAGGATTTATTGTTTCAAAATTAGTTTTACTATGATTCTATTTTTAAAAAGGAATTATAATTATAAAAGTAGTTACCCACTGTACTTGCATGTGTGGGTAGGTGGCCCATCACTACTGTACATGTGCATTGTAATGTAAGAGTACAAATTTTCAAAGAAGCAGCCATATTGAATATCTTGTAGTATGGAAATTATAGAATCAAGAATCATTGTTTTAAATCAAACATAAGTATGCATGACAAAGTCAAATAATATGAAGAATATAAAAACAATATATATAAGATAATCCTAATAAAATCCCCAATACTCCTAATTTGGGGGGGTTGATGATTGAGAGGGTAAAATATACTGGAATGCCAGGAGACCTTAGCCATTTCATAAAAATCACATTTTATTATTCATAGAACGGATTTTGTATTTTGTTTATTCTTTTAGTACATATAGAATAGAATAATAATTTATTTTCTCCGTTATAATACAATATACTTATACAATGTATTATACATTTCATATATGAAAACAACCTTCTTCTTCACTTGTATATTTAAAAACATTTCATTTTAAGCACAAATTTAACACAAGCTCATAAATTCAAATTTAAATACTATGATTATAAGCAATATTAACAGTAGAAATTAAAAACAATATATCCTAAATGAAATGCTAATTGAGATAAGAGGAAATAAATATCTCATATATGAAGGTGGGCTCTAAGGCTAAGCCTGTGTAGAGGTTCCATCATCTTATATTAAACAACATAAAAATAAAAGCGCACAAGCAAATAACCATAAATAATTAGTGTAAAATAAAAATAATCCCTTATAATTATAAATTTAATGACATAAATACCTAATTCAAATAAAAACAAAATTCTAAAACTGATAAGAGAAATAAATAATAACTTTCAACTAGCCCAAAATAAAAATAAATTATCTTTGAACATTTATAAAAAAAATCAATGTTATCATAAGATAATAGCCATTTTTAAAATTTTCTAAAAATCAATATTTTCCCCTTAAACTCTTTAAATTCTACTGGCAAAATATTGTATATTCTTGGTCCAAGGAAATCGTAACATTTTTGAAAAAAAGTTAAATTTGGTTTTGGTACAATATACGTATATTTTTTTTCATTTATTAGTAAATAAATATTGCTATTTTCAGGCAAGTTGCCACTCCTTACATAAAACAGTCTTAGAACTTTGAAGATAAACAAATGCTTCAGAGAAAGAATACTTCGTGTAAGAAATAAAGGGTACGGATGATCTGTTTTTGACTTTTTTGTCATTAATCTTAAAACTAACTTTTGTAAAGTAAAAAAGGCTTTGTGTTTGAATCGTATGTTCCAGCCCAACAAGTTATGCCATCTAGTCTACTGTTTATGAGGGAATAATACAAAAGTTTTAAAATTCTCTCACAACAAATTTCATTCAAAAAGTAAAAATATCTCAAAATGTTTTTTAATTTAGATTTTAAATGTTTAATCCAATTCCATTCTTCCAATTCAGAGTCTGATATAATCCAAGTATTTTATTTTATTTCATCTATCTTACGTACTATAGCACATTTTGCACTGCAAACAGATTGATTACATAGGCAATTTACACATTTATAGATTAAATCTCAATTAGATTTTTGTTCAATTCTTAAACTAAAATTTACGTAATTTGTTTTTTCAGGACTCAACAACATTCGGTTTTCAGTGAACACCACTGAAATGCATTCAAATCAAAACTCATGCAGTTGTAAACTGAACCCCAATCATTTTTCATGTAACGCAGAGCTGTGTCATCAGGAAAAGAAGTCACACTGCCTCTAAAATTACTATTACAAAGGTCATTTTTATATATCAAAACCAGTATTGTACCAAGAACAGAGCCTTATGGTACATAAACCGTGATGTCTGACAATCACGTAATAATAGCATTAAGTATCCAAGAAATATTGTGTGATGAAATTTGGCAGTGTTATTTATTTTTCAGTCTGCCGATATTGAACTCCACCCCAAAAATTTTTCCTTGGTACGGCCTTGCCTGTACTATTAGCCTAGGGCTGTTGTCCATCTACTTAGAGTCAAGGTGTTTGAATTATGTAAATCATGGGTAGAGCTCAGTACTTAAACACTGAATGTGAGTCAACTCAGTATACTTATGTTTTAAAGAAAGTTTGATATAAGAATACAACAAAAATATATTTTTTAAGATAACCAAAAAGTAGAAAAGCATGAGAAAATTAAGACATATTTTAGTAAGTGATTTATTTGTCTGTAATTCACTATACAAGTGATATTTTTGGTAATTTGCTAACTCCTATTCCCTTGTTAATTAAAACATATTATATATACAGAAACAAAAAAGTATTATAATAAATCTGTTGCCACACTATTATTAAATACATGTTCTTTCTGTTCAGCAGTTACAACGAGTCGTTGACATGGAGGCTGGTGGAACCAGAACCAGGAGGGAACTTGGAACCTCCAGATCTACAGAACTCCAGCATCGTTCATCTCTCTATCAATGTGGCTCCCAAGGCCAAGCTTGGCTGTGGGTGGGTAATTCATGATTTAATTAAGGATCCCAGAGTAATTTCTGAAGATTCCACTGGTAAAGGATAGTAGGACCTAAAGAGAAAGATGAATGTATCATTTTATTTATAATTGGATGCCGTTAGCATCTAATGAGGGCTTCAGAGTTGGGTACACAAACTCAGTAAAAGTATGTATGTATATTTTTATGAATGAGTAAAATCTCTGTTAGAAAATAAATTAACTGTTTTGTTTTAAATTTATGATTAGTTTGAAATATTTTTATTAGTGTACTCTTTTGAAACTGATAATATGTTTATCTTTTTCATATAGTTATTTATTTTTATTATGTTTAAGGGGTAATTTAAAGAGATAATATCCCTAAATTCACCCTTTTGTATATTGTTAAATTATAAAAAAAGATATTTTTAATTTAGTTCAATTTACAGTTAGAAATTAGGTTTTGAATAGTCAAAGAAGTGTGATAGAAGATAACAGAAAACAACAAAACAAATGATTTACTAACAGCAATAAATACCATTTTGGCACTATTCTTGTATTTTTTCTCATTTTGTATTCTTCATATGAAAGCAAGAAGAGTACAAATTGATAATAAGGCAATATATCGTCAACTGTACATGTTGGGGGAACCTCTGTGTAATAACATTTCATTTTAAAATATCCTAGTATTATTAACTAAACTCTTCTAATTGCAGGATATGCAAGGGACCAGAATGGCGGCCTGGCATATTTGTTCAATTTACCAAAGAAAACAGCTTGGCCAGGTGTGCAGGCCTAAGGCCAGGGGACCAAATCATCCAGTGCAATAAAGTAGTGTTTGCTCCTGACACACCTTTTACAGAGGTCAGTACTTACAACAAATCATAAAGGAGGAGAAATATTTCTTTTGCAAAATTCCGTTTCTCACAGAAGATTTTTTTTTCATACCTTAAAGATCAATTATTTGGTTTGTTTGTTATCATTTTGAATGTACCTTTCTTCTTAGTATTCATAAAGTTATACATTTAAAAATATTCGTGATTTTTCTGTAAAGCCATTAAGCGAAGTAATCTGGTGATTACATATGAAATATCCTTTTACGTTCCTTATCTACATTTTACATATATTCTTATTTGCATTTTTGTTTCAATTCTTTGGAGCTTAACTATTTGTACACATTCATAACACATGACCATACTGCTTCACAAAAAACACCAAAAACATTGTTTTGTATTTTATGGATTTGCAGGGCCAGTGAGAGCCCCGGTGCAGGAGGTGCTACAGCACTGGGGCCAATGATGTAAATATTTTTTTTTATTTTAATTTTTGTGGTTGGTAAAGAATTCTAGACCTAAATCATCCAGTTCCATCTGAGAAACTGGAAATGTGTATAGCTATTAAATTCATGATTTTTTTATTTATACAATACATAGTACCATACTAATCACAAAACAAACTTAAGTTGCAAGCATTGAAATAGGCCTATAACCTCTAAGGAATAAAAACAAAACAGAATCTTTACTTTCGTTTTAAAGCAATGAATCAATTTGTTGACTCGTTCGTTTCGACCCTTATAGGCTTATAGATAGCCAAAGCCAAGCGGTTCGCCAGCGTTATCTCTTTTTTTATTTCCTGTCACAACAAGCAGACATCCACATTCCTTTTCTGTGTTTCATATATATTTTATTATTAATTTACTGTAGTCTGCTCATATTGTAAATTTAAGTTTTAGTGTAGGCATCTTTCCAGACAAGCTGAAACAAAGTGTTGTAGTACCGATTTTTAAAAAACATAACTCTTCGCATATTAGTAATATAAGACCCATTAGTCTTCTCTGTGTCTTCTCCAAGATTGTGGAGAAACTAGTTAATAACAGACTTTTAAAATATCTGAACAATTGTTCCTTTTTTAGTAAAAATCAATATGGTTTCACTAAGGGTAAATCAATAGAAGACGTCCTTTTGAATGTACTGTGTGTGTTGTGGCCTTTGAAGATTCAATATTCGTAGGCGACACAGGCTGAATATGACTAGGAGTCCCTATTTCAGTGATGTGAACTGCTTCTTCCTGGTTTGATTTGATTTCACTTTGTTGTTCATTTGTAGGTAAAACATCTAGTCCATAACTATTACTATTGGTAGGCCTATTATTAATGTTACTTTTTTCTGTAATTGACGATGATGAAATCACCTATGATGATGATGAAATGACGATCAGGAAATTACCTAATGAGTGGTAATGTAAATGTAGAGCTGTAACTCTACAGCTAACAATACGACCTTATATGGAAAATATGGACTATTCTACTAATACCTAATACTAATACCCACCCACCCGCCCATACACGTACAATGGTGTTGACCCACCCACCCGCCCATACACGTACAGTGGTGTTGACCCACCCACCCGCCCATACACGTACAGTGGTGTTGACATACCCACCCGCCCACATTGTTATTACACTTTTAAAAATATGATGAAAAATAACAAAGAAAAATAATTTATGTTACAGTATGTAGAATGTAATATGCCAGTACAATGTGTAACACACATGTAACAGTCAATACTACTGACCCATACACGTGCAATAGTATTGACACACCCGCCCACCCATACACGTGCTGTGGTTATGACCTACCCGCCCACCCATACACGTGCTGTGGTAATGACCCACCCGCCCACCCATACACGTGCTGTGGTTATGACCCACCCGCCCACCCATACACGTGCTGTGGTATTGACCCACCCGCCCGCCCATATACGTACAGTTTTATTGACCCACCCTCCCACTCAAACACGTACATGATATTGACCCTCCCGCCCACCCATACACGTACATTGGTATTGACCCACCCACCCACCCATACATGTACAGTGGTATTGACCCACCCACCCACCTATACACGTACATTGGTATTGACCCACCCACCCACCCATACACATACAGTGGTATTTACACATACACTGTACAGTCATAATGACCCAGCCGCCCACCCATACATGTACAGTGGTAATGACCCACCCGCCCCCTCCATAGACGTACAGTGGTAATGACCCACCAGTCCACCTATACACGTACAGTTTTAATGACTCACCCGCCCACCCATACACATAGTGGTAATGACCCACCCGCCCACCCATACACGTATAGTGGTAATGACCCCCCCCCATACACGTACAGTGGTAATGACCCACCAGTCCACCCATACACGTACAGTGGTAATGACCCACCCGCCCAACCATACACGTACAGTGGTAATACTTCCTCTACTTCAAGCCATTTACTATGTGAATCAATAATAATCAAATACAATTTTGATTTGGAAGGTATTAGAAAGACTAAATGAATTCTTTGCCAAGGTTGCTCAGGATATTCCCAAACATTTAAAGTATTTTTTATAGGATTGTTTCTTTATACAAATGTATAGGTCAATACCACTGCACTTGTACGAGTGGGTGGGTGGGTCAATACCACTGTACGTGTACGGGCGGGTGGGTGGGTCAATACCATTGTACGTGTACGGGTGGGCGGGTGGGTCAATACCACTGTACGTGTATGGGTGGGTGGGTGGGTTTTCGAAATCTTCCAGTTTTTTATTTCCTTTTTTCTTTTTTTTCCATCTTGTCTTACTTGTTCTATTCACTTTTCTGTTGATTTCTGGTATATCCTTTTCATGATTTGTTTTATGAGTTTATTTTATGTGTCCAGTTTATTGTTTGAGTCCAGTCTTTGCATGTGTTCATAGAATTTTATTCTTCTCTTTTTCATTTTTGTTATTTTTTCTGTGTGTTTGTACACCTCTTTATTGCTTCTGATTCTGTACCCACTATATGTGTATGGGTGGGCGGGTGGGTCAATACCACTATACGTGTATGGGTGGGCGGGTGGGTCAATACCACTATACGTGTATGGGTGGGCGGGTGGGTCAATACCACTATACGTGTATGGGTGGGCGGGTGGGTCAATACCACTGTACGTACAAGGGTGGGCGGTTGGGTCAATACCACTGTACGTGTAAGGGTGGGCGAGTGGGTCAATACCACTGTACGTGTAAAGATATGTCTTGATCAATACCACTGTACGTGTAAGGGTGGGCGGTTGGGTCAATACCACTGTAAGTGTAAGGGTGGGTGGGTGGGTCAATACCACTGTACGTGTAAAGGTGGGTAGGTAGGTCAATACCACTGTACGTGTAAGGGTGGGTGGGTGGGTCAATACCACTGTACGTGTATGGGTGGGCGGGTGGGTCAATGCCACTGTATGTGTATGGGTGGGTGGGTGGGTCAATACCACTGTACGTGTATGGGTGGGTGGGTGGGTCAATACCACTGTACGTGTATGGGTAGGCGGGTGGGTCAATGCCACTGTACGTGTATGGGTGGGTGGGTGGGTCAATACCACTGTACGTGTATGGGTGGGCGGGTGGGTCAATACCACTGTACGTGTATGGGTGGGCGGGTGGGTCAATACCACTGTACACGTATGGCCGGGTGGTTTGGTCAATACCACTGTGTGTGTATGGGTGAGCGGGTGGGTCAATACCACTGTACGTGTATGGCTGGGCGGTATCATTAAGGTACGTGTATGATGGGTGGTAGGTTGTCACAGACGAAAGTGTATGGGTGGGTGGGAAGGTCAACATTAACGTAAATGTATAGGTGGGTGTATGGTTGAAATTGGTTAAAGAAAAATAGAAGTGTTATGTCGAATTTGAAGTTTTGGCTATCCCCCTGAGGATGCCAACTCACAGGTTCAGCGAAACGTCTGGTAATATGTAAATAGTGTTGATAACACCTTGACAATGTGTTAACCATCTTAAAACACATTGACCACTGTACTGTACCCTGCTTTCGATAGAAGTCATTCTTAAAATACACTCATGTTCCTTTGCCTGAACAATTTCCTGTGGATTCGGTAGGCTATTCCGTTCATGTGTCAGTCTTCCAAAAGAAACTTACAAATGGTGAATTGATTACTCATGATTGGCTTGTTTGGAGCAAGGTTAAGAAAGCTGTTATGTTGGCGACGTTATCGCCAACATAATGGTGAAGGTAAGTTTGGAATAAAACGCATTGTATTGTTCAATCTGCCGAATTGGCCGACCACGAGATAAAAGAATTAAATTTTATACATGATCATAGAACAGACAGACATACCGGCATCGACCGCATGGTGTGTTGTGTTGTGTTGTGGCGGGGGACTGGAAGAGAGTGGGACAAAGGTGTGGTTGCCGGTCTACCAATAAGCAATTGTTTATTCGATACGTCATACAAATGCAATACATATTGACAACATAAGTACCAACTTAAGTAAATACATGTAATAAGTACATATAAGTACCAACTTAAGTAAATACTCTTCTCCCCTTAAATTTCTTGACTAACAACCAATGTCCAATGGGGTAGAACCATTCTCACTTATAAAACTAATACATGAATATACAAATTGCAATCCACATGAGTAAACATAATATTCCAAATTTTATTAATTTCATTATTAATACATGAAATTAATAAAACAATAAGTAAACAATATGGCAATAACTGTTATTTTGCAAGAAGATATTAGCAATTTAAAAGACATTAGAAATTTAACTTCAGATATGATTAAAACAAGATATAAAATAAGAAAGTAATTAATCTAAAGTACAAGTAAATATGACAATTATAAATCCAAACATTTAACAGGTTTCTTATCTCTAACTGGGTAACGCCTAGCTATAATTGGTGTTGTTTGTTTTGACTGGTCAACTGCTGACCAGCTGTGACGGCTTTGAGCAGTCTGCATCGGAAGAGGAGTGTCTGGTGTCTCTAAGCTAGCCCTCGGCTGTTGGCAACAATACGTTGGCGTACTAACTACCCTACTGTCAAAACCTGGTTTTGGTAGCAACAAATCTTTAGTGTTAATTTCCTTATTTAATTGTACATCTGATAGAAAACCTATTAATTGATCTATGTGACGTTTCCAATTTCTAAGGTCACGCCAAATTCTAACTTCACTACATAAGATACTGAACTTAATTGTTTAACAACTATTCCTCCAACCCACTTATTAGTACCTCTAAAGTATCTAATTAAAACTGGTTGTCTAATGTACAATATACAAGTTTATGCCCTACAAAATTGCTTACTTGCTTTTCGTGGTTAGTTTTAACAGTTTCAACTACTGAAGGTCTTAATAAAACTAACTTAGTTCTTAAGTTAAGTTTAAACGTTAACTTGGCTGGTGATTCATTTGTTATGCTATGTACACAATTTCTATAAGCTAACAAGAACTTACATAATGCTACTTCTGAGTTGACATTTTCTAATATAGCGCATTTTAAATGTTTTTTTACTTTTTTTACTAAGTTCTCTGCTTGCCTGTTACTGGCTGGATGACTTGTTTAAAGATGGTGTAAATGTATGTTTAATACAATTTACTCTTAAAAATCTGCAAATTCAAAAGAACTAAAGGGTGGGCCATTATCAGTCACAATGTGTTGAGGTCTAAACCTAGCGAAAATTGGTGCTAATTTACTAATGCAATGTTTAGCAGAAGTTAAATTTACTTCCTCTACTTCAAGCCATTTACTATGTGAATCAATAATAATCAAATACAATTTTGATTTGGAAGGTATTAGAAAGACTAAATGAATTCTTTGCCAGGGTTGCTCAGGATATTCCCAAACATTTAAAGTATTTTTTATAGGATTGTTTCTTTCATTAAGGCATAGCGAGCAACTATTTACCAACGATTCAATATCGTTATCCATACCTGGCCACCAAATATAACTTCTAGCTAATGACTTCATTTTTACAATGCCTAGGTGTCTCGTATGTAATTCATTTAAAATATACATTCTTAAAGTTTTTGGTACAATTATTCTATATCCTCACATGAGAATATTGTGTTCAATAACTAGCTCGCTACGTGTTAAATTATAATTTAACTCTTCTTCGATTACATCTGGCAATCCAAATCTTACATAACTAAATATCTTAATTAACTCAGGGTCTGAATGAGTTTCTCTTTGTACATCCTTAAAATTATATTTGTATTTCATTTGCCTTAATACATTATAAGAAAGTGCCTGTGTAATTAACCTTGTCCATATTATTTGGTGTGTTAATTAGGTCTTGTACATTTAAAGGTATTCTTGACAAACCGTCAGCATGACCTTTAAATAGACTATACTCAATGTCAAAATCGTACGCTCACAATAGAAACACATAGCGTTGTAAACAACTTGCCGAATAGGCTGGAAGTTCCTTTTTAGGTCCAAACACTGAAAATATAGGTTTGTGATCAGTTATCAAAGTAAATTTGTTACAAAATAAATAATGATTAAATTTTGTAATACCATAAACTATAGCAAGTGCTTCTTTATTGATAACTAAGTATTTAATGATCTTGAACCAAATGCAATAGGTTTTTCTGAACCATCGCTTTGCTTTTGAGTTAAAACACAGCTTAAACCAAAAGAACTACTATCTGTTTAAAGATGTAAAGGCGATTCAGGCTTATAATGAGCTAACACTGGGACTGATACTAATTTTTCCTTAATTAGTTCAAATGATTTTTGACAATTTGTATTGCACTTAAATGACGTATCTTTTTTTAGTAGACAAAGGTGTGGCAATTGTAGACATTGTAGGTACAAATTTAGAGTAGTAATTTATTAATCCCAAAAAACCTTTCAACTGAGGGAAATCATCTGGGACTGGAGCTTTTAAAATAGCCTCTATCTTAGTAGTTGAGGTGCTTAAACCTTCACTACTTACTACATAGCCAAGATACTCAATAGATTTAAAAAGAACTTAAATTTATCTTTGCTTGCAGTCGGCTCATGATTTCTTAATCTAATATATACTTCTTTGAGTCTATTTACATGTTCATTTTGGTTTTCTCCAGCTACCAAAATATCATCTAAAAAACAAACTACTCCAGAGATTTCTACTAATAACTGTTCCATAATTCTTTGGAAAATACCCGGTGCGGATGATATTCCATAAGGAATACGATTATCTTTTATGGAATATCGTAAGTAGGTACAAAGGGGGTATCCCAAGAGCTACTTTTAATAGGTGTAAGGATTTCACTATCCACTAATCTATTCAATTTTTGTTCAACTTTTGTTTTTAGAGAATACGGATTTGGTCTAGGTTTGAAATACTTAGGTTTAACATTAGATTTTAGATAAAGTTTAAGTGGGTCACCCTTATAACAACCTAATTCTTCAAAAAAACCTCTATTAAATTCCTCATAAAAACTCTTAACAACATTATTATTTACATTGACACTATCAGCTGTTTTACTAAGTGTACTGTTCTTAGTGTCATCTGTGTTACATTGTTTATATTAGATGGTATACTGATTGTTAACTTTAAGTCCCTTATCCAATCATGAAAGGAGCGCACTAAGGAGCTCAGGCAAGAATTCTGTCTGCTAACAGTGAAGCAGTTTACTCTGCTTGCACTTGTCATTCCTTGAACCTGTGTGGAGAACAAGCAGCGGAGAGCTGTGTGGCTGCAGTAACATTTTTTGGAGCTGTTCAAAAGTTATTTAACATATTTATCTCCAGCCCCCAGAGATGGGAAATTTTGAAAGGAAAGCTACCAAGCTCCCTTTACTCAGTGTCGAAGACTTGCTGGTCTGCTAGAGAGGACAGTGTTAAACCAGTCGCAGCTCACTTTTCATAATAGAAGCACTAAAGGCAATGACTGAACTAAATCTAACTTCTGAATGTCGTCGAAACCTTAAGGGATTGAAAAAATATTTCAAAACCTTCAACTGCCTTCTTCTTGCATCTATTTGGTTCAAGGTATATTATATAAGAGGCGTGTTTTTAAAGTAAGTACCGTTATGGAATCCTGCTGCGGTCGGCGTTTAGCGCATGCATGCTGGGTACTACTATCTATTGGCAAGCCACAGCCGCCGTTACGGATCCAATAGACTGTATTTAAGGTAATTTATGACTGTTTAAAATTCCTCCTCCGGTTAAAAATGCCGCCAACTATGAATTATGCGCTGTGTACGTTTTCATAACGCTAAGGGTGTGGATGCAGCTGACACTCATCGTGAGTATGTCACAGTGACAATTAATTTGGTTAAAAAAATTGTAACCATCACGATTCTAATGTTCTAGGAATGTGAGAGAACTTGTTAAACATTTTTTGTGTGATTCTTGTCAAACGTTTGTTTTTTTTTTTTTATTCACCGTCAGCATTTTGGGAACCTACCGTAAGCATAACTTTTGGTACTTCAAATAGTTTGTCACAATTTCAATAATCACACTTCTTGACACTTGAAGACACACTACATAATGATGCAGTTGTAAAGCATCTGTTTCTCTTACTTTTTTCATCAACATTTCGCACCAAGTCATCAGTAATGAGTGAAGGTTTCCGATTTCGTTCATCATCATGCACATCACACAACCTTAAAAGCTCTCACCCATTTCCATACCATCCCATCACTCATTCTGTTTTCTCAATAAACTTCACAGAAATCTCGATGACTGAAAACTCATATCAACTAATGGTCCACTAGATTGGACCTTTCATAATCGTATAGAATGAACTATAGTTCATCACAATAATATATATGAACTGTATAGTTTAAATAGAAAAGCATGTTTTACTCCGCTGACAGTTAGAATGAATGTCTATAATTTGGCTATCTACTTTTCAGCGGTGGCTTGGCAGTTTTAGAAAAGACCACCTTAGCTTTGAGGGCCCTACACCAATAGGCTACAGGCCAGTACCTCTATAAAGTTGCATAGAAAAGTATGAGCTGCAGCTGGATACGAACTCAGGAGCAGATGGTCACAGTAAAATGTCATAGACTGGTTGTCTGTTCCAACGATGGTGATATGGTGCATATACATAATGGGAACTCCCCAAGCGATACTTGGTTTAGGCTCCATAACTGTTCATTGAATGTTAATATTTTAATTTATTAAATTCATTGACTGTCATAAATATTGGCTTTGTAGTAATTAATTTGTATGTTTAACCATTTTCAAATTTTTCAGGCTGTATCTGTCCTCAGAAGTACAGGTGTTTTAGAACTAGTCATTCAGAAGGGTGCTGGGCTGGACTTGTTTCCTGGGGAAAGTTCTGGATACAACAGTTCTGCTAGCAGTGTGGCTGGGGATCAAAGTCCTGAGACCTGGCCCAACAAACGATTATCTATAGTAAAAGAGGAATCAGCAATTGATTCTGAAAGGTAAATAGCCAACATTGAACCAGCCTAGGATTTTAGAGATTATAAACTAAAATTGCTTGTTTGACAATGGATTAAACAAATCTTTATATAGGCCTAGAGATCAAGCAGTGGATACTGCATATCTTCCTTATATCCTGTTCTAATAATTAGTTTTTGTTGTGTTAATTTAATCTGCCAAACTAATCTGTGGAGAATCGGGGCTGTAAATGCTCAAACTTGTGATAAAAATGAAGAAATAACACTTTGGGAGATAGCGACAGTTATTGGTTTTGACTTACATTTTACAGTTCCTCTAAACAAAGGTTCAATGTGAAGTTATTTGAACAAATAAAAACCAGTTTTAACTAGGTTAGGTCTTTTTAACACATTCAGTGCTACGTGGCCGTAAAGTCGACTACACCGTCTAGTTGGCTAAGCAGTTGTCACTAGTGATGGCCGATGGCCTTCTAGTCGGCCATACTGCCCCATTCAAATTATTAAATCAGTCTTCACTCATCCTTTGCCAGGTTAGCCTGCTAGTAGGTCCTGAACTTCTATGGTATCCTACGAGTAGAACATGGTTTTCAATTTCCAGTTACGGTTATTTTTAGAGCTGCTATTACTGTTATTAATATGTTTTTTCAATAAGTTAGGAATAAAATCTAGGAAAAAAAGATGTAGAGTGTACTGCAAATAAGGAAAAATTAAAAAGACTGTATTTATGTTTTACGAACTCCCAACCTGAATTGTGTTCATGTTTTGAAATATTTATCTCAGATTAGACTAATTATGAAAAAATGTTAGAAATGGAACTGATAATAGCCGTGTTTAATCTTTTTCATGTGTTTTACATATTTCCTTATATTACTAACAACTTTATTACAAAATAAGAGTCGTGTAAAAAATGTTGGAAATAATTTTTTGACAAAATCGTTCGCCAAGGCTGATGGCCGACTAGACAGCCATACATAAAATTTTTTTGTTTGTGCTTTCTTCATATAAATAATACTTCTGACAGTCATAATTTGACACTACACAATCACAAAAATAAATGTTTGAAAAAATAATTTTAGCCATTAGGATTAGTAAAAACTAATAGTTTACATAATCCAATGTGTCCATGTACGTATGTGTGTTTTTTTTTAATTTATGAGACACTTATGTGAAATTTATATATACAGTTACACATGGTGAAAACGAAAATACGACCTTAGCACTAAATGTGTTAATAATGGTGCTCCCATTCATCTCCTAAACTCCATGAAAATGCTGCCTGCAGCCCTTACACACACACACACACACACACACCATATGGTGGAAAAAATATAGAAATGTATTCACAACAAAATATTTTTGATTATTTATTTTTTATAAATATAAAATACTTTTGTATGTATTCTCTTGTTATAGGGATATTCTCTGTTTATTTTGTTTTACCAAAACTCTACATTTTTGCACAAAACTGCTTAGCACTTTTGGGTATATCTATAGGCCAGGCGGCATAGGACAAAACGGGTTAATTTCTCTTGAATAGACCTTTCATTTGGTACCAAAGTCGACCTAGGCTTACGTTGAAGATTTTTGTTCAACTCCTTGTGGGCTGTTCCCCTGAAAAGATGAAATGTTGCTAATGGTGCCAAAAAGTATGTTCTTTGTAACCATGATCCAAGATTTCACTTTCACGTACAAGATTTCACTTTTACAAGTGAAGTCATACAAAAGTTGTGAAATCGTTTCCATATTTTTTTCTATCCTGTATATGAAAGGCATAGGCCAATATTCAGGGTAGGGGATCATGCAACAAGACATATAAGGGAAACTGTAATACAGTTAGTGTAATAGTCCTACACAATTATTATTAAAGGTGTTCATCCAGGCGCCCAGTTGAGTATTTCATGCAACTTGCTAAAAGCAAACAGCCTGCCTCACTAGCACGCACACACACACACACACACACACACACACACACACACACACACACACACACACACACACACACACACACACACACACACACACACACACACACACACACACACACACACATGTGGCATAGAATATAGACAAAAATTCTTTATTTATTGTGTACAAACTATTACATTAAAGATTTTTCACTAAGAATGTTTTTAGTTCCTTCTTAAATTTCTTAATTTCTGGTTGTTATTTTAATTCCAACAGGCAAAGCTGTAAAGAAGTACTTCCCGTTTGAGAGGGTTTTTTGTCAAAGAAAGCTAAATTGTGTTTAGATATATTGTTTGACATTTATAGCCATTAGATTGCGTAATATTATATATATATATATATATATATATATATATATATATATATATATATATATATATATATATATATATATATATTGTTGTAGAAATTATTATTTTCTGTTGTATATACTTGATGGAATAACGTTGGGTTTAAAGAAGAACACATTTTTAAAATTATTCCACAATTTTTTTTAATTTAAATAGCGCTTTCGCCGGTTAAGGCATCATCAGTTTTTGTAGATGATAATATTTCATCAATAGAAGAAAATTTAGAAATTATCTAAATTGGACCAAAAGTAAAAAATTAGATGTTATTGAAAAATTTTACATTTTCAAAAACACAAAACAAAATCCATCATTATTACTCAATGACCAAATAAAATTTCACTCAAATATTATGTTTGATTCTATCATGAAGATGCAATATTATCAAGTTTAACAAGATCTACAACTTATCACTCTACATTTTTATAATATCAGATGTTGAATTAATTATTCTACAGTTAAGTATTTTTATAACCTTATATCTGTACAACTGAAGATGGTCTTACAAGACCGAAATCGATCTTATTAAGCATCACAAAAGATTTGCAGATTCTATATCACTTTGATTTGTACCTGAAACTATTAAATTTGAATCATCAACATAGAGTACAATTTTACTTTTAGTATCAGCAATTTTCTCTCTATATAAACATTCCATTCTTATATACGTTATGGTATGTTTTTAAAGTAAGTACCGTTTTGAAATCCTGCCGTTGTAGCACTGTGGTTGGTGTTCAGTGCATGCACACTGTGAACAAATATCTGTTGGCAAGCCAAAGCCACAGTTGCAAACCCATTCGACCATATTTTAAAGTTGCTTGAAAGTGTTTAAAATGCCTTCTTCAATTGCAAATGCCCACAACTGTGAAGCACACGCTAAGTTTTCTTAACACTTAACCCTTTGTACGCTACATAAGAAATTTGCTATTTCGTTTAAACGTGTCATAAATTTAAAAAAAATATTTTAAAAATGTTTAAATTTCTATTTGGAATTTTGTTATAATGCCAACAACTGTTAAGAAAACACAATCTAAACTGGCATTTTTAAATCAATATTTAATATACAGCAATTTGTAAAATTCCCATTGTTGAACAATTATTCTGTTTATTTACTCATAAATCTATAAAAAATTAAATTAGATTAAGCTAAAATATATATGTAATCATAATAATTATTTACAAGTTAACTAATATAGATGACATACAAGCACTTACAAGTATCCCTAGAATGTTTTTTTTGTGTGTGAAATAACTCAAAACACTCATCTGGGTGGTCCGAGAAATCCCGTAATACGCGCGGCGTAACAGCACACAATGGCCGCTCGGTTGCCATGGCGACGGTGCGTGAAGGTCACGATGACAAAAAACGTTTTCATCCTTTCTGTTGTCTTCAACATTACCTCAATAACCATTTACGTACACGTTAGTATAGTTTTATCACTTAAATTTAAATATTTATCTCAAAGTATTCAAATGCGAGAAATACCGTAATACGCGTTTTACGTAAATATAACGTTGCGAGAAATCCCGTAATACGCGTGGAAAGGGTTAAGGTGTGAAAAAAGCTGAAATTCATTGTGAGATCTATCACAGAGACAATTTGGATTAAACAATCGCCACCATTCTAATTGTAATGCTATAAGAATTTGAAAGACCTGGTTAAACATTGTTTTTGTGATTCTCTGTCAGCATTTCTGGAACCCAGAGTGAGCATAACTTTCAATACGATATTTCAAACGTTATGTCAAAACTTTATCGATTACCCTTCTTAAGACTTGATGAACTCACTACATGACGATGCAATTGTAAAGTGTCTGTTCTCTCTATCTTTTTCATAAACTTTTTGCACCAAGTCCTCAGTAATGAGTGAAGGTTGTCCACTTTGTTTCTCATCATGCACATTCATACGGTCATCTTTAAAATCTCTCGCACATTTCCGCTCCATGCAACTCTGATCCTGATTTCTCCATAAACTTCGTAGATATCACGGTGAATTTCAGCTGCTTTCATGCCTTTAGCGTTAAGAAAACTTATCATAGCACGTACTTCAGAGTTGACAGCATTTTCAATCGGAGTAGGAATTTTAAACTATCATAAGCAACTATGATAAAGAGCTTAACACACTCAGTGCTAAAGCCGTATTTTCGTTTTCACCATGTGTGGCTGCATAAATTAAAAACTTACACCAATGGCTGACATTTTTTCTAAACTAATTTTTTTATTGTGTAATGTCAATTTATGACAGTCAGAAGTAGTCTGTATATGTGGAAAGCTAAAAAAAATTAATTTGTATGTATGGCCATCTAGTTGGCCATCAGCCCTTGGTGAACGACTTTGCTAAAAATTAATGTCCAAAATTTGTACAGCGCTTTATTTTGTAATAAACTATTTAGTAATATAAGGAATTAAGTAAAACAAATGAAAAAGATTTAAAACTACTATTATCATGTCCTTTTCTAACAATTTTTCACTCTTAGTCTAATCTGAGATAAATTTTTTTAAATATGCTACAGAACATAATTCAGGTTGGTCAGGGCGTTTGTAGAACATAAATGCAGTATTTTATATTTTTACTTCTTTGCATTACATTCTACATATTTTTTTCTTAAAGTTATTCCTAATTTCTTGAAAAAAAAAAAAAAAATTAAAAACAGTAATATAAACTTCAAAAATAACCTAACCAGAAACTGAAAACCACGTCCTACTAGTCGGATACCACAGAACTGCGGGATCTACTAGCAAGTGAACCCGGCAAAGGCTGGGCCAAGACTAATCTAATAATGTGAGTGAGGCAGTATGGCTGACTAGACGGCCATCAGCCATCAACGGTGACAACCGCTTAGCCGACTAGACGGCCACACATCCACTAACGGTCAGACGGCGTGGCCAACTTAAAGACCACGTAGCATTGAATGTGTTAATTGTCAGAGATAACTAAGGGAAGGAATGTAGGAGGTCTAGCTTTCTCTTGAGTTACTTATTTAGAAATATTAATATTGTTGTTAATTGTTTTATTGTGATATTTTTGTAGTCAAATATTATTATATTATATATATAGTTGGTGATATTATTATATTTTTATAGTTTAATTCTGTTTTTAACATTATTGTCATAGCCATTATATTATCATGTATTATATTAACCCATCCTATGCCATATGAAAATGATGGAAAGTATTATACATAGTAAAAACAACTACGAAATTGAGGTAATTAAAATCTGAAGATACAGGATATAGACAATTTTGAAATAAAAACATATTAATTAAGAACAATATATTACTGCAATTAAGTGTAAATAATGTAGAATAAATGGACTCTGCTGACAAGTTTTAAAACTTAGCAGAACCTACAATGTAATATGTATGAAATAAATAAATAAAATAATAGGCAACATATTGCAGAAAATTTAATTCCTTCCTTACTTAGATGGACATTAAATTAAACACAGTAAGCCACAAAACAAACTAACTAGGCTGACTGTATTTCTATCAAGAAATTACAGCATACCTGCAGATAGTTGTGAAGAATTGCTTACCTACCTTCCCTTATTTGATTTGTCTTGCTACGACAGTCTTCGTCTTCAAAGATTTTTAATATGTAATTTTGAAAGAGGGCCTTTAAAGGAAGTGCACCTGAGAGTCTATGATAATACAGACAGATGCTTGTTTCTGCATTAAAGGTACTGTCGATAACTCCACTATAAATGCAAATTTATGATGCAGTTATTACATAAATCAATACTTTATAGTGATTTAAAAGCTTATATAAATCAAATCTATGCAGTAAAAATATGAATTAGAAAGCCTGAAATAACGCTATTTTCAGACTAAATTTTCAATAATTTTCTAGTGGAGAGCCATACCTCCCCATAACCCCAGAACTTACTGCAAATTTACAAATCCGCGAAGCGCCATTGTCTGGGCTCTGTATGCCTGAACTAATATGATGTGAAATTAAATTTGCTCTGATTGAATAGAACAAGTCACATTAATATTTGCTCTGTCCAGCAGACTGACATCTAGTGAGGGCAGCCGGGGAGTTGCAGGAGAGAGACGAAAAGACTCAGACAGAATTGTGCCTTCTAGCCAATTCTCTGTCAAGCCTCAAACAACAGGTTACTAAACGCTTTCTTATCTTATAGAACATAGCCTAGATCTTTTTTGTTTTAATTACCTTAAAATAAAAACATTTATAATAACTTATTAATAAGTTACAAAATATTTAATAATCTCCTGGCTTTTAACAATTTTTAGGTTTTTAAAAAATTAAAAAAAGTAATTTAACTTTAAATGTTACAGTTGCTTTTATTTTGTTGCTTAATTTTTTCTTAATGATAAAGATGTGAAAGCACCTAACATTCACTTTTAGATATGTCATAGTGACAATTGGATTAAAAAATAATCACCATCCTTATTGTAATAATCTAGGAATGTGAGAAAACTAACGATCTATATAAGAGAACTAACTGGATTACCAACTCTCGCCGCGAGGCTTGTCTCAAAAATGGCACGTCGCTACCCCACAACTGGTGGGACTCTGTACTCGCCGCCTCATATAGACGCATGTCATTATTGTGATGTTTTAGGCTGCGATGGTTTGTTTCTGTGCTGCCTATAACTGTAAGAGTCGTTCTGTGAAGAACTGTGATATGTCCTTTCATCGTTAAGTAATTTCCTATTTCATTTTCTAAACAAATAATAGAATATCAAAATATACTGTAATTACATATTTGTTACTATTTTCAAGCAAACTTAAATATATAATCCATCGCATTCAATTTAAATTGTCTAACTTTAATTTTTTAAGATCCATTGTTATTTATCTTTTTTTAACATTAAAACTGCTTCAGTAAAATAATGAATACCTCATCTTATCTGGTTTCATATGTCAAACACAGTCTGCATGGCTTTTTGTATGTAGTATCATTTCCCCATTTTATTAAAATTATCAATTTCACCTGTTGCAACTACGAGTAAAGAGCTATTTCATAATATTTGGCAAACACATTAAATATATTAATACCTAGCTGAATAGGAATAATAACAACTATGACAATGAAAATGCTTTTATTTAGAGTCAAAGTTAGGGCTATAAAGTTCTCTCTCACTTAACAACAATGACAATATGAGCAAGACAAAATATAATATACTGTAAGCCTACGTTTTTATAGTCTATTTAAATAACTGAATACAGAACGTGTGTGGGATTAATTGTTCCCCCCACAATTAATTTCGAGCTGGCAATGGATGGTTAGCAAACTCCAAAAAACGACATGAGCTTATTTTTCGAAAAGTGTGCGGTGAAAGTGCAAAAGTTGATGATTATGTTTGTACTGAATGGAAAGAAAAACTTGCTTCGGTAATTGAGGGATATGAACCAGAAAATATCTACAATGCTGATGAAACTGGATTGTTTTTTAAATGCCTACCCGACAAAACATTGTCTTTTAAGAGTGATAAATGTCATGGTGGGAAAAATAGTAAACATCGTTTAACAGTTATGCTAGGGACAAACTGCACAGGGACTCACAAGCTATGACCGTTAGTTATTGGAAAATCCAAAAATCCACGTTGTTTTAAAAATGTGAATAAACTTCCTACAGACTATATGGTGAATGCAAAGGCTTGGATGAACTGTAACACTTTCAGTTCATGGCTTCTAAGTCTTAACAAGGAGATGAAAAAGAGAAAAATTCTCATCTTCATTGATAACTGTACGGCACTGTTTTGATTGTTTTGTTACTGTACATCCACACATACTGTCTATTTTACTGTACAGTAGTACTTTATTAAGAAACTAAGCTACACTTTTTTTTTATCTTGTAGGCATAGTAATTTTTGTTTAATTTAAGAACATATTATTATTATTTTGTCAAATAAAGTTTCTTTGTTTTAACTACTGTACTTACAACATAAATGCGATTGATTTACTGTATACATTACCTAATTAACCTATAAGTGAGGATCATTTTGCTAAATTATGCTATCCTCAAAATATAAATGTTATGTATGTGCACAATACTGTACTACTACACAGTACTGTATGTACAGTGGTACAGTATATGTACATACTGTACATACATATACTGTATAAGATTTCAAAATGTTTAGGGATACAGTATGTACTCCATACACAACACTGAGATGTGAACGTCTATATAGCGAATGTCAGTTAACCTACCTCAATATAACGAACCTCGCTGTAACAAAAAACTCAAAATAACAAATTTTTGGTTTGGTCCCTTGAAATTTGTTATATCAAGGTTTGACTATATATAACATTTTAATGTAATATTCATCTGTGTTAAAGTATATCAATTGTTCCTATTGTGTCAACACTTTTTGATTTTAGTAAAATCAAAGTAGTAAAAAAAATTTTAGTAAAAAAAAATTTTAGTATTTTTACTGATAAACAATATGGTTATAGGCCTAAAAGGAGTACATGTAATGCAGTAGTTAAGCTAGCTCATAATGTGGTTAATGATCTAGAATAATGTAATAACGTAATTTTTAGGTCTTATAATATGTTTAGAGCGTTTGATACTGAACAACAAGTTTAAGTAAAAAACTCTTTTTACGGGTTTAATCCTTATTCTGTTGAGCTTGTACTTTCCTATTTAACAAATAGAACTCAATTTGTGTTTAAAGATGGGTCTTTTTCTAAAGGTAGAAGAGTTGAATATGGTGTGCCCCAAGGCTCAATTTTTGGGCCAATTCTATTTAATATATATATTAATGACTTACCAATTAGCATAGATAGTGTGGATATTGATGGATATTTATTTGCGGATGACTTGGGTTTGAGGTCAGTAATATTGGTAAATATTTAGTCGATGATAAATTAAATTCTAGTTTTACATTACAGTAGAACTCCTCATATCCGACCTCGGCATTACCGACTCCTCGGTATCTCCGACCTAGTGCCTAGTGCTAGTCTGCTGTTTCTTGGAAAAAGCCAATAGTGACGTTCACGTTCAGACTTGAAAGATTCACGTTGTGAGGCAGTAGCTCTTTACAGTTATCAGGCGAGTGTCGTGAGTCCTTATTGTTTGATAGTTGTACAGAATATTAACATTTTTTATTTCCACTTTATAATAAAATACTGTACATAGTTGTTTTTTATTGTTTATAGTAGTAGTAGTAGTAGTAGTAGTAGTGTGTGTGTGTATAGCAGTGTTCGTGTTTGCTTGTTCCAAACAATCAACGCTTCAAAAAGCACGGAAGAAAGTTTGGCCATCATCTTTGAAGCAAAACAACAGTTTTGGCATTGCTGGTGAAGAGTCTTCATCATCTATGGCAGCTGGATCATCTACAATGACAGTGGAGGAAGAAGACACAGACATTACAGAAACTCTATAAGATCTACGATCACTTAGCAAGATATGCGTTGGACAGACGTACATGTAGAAGAGTGGTTAAAGGAAGCAGACGTTTTAGAAGCTACTACAAACGAAGAGCTCAATGACAATCAAATAATTGCAGCTGTGCAGACAATAGACAAAGAAGGAAATAACACGGATGAGGATGACAGCTGCTGTGACAATGTAGTGAGCCATTATGCTTCAAAACATGCATTTGGAGTAACTTTAAAATACATAGAGCAGCAACCAAATTCTACTTCAATGGATGTTATGTGTGCTAAAAAGTGGCAAGATGCAGCTGCAAAATCCCGAATGAAAAAATTGAAACAAAAACTATTACTGATATTTTCTTGTAAGCAAACAGATTAATTTCTATACAATTTCAGAGACTACATTCAACGTACTGTAATTATCTTTTATTTTATTTAGTTATGATGTGTTATACTGTAATGTATTCGAATTTAACATAATCATTTAATATTATACTGTTCAATAAATGTTTTACTGTATGTACAGTTCTATAAAAACAGTACAATAGTGTTTTAATTTATACCCTTAGCACTTGTAATAATAATTTTAATGCTTACTAAACATATTAAATGATGCTCATAACATACTTTATTGAAATAATAAACTGTTATAATATTATTTGGGTGGTTTTTGTCAAATACATAAGCATTTCTAGTAGGAAAAGGTAGATTTTTTGTTCCTCGGGATATCCAACTTTTTGCCGATCCGACCTTTGCCCGGTCCCGTCAGAGTCGAATATGAGGAGTTCTACTGTATTTCAGGACTGGTGTGCTGCTAATAACTTGACGTTAAACACAGAAAAAATCTGTGATTTATCTTTTAGCTACAATAGAAACGTTTCAGACTCTCCATAGAACAGTAATTTAAAGTTTTTAGAGCCATTGTTAGATTCTAGATGATCATGGAATTCTCATGTTGATTATGTATCCAAATAAAATGGCTAAAGGTGTATATATATATATGCTTAGAAGATTAAGAAACTAATAATTATATTTTCTAACAGTTAGATAATTATATTTTACTAACCGTATACTTTGCTCACATTCAAAGTATTTTGATATATAGAATTGTTCTCTGGGTATCTAGTGGTAATTGTATGAAACTTTTTATACTTCAAGAAAGGGCTACTAGATTATTAACATCTTGTAAACTTTGGTTTGTACAACTTCGAATTCTAATGTTTTACTCTCTTTATGTATTCCATATTGAAAATTGTTTATTTCCCATACAGCATACAAAATTTTACATGTTTTCCTTATTTTAACAGTATAAAAAAAGACGCTCAAGATAAAAACTATATATATATATATATATGTATATGTACCATTGCAATTTATCTTAACTAAACTAAAAACTACCAAAACTGCTGCAGGGAAATATACTGACATGCAAGGGGATCAGAAATGTCCCTTGTCTGCATGTTGGACTTAGACTGTAAAAATATAATATTATTAAAAGGAAAACAAAATAACTTGCATGCAGTCATTGCCAAGTAAGCCTACATACACATACGCGAGCGTTCATGCACACCTACACACACACATCCCCCCCACATACACACATTCTCACACACGCGCACGCGGACACACATGAGCACACGCGCACACACACTCTCACGCACCTACATACACTCGCATGCCTACACTCACGCGCATGCACACACATACGCACACTCACTATTTCGCGCACCTACACACGCGCATGCTCACTCTCATGCACCTAAACACACTCGCGCACCTACACACGCACACACATTGAGAGTTAGAAGAACCAATTTATTTTAAGTTTGTCACGATTCATTCAAGACTGATTAGAATAGTTAATTATAACTTAGCATAACGTTTTGGTAACCGCACTTGTCTAGACACATGGTTACAGTTGTACAAATTGTATTAAATATTAATAAATAAAGTTGTTTGAACTTGGACTTGAACTTGAACACATATGCACACACACGCACACTTTCTCACAGGCTCTCACGACATGCACGGATTCACACACAGACTTTGATAATAAAGAATAATTTTTTTTTTTTTGCCTTAGCCTACTGTAGCACTAAAAATAGGTCTTCAACATATGCCTTACACAATTTTAGCAACCACTGTTTTAAATTATTCTTAATTGATTGTAAAGTTCGAGAATCTTTCACCATACGTGGTACTTGGTTATAAAATTTTGGTCCTAAAAACAAGAGACTGTTTTGAAAAAACGCACTATTTGCTTTAGATGGTCTAATAAAATCACTTTGCCCAGTGTTAGGTCTATTTACAGGAAGATCAATAGTTGCACCACTACTTTAATTTTCCACTTACTTTAACCCTCCTGTTGTTAATTGCCGATGCATCGGCAATTTAGTACGTCTCGTAAATGTTAATTGCCGATGCGTCGGCAACTGTGCAGTCCATTGTTACATATGCTATTCTGGCATTATCGTTCCGTCAATATTACTCTATGTGGTATCAATCGAAACAGAAGATGATACCGAATAATCGATAGTCGAGTATGATCGATTACACGCATCGAGAGAATTGTGATTTGTTTACAAAATAGCTGTAACAGTCAGTGAAGGAGGATCGGCCATGTTGACTCGCCGGTGTTTACGTTTGTTTTTTGTCCTTTCCAATTTTTGCTGAGCAAATCATTTGTATATATTGTATACATTTTTAAAGTTTACTAAATTTTGAACAAGATGGCTATCCTGGATTTGTTTGTTTGTGTTATTTTATTTCTATGGTAATGGTGAAATCTTTTCTAAAACAACGAAAAAAAATGTTTTCTTCAGTTTTGGATGCACAAAATTTTTCAAAATGAAGGTATATACATAAAACATAATGTAAAATATTCAGTGTAATATAACAAATAAAATGATATATAATAGTATGTATTTTTAATAAAAAATAAATTTAATATTATTTTTCAAACAAATGTCTGGAAATCAATCTCATGTTGACTCGCCGGTGTTTACGTTTGTTTTTTGTCCTTTCCAATTTTTGCTGAGCAAAACATTTGTATATATTGTATATATTTTTAAAGTTTACTAAATTTTGAACAAGATGGCTATCCTGGATTTGTTTGTTTGTGTTATTTTATTTCTATGGTAACAGTGAAAACCTTTCTAAAACAACGAAAAAAAAATATTTTCTTCAGTTTTGGATGCACAAAATTTTTCAAAATGAAGGTATGTACATAAAACATATTGTAAAATATTCAGTGTAATATAACAAATAAAATGATATATAATAGTATGTATTTATAATAATAAATATATTTTATATTATTTTTCAAACAAATGTCTGCAAATCAAGCTAAATCCGCCTAACATTTTGAGGGTACATAGTGAACACTAGGAGGGTTAAAAAACAAAAAAAGCACTTTGAAAACAAACAAGTACCTCAGGGGTAATATACCAAGGCCAACAAATAATGGTAGAGACTCAGTTCGCATATGTTTCCTTCTAATTATTCTAATAAAACATTTTTGAATACGCAACAAAGGATTTATGTGCATGCTATAAGTGCTGCCCCAACAAGAAATACCATAATTCAACTTTGAATGAACAAAAGCATAATACACCTGACACAAAATATTATCAGGACAGAGAGGCCTAAGGAAATAAAATGTATGCAAAAACATTAAAAGGTATTTTTTTATATGTTTATGTGATCTTTCCATACTAGTTTCTCATCAACTATAAGACCTAGATATTTTACGGTGTTGCTCTGAGAAATATTGCTAAATGAGCATAAATATTCCTTGCAGTCAACACAATGGAACTTTAAAGGTTCATCAAATGTAAACTTTGATACAATGAAAAATTTACAATAGTTAATTTTTCCACATTTAATGATAGTTTATTACATAAGAACCACAAGGCTAGAAGCCTGATGTCATGCTGAACATCTGATCTTAGCATATTTACCGCTGGTGCCCCATATGAAAGTGCTGTGTCATCGGCAAATGCTGTAATTTTCCGCTTAAATGGTCCAAAATATAAATCATTAATGTATATAAAAAAACAAAATAGGGCCCAGTACTGAGCCTTGAGGTACACCACAACGAATTGTTTGGACTGAACTTCTGTTGCAGCCAAGATCAACATACTGCTGTCTGTTACGCAGATATGATGCAAACCATCCAAGTGCAATCCCCCGTATACCCGCAAGTTCTAATTTGGACAACAGTCGATTATGATTGACTGTGTCAAAGGCTTTTTTAATATCTAGAAATAGTCCGGACACTTTGTTTTTACTTTGACAATTTAAATTAGTGTGAATCTGAGCAATAAAATCCTGCAGTGCCAGCTCTGTATTTAATCCCTCCCTGAACCCAAATTGAGAAGGTGAAAATAATGTGTTCAAAGTTAAAAAAAAATTTACCAGTCTTAACTTTACAACCTTTTCAAGTAATTATGAAAAAAATTGACAGTAAAGATATTGGTCTATAGTTCCCAATTGAATGAGCCGAACCTTTCTTAAAGATGGGCACAACTCGTGCAATTTTTAGTTCCTGAGGAAAGATCCCTTCTGCCAAACTTATATTAAAAATAAAAGCAAAAACAGGTGAGATTATTTTTGCTACCTTTCTAACAAAAGTTGTAGATATTTCATCACCCCCAGGTGCCCTCCCTACGGCCAGTCCAAGAATTAATTTATTAATTTCATCTTCAGTCACTGGTGTCCAAAAAATTGAGTTTGTTACCGCCTTACATCTAAACAGGTTATTACAGGACGTCTCATGCTCCGGTTGTGCCACACTAAGAGATGAAGCAAGAGAAGCATCTAGATATAATTTGTCTCTATTCTCGATTGCTTGACAGAGACCCTTAGTCATCCACGGCTTTAACATTTTACATTTTCGCCCATTATTTAAATTAGCCACCCTTTTTTTCGATTGGTTAATTAAATTTCTCAAAATGTTTACAACATTCTCAAATGCTTCATCAACACTAGATGCAGTAAATACCGATTCCCATCGTTCTACAATTAGATATTGATTTACTTTGTCGTAATCAATAATCATTTTACATTCCTCATCACTCACTGCTGACTTTAATATGGAGACACACAGACCGATATTGCGGTGGTCAGTGATACGAGAATCAATTACTATGGGATCGGTTTGCGACGGTTTGTTACCTCTAAACAATATGTGGTCAATACAAGTGGGACTATTATTAGTTACTCGTGTATTGACATCTATTAGGTTTTCAAAACCAAAACTGCTAAGCGTTTCTAGATATTTGTTTACAGAATTATTTTCCAAATTTATGTCTATATTAAAATCCCCAGCACAGATTACAGTCTTACTACGTAAACTAGCCAGACATTGCTGAAAACTTACGAGAAATTTGTTTATTAGACAACTGTGCCATCTGTAGATTGCTAATAGTGTAAATGAATAGTTATTCCCAAATGTTAAAAGAATCGCCATAGAATCTGCCCCATAGACGGCAGAGTCAATCAGCTGACAGGAGATATGCTTATCATTCTTGTAGTAAACAATTATGCCCCCGCTCCGAATATCGCTCGCTACTGATAACATGCCATACCCGTCCATTGTGTACAGGCTGGCTTCCTCCCTCGCACTCAACCACGCCTCGGTTAGTATTATAACATCATGTTTAGCAACCATCGAGCTCAGCGAAACAACCAGAAGGTCAAAATTCTTACCAACACTTCTAATGTTCTGATGTAAAATAAACAATGAATCATTTTTATTATTCTTTAATATTATTCTTTATTATTATTCTTTAATAATAAGAATTAAAAGACTGTATACTTGTATAGAACATTGATTGGTTAGCCGTTGTTGTGTTCTTACCTACACTTACTCTACTTATTTACTGCTTTATCTTAATTTAAATATTACCCTAAAAAACTACTAAACCCACTCAATAACAGCGCTCAAACACACAAACAAACCATACATCTTACTCTGGGACCCAAACTGACCTGCATACTTTCCAACGCACGCAAACGCACTGGCACACATTTGACTTCTGCACGTTTGCTAGCAAGTTATTGGCCACAATCCACTTCCTACCAGCATACCCCTCCAGCAATCTCGTTTACAATTGATAGAATAATACTGAATATAAACAAAGTGAGTCATATTATCATCTGAATATTTCAAGTGGCATTTTAAAAATTCGAAAACAAGAACAATAATACAACCAAATCATGCATTGGCCAAAAATTTTCAATAAACAATAATAATTTCGTGCCAATTCTATTGTTATGGACATTCTATAACAAGACTAATACATGAACAACGTCCTGTTAATAATAAAAAATATAATCTCAACTGAATTACATGCACTGTAAACCCCTTGAGGCTATCTAACTCCACCAACAACATATTTTCATTAAAAAATAAATACATTTTACTGCACATACACACATCGAAAACATGAAAAATAAATAAACTAAAAAGTACTGTAGGCCTATCTTACTGAATATAAACAAAGCAAGTTTTATTGTCATCAGAATATTTTACTACAACAGATCACGTAATATTCCAAATAAACCATACTTTATAACAAAAAAGCATTGCAACCCTAATACAAGTATAAGTTTAATTAAATGATAGATCATTTTTGTTCATGGAAATTTAGATTTCTTTAATATCAATGCTGACTTTCATGCTAATAATACAAGACATAAAGATTGTTTGAGAGTTCAACAGTCTAAGTATAGTAGCTCACAGAAAAACTGGTTATATATTTCTACTAAACTGCATAATTCATTGCCAGATAGAATTAAATCACTGCCCCACTCTAAATTTAAAGAAAAAAATCAAGGATGTTCTGCTGGGGTCTATATAAAATTGATGATTTTTTACTGTAAATTGAAAAAGCCATAACTAGATTTTAGAATTATGACCTAGATTATATGTTAACATTATTACTATTATGCAGTCTTACATTAATTTATCTTTAACATTTTTCATCTAATTTTATTGTACTAGCCATTTTGTATATTGAATTGTATTTAAGTCTATTTTAATATTTTTGTACATTGTATTTGTATAATTCTTCTTTTTTTGTACAAAGTTTTGTTAAATTTAGTGTAAAAATCTTGACTTTTGTCCATGCAATGTGTCCATGTGTTTTGTCCATGTTATGTGTTTTATGACAATAAAAATCTTGAATGACTTTGAATAACCAAACAAACGTTAAGAATGTATATTTTCCAGATGGTGCATGCACAGTAATTCGTGTTGGAACTGAGGCGGAAACAATAGCTGAAAATGAAAAAAGTTCTTGTACAAAGGTAACAAATAAATTATAAATAAAAGTGTTTAGTAACCTACTATCATTTGCTATCATAATTAACTTCAAATTTTGTTACTTATAATTATTCTGGTGCTAAATGAACAATGGTTTTGGTAGCTAAATTTTCATTCGTGTGATCTCCTAACTATGCTGGCTGCAAAAAAAAAATCAGTCTTCTAAGGGCCATAAAAATTATAAAATATAGGTTCTGTTTTCAGGCTATTAACGCTATTTTCAGGCTAAATTTTATCACCCCCCCCCCCCCCACATCTGGGTAGTATTCCACACTTCCCGGAACTACCTACATATTCGAAATTCATGAACCTCCACTGCCATTAACAGATTCTGAAAAAAATAAAAGAAAAAATACAACTCTACAATTAGCAGCAGAAAACGGATACAAACCAAGTACAATAAACAAACTTGAAAAACGTATTAATTCAAAAATTAACAAATCAAACAAAGCTCAATCAGAATTTGTAACAGAGGAACACCGTTGATTAGCTTTTACATACATTGGAAAAAAATCATAAACTCACAAGAATCTTTAATCCTTTAAATTTAAACATAGCTTTCAAACCCAATTCCAAAATACCACAACAAATTAATAAGCTTACACTAAAAAGCAGAGGAAGATAAAATACAAAATGGCATTTATAGCATCAAATGTAATGATTGCAAACCCAGTAGATACTACATAGGCCAAACCAAAAAATATTTATTAAACGCTATGAAGAACATAAAAAAGCCTTAAAAAACCCAAACATATATAAGTCTAATTTAGCAACACATGCAATAGTAAATAATCACAAATTTTCTCCAGTAAACAACATAAAACTGTTGAAGAAAATTAACAAAGGCCTCTGTATGGATATTTGGGAAAATATGAATATTTATAAATATAAAGCTAACAATTTATTAATACTTCTTGTACTAATAAGTTTTCAACCTAATTAGTTTGGTTGCAGTAGAATTTAATTTTTTATTTCTGACTTAAATAGCAATATTTAAATGTAAAGTTTGACTTTAGAAAACGTACTATTTCAGCTTGCTGAAATATGTATGGTATCCCAGCAGCTTGAGACCAAAACAACGACAGTGCTAGTAGAGGTGCATCAGAGTGGGGATGAAGACACAATCAACAATCAGGTGAATTCATCTAATATTATTATTATTGTAAAAAAATGTCATTACTCTATTAATATTTCTAAGAAGTATTACAAATAAAAAGTAGTTACAGATAAGACATTTCCCATCTATTGTTATTCACAACACTGTTAACAACATCATGTCACCAGATATATAGCACAAAGTTGTATTCGGTATAATTTGGGAGAATTTGTGGTGGTTATCATTGTTTGAAGTGATTTTTGTAAATTTTGACATTTTATGGTTTTTTTTCTATACAGTACTACATTTCAATGGTTTTTCCGTAGTTTGGAGACTTGTAATGGGCTATTTCACAAAAAATATAACAATAAATAAATAAAAATAAAAAAAGGCCATGAATGGACATGTTTGTATGTCCATATGTAACATATGTTTTGTAAACATAATACTTCTTTAATATGTACATAAAAGAAGTATTCAAAGTTTACAGTTTTAGCAATCATGTTTTTTGAGGCATTGTTTTTGTAATTATTTCACACTTAACCCTAAAACTGATAAACGTTGATTATCTACAAATTACATTTGTTGCTGTGATGATAAACGTAGATTTTTGGCAAAGTAATTATCGTTCTGTAAATAATGCTATTACACTGCTAAAATTTAACTTACATCTTCAAATTTAGTCTCATATTAAAGTAGACATTCTAACAAACAAAACTATATACTTTTTTACTGTATTCAAACAACATTTGTTTTGAGAACAATGCCATGATTTATAGAAGGCTGTGCAGAGCATTTGCCCGACCTTGGCGTCTGGCAGGAATCAGTTGTTGTTTTATACCCAGTATTTACGTTATTAGTATTGTGGGTAATATAATATATACATTATTATATTCTTTATTCTAAATATGGTTTTATAACTTTTAAATCAAGATAATTATTTGAAAAATGTATTTATAAATATTGTCTATGATTATAACAACAATATACAGTACAAGTAAATGTCACACAACACAAATTTATTACAATATAAGCACAAAATGCACAAATATATTACAATACAAGTACAAAATGCACAAATATTATGGTGATCGATTTCGGTGAACCACGCTCACCATAATATTTGTGCATTTGTACTTGTATTGTAATATATTTGTGCATTTTGTGCTTATATTGTAATACATTTGTTTTTTTTTTGGCGTTTACTTGTACTGTATATGTACCAACACGTATTATGCTAATTAAAAAGCTATTTAACAACAATATATATCATATGGTTTTTTTCCTTTTTGTCAGCTACCATTATTATTCTTTTTTTTATTTAAAATCATTTAAAAGCTGAGTTTTTATAGTTGGACAAAACGTTCAAAAGTCATTACACTACAATAAAACTTAGAAATAAATAACAAATATTCTCCTGTCACAAAGCTAAATCCAGTCCATCAAGCCATTTAAGGGGCGCGTTTTTTTTTTTTTTTTTTTTTTTAGGGTGGGGTGTGAGGAAGGTGTAGGGCTCAGCTTGGGGGGGCTCAAATCCTGGGGTGGCCCGAACGGGTGACTGAAGAGTTCACCGCTCCTCGAGCAGGGAGGGCGCTGCCTCCAAGGCTGAGGGTGGTGCTCTAAATTCAAAATCAATTCCGCGGGGATGTGTTGTAAGTCGTCTAACAGTTAATTGGTTGAAGCAGCGGTCAGTGTTTTGAAATTCTTTTTTTTTTTTTTAATAGAAGGTAAGGTGTGTCGGCTCGCGCGGCAAAACAACTACTTAAATAATGGAAAAAATGTGCAAAGAAATTTACCCAAAAGGGTACTTAACTACCTATGCTAAAATTAATCTTAACTATTATGATTGACTTAAAGTTAAATCTAGAGTGGTGCGGGAGTGTGTCAGCGAGATGGTGTTAATAGTAGGATGGATCCGATTGGTATCACCTCTTCCCCCGGTTCTGAACAATGCAGTGTGGCCTCGCCGCTCCTTGATTAGCTGATACTTGCATAGGGCTAATAGCCATGATAGTGGGTTAGCCGTAACAGTGGCTATGTGCACTACATAATAGTGACTTAAGATGGATGCAGCTACTTCTGGTGGGGCAACCCATGCCTCAAGGTAGTTGAATGCGCCCCCACCCGCCATAGTTGGAGGTCCGATGTGGCAATCCATGCCGAAGTGCAAAAAGATGACAATGTGCTTCACATTATTAGATTGGTATATATATAGACCAATAGTGGTCGGAAAGCTGAATTATTGCCCCTCCTCAATCCAGGGCTCAGCCGATGGACGATCAGATAGTTTAAAGGCGGGCAGCCGTTGTTTATAGATGGCGTGACTGGAATGGCCTCCCTTGAATTGGGTGAACCAGCTGACTCACACTTTGTTATCCATTCGCCAGTCGCTGACACATGCCCTTGTTGGACGCAAAATCCCCCCCGCGACTATCTTAACTGGTAATTTACAGCTGGTAATACTATCGCTAATTTACAAGAAAAGAAATTGACTTGATCAAATTAAATATGATTGCCTATGGGATGGTGAATTACAGCAAAATCCTAATGTAAAAAAAAAGGTTAAAATTAAAAAAAGGAATAATATAAAAGGAAAATTAAATCTAAAAAACTTTATCTTAATTAAAATAATTAAAGTTAGTAAAGCTAGTCCTATTGTTTGACACACGTTACCCTTCCCTTCAATCTTAACTTATTAAACATATTTATAAATAAATGCTGGAGAGAAACACTGCCTAGTCTGTACGTACGTCGGTCGTTAGTAAACGCGATGGGAGAACCAGGCACGGATTTAAGGGGGGGGCGATGGGGGCGATCGCCCCCCCCAAACGGAAAAAAGCAAAAATGTACCTACACGCTTAGAATAAAATGTTAATAAAATATTTGATTTACCGTCATGAAAATAACATTATTAATTGTTACCATCTTAATAATATTACAGTATATATAATATTCGGATGTGTAGTCTGAGTTTGTAGAAAGGAGAATTTCCGAGTCGTCGGTTGGTAATTGGTAGGCCTATATATTTTCGCCGGCAACACTGCGTGTCTAGCGCCGACGTAGTGGCGAGACGCCGAGACACTGATTGACAGACGACATTGATTTGATAGTTGAGTTATTATATTAATGGTTGTGTAATGAATGTGTTAAATGTAACTCTACACAGTTAACTATGTTTAACTATGTCCAAACTATGTTTAAGTTGTTGCTCATTGAACTGTTTCCATAAAATTTTAATAATACAACATTCCAATGGAATCCATTTTATTATTTAATAGTTGTGATATTAAATGTATATACTTAAATGCTATTTCGAAGTTGTACAATTTATTTTGAAATTACATCAGGAAACTACCCCAGAGGTTCTAAGAAGTATCAATGGCAATACCTATGGCAATACCAATTTGACAATTAATTGTTTATACTAGTGTCATTAATCGGCTGTTGAAATAAATTTATGCCAAACTTATTTTTGATTACAGAACTTAGGTATTCTTCTATATTTAAACCCTAAAACCACCCCCCAAACTGCTAAAAACAATACTTCTAGGACGTTAAAATAGCAAAAATTTTCCGGGGGAGGACCCCCGGACCCCCCCATACTGTGTTGGGTATCCGGGGGTCCTCCCAGTATGGAGTCCTCCCAGTGATCCATACTGGGGGGTATTCCATACCCCCCAGACCCCCTGGCAGGTTCGCCCCCCCCAATTCACTGCTCTGGATCCGTGCCTGGGGAGAACTGTTGGTGAGAAAAAAAGGTAAACATTACGTTAGTCTGTATGTGTGGTTGGTAATGTATACAAAAATCTCAGGTGATTTGAATAATGACCCCTATATAAGCTGTTGACAAGTGGAGGTGGTAGGATACAAGGTTAATTATTAAATTTTATATTCAGTTGTGTTAAAATTAAAGTAAACTAATAGATTGTGGCTTGAGCCAATTCCCCATTGTCGTGTATTGTTGTATTGTCCGTCTGTCTGTTGTCCTAGGTCTCGCAGCCGACCCGATTTAACAATGGAATGCGATAAGCCCGTCCCTTCGTCGACGTCTTCCGCTCTATCGCTTCCAAGAATAATTGTTTGAGCTGGGTGCAGTCTATTCTCATAATGACCGCGCTCCCCAAATAATATACTCGGATTCAATCTTACAGCTACACTAAACTATATGCCAACACCCCGAATAGATATATTTAATACAATGTTTAATACTAGAAAATTCAATTCTTACAACTAATTTTTCCATTGTCACTTCTGACATGTTTGCCCTGCTCCTGATCATTGTCCCTAATACACTGCGTTAAATAATTTTGCTTCATCTACTTAACTTTATTATACTCCTTAATTTAATCTGCCCGTATCCCTAGCTCGTTGTTGGAATCCCTAAGTACTAATAGATAAGGAAAGAGATAGAACAGGATAGAGATAGTTATGTGTAAGTGTGATGACGAACGTTGTGCTATTGTGTGTGGGTGACGTGTGTGTGTGCGTGTGTGTGTGTCCGGGTGATACACTGCGGCTATCCTGAGGCGTATCGACTCACCTCACGATGGCTTTAATCACCCGCTGTGTGCCGGGCAAGCAGCATAAACAAAAGTGAATTACGGAAAAAAGATACAAAAAGGGTTTAACAGCTTTTGTTTATACTGAAATTAAGGAACTTATTAAATGATTTCTCTAACCTAATTGATGAAAAAAAAAATTAAAACTTGCCACGGTCACAGCGGCTTAGCAGCGTTCTCCCTAATAACGATGTAGAAAACGGTTAAAAAAGTATCGGCGCCTCACGTCAACAGGACGTCGGGCAATTTGTAGGGGAGTCCTCGTAAAGAAACCCCTTAGACTCAAACGCCCGACCCCGTGGTAACTGGAGGTGTCGCTCGGAAGATAATTTAATCGCGGGAAGACGTGTAGATAGAATGAAGAATAAGAAAGGAAGATAGAACTTAAGAACTACACTAACCTAGGCTAGGGACCGTCGCATAGCACTCACACGACCATATTAAAACTGGGGCTGAAAAAACTGTTTTAACTGAGAAACATGCGCTGACGTAACGAACTTCCCCGTTGACGGCTTTACTAACTGCACGGTGACCGGTGTGGTGAATCGGGTTATCACACACGGGTTGGACCATTGTGGCATGAGTTTGTAATTGACACTATCGGCCGCTTTGGATTGGGGATGTAGTCTGTACATAACCCAATCACCCGGTTTGAAGTTATGGGGTTTCCTATCCCTATAATAATACGCCTCGCGCTTTTGTCTCGCGCGACGTAGGGCGTCTAACGCTTGCCTCCAGCGCTGTTCCGTTGGAATCTGTGGGGCCGAGGGCACTAGCTCGTCGAGCCTCCACGCCAACTGAAGCGGATGTTTGATTTCCCTACCCAGGAACAAGCTAGCAGGCGTTGCGCCTGTGCTGTCATGCTGGGCGGAATTGAAGGCCACCTGAAACCAATGTAAGTTCTGGTCCCATGTCCGATGATCCGCCTGGTGGTATATTCGCATGGCGACCTTCAGGTTTTTATTCACCCGTTCAACGTTATTTGCGCTGGGGTGGTACGGAGACGTGAAAATGTGGCGAATACCAAAGTCCATGCACATGTCCGTTAATATCCGGGATTTAAAATTTGGTCCATTGTCTGACACTATACTTTCCGGGAACCCGTAATGTGAAAATATGTTTTTCGTTAGTAATTTAACTGTGGTTGCAGCTGTCTGGTTTTTTGCGGGCAAGAGGAAGATGAATTTCTCTTGAATTGAATTGAATGTTCTCAGTATTTACTAACCAGAAAATTTGCATCACTTTATTGAAAATAATATTGCTCTAAATTAATTTGAGTAGTCTTCAAATTTATTGCGTTACTGTTAAATGCCAGGAGTGAAAGTCAGGTTTGCCGGTCGGCCGACATGCTCGTGATGACATGCTCGTGACATGCCCGTGCCGTGACCGACATGTCTGTATCGGCTTCTCTCCCTGCAAGCTAATGGACCTTTTCACTAATAAAACATCTGTATATAGATTGCCAAAACTGATCGCTCTGCCATTTCACTCATAAAAAAAAAATATTTATTTTATCACTCCGATCGCTCTGCTACCAATTGCGGGGGAAAGGGCGAGAAAAGACAGAAAAGAAGGTTGATGGAAATGGTTCAGGTTGGACCTGACTGGAAATAAATATTTTATTGACAGAGGCCGTGAGAGAAAATCTCTGGGTTATAGATTTCGCCGTTTCCGCCGCGTTAGAAACGCGCGGGCTGGTCCGATGGTTTAGGCCGCGTGAGTGCTCGTTGACGGTTCCCTACAATCACAACCAGCTTTGATCAGCACTAAAAGTAATCTACCATAAGGGTAATATAGTTGTAAGATAATTAACTGGTGAAACATAGTTAAAAGTAACTGGTTGGCTGCGATCACCTCGTGCCCTAGTCTACCGAATCTCTACATTTTAGATGACTGCCTAAATCCTACCTATCGGGACTACTCCCCCCCCCTAATGGTTAATTTAGCCTAAACGAAACATAATGGATTTCTATATCTATAATTTAGAAAAGGTTCTTAATCTAAGGCAACTTAGCTGACGAGCGGGCGTGAGCGGCGTCTCCCTCCGGGGCTGGTCGCACACTGCCCTGACCGCCTGCGTACGGCACCCCTCCCAGACCCTAGCACATGCGCACGCGATAGTTGAATATTCCGCCGCGCGTGGCGTTCGCCACAGCTTAAAAAGTTACGTTATTACTGAGCATTCGTCGTTTCGACGAAAGTCAAACTACTAGTGCCCTAACGATCCACACTACAAGGCTTCAAAACCGGTACTGAGGTCCAGGCGGGGAGGGAGGAAGGTACTGTGCAATATGGCGCTGAAGAGGGCAGGGCTTCCGAGATCCCGCATTTTTGCAATACGCGCGTCGTCAAAACGACGAATGCTCAGTAATCTATGGTTAATAACCTGATCTATGCTCTGTTGATTTTTTTCATATTTTGCATTTATTTTTGTATGGCATTGAGTATTTGGTCTATTTAACAACTTGCTCTGTGTTTTGTTGACTGATTTCATATTTTGCATTTCTTTGGTTTTTCATATTGTGTAATATATTTTGTATAATTATGTTATGTGTGATAGTTTTTTAAGAACTTTTAACTTTCAAACAGTAATATTTAGTACCTAGTATGTAGTATTAAGTTTTTTTCCGATTTAGTATGGGTTAGGGAAAAAAATTTGTTTTAGATGTAGGCTAAGTTAGTATGTACACCTGAAGATGGCAGGAGTTGTTATACCTGTCGAAAAGTTGTGTTTGTTTCTTAAGCACTTAAAGCATTGGAAATCTCCAAATATTATCTAGATATCATATACAAGGTGTCCAGCTTCGACTGTCGCCTATTTTAGAGAATTGTTTGTCAGTTTAACACAAGGCAACAGTGCCATGTAACATGTTTCCTATTTCGATTCGTTTTCTGTTTATGTGTCTGTATGTGTTTTTTGCAAAAAATAAAAATATCTCAAAAACTGTTTGACATAAAATATTGAATTTTCGTATGAAGGTTTATCTTACAAAGATACATATTATGTAAAAGTGCTAAATGTCTAAAATTATCGGTTCAAAATGGCGACTGGTTAACCCTTAAGATCCCGAGGTTCGTATATACGTACCTGAAAAGTATCTGCAAGAAATCCCGGCGTTCGTATATATGAACCTTCGCAAAAAATTTTTTTTTCTAATATTAAATTATGATAAAATTACACATGTTTTATACTAAGCTGACCGTAAAGAATCATAGTTTATGTATAAATTATTTCTGAACTTTATATAGCACGTTGAATTATTTTATAACCTATAATCAACTGAGCATTGCAATTCGCGTCGATCTCTATGGCAGTCAGCTGACAGCTTGACAACTATTATTATCTATTTTATTTTTGTGATAAAGTGATGAAATTTGATGAAGTTGTTAACCCTGCAGTAGGCGCGTGGTCTTTCATAACGTGAAAAGGCGCGCGGGGTACAGCTGTACCCCAAAGACTGTTTTTTTTTAACGTTATTATTATATTTTTGTCAAATAAAAGATATGTATCTTTTATCTACACTATCGTTTGTCATTTAAAAAATATTTCAAATCGATTATAAATTTTCGTAACCTTTAATTTGTTTAATTGTAAAATAATGGTTTCTTGTAATTTTCAGAGTAAAAATATTGCCTAACTTTACCTTTATAAAACACAAATTTTTTTCCAGGTAACGAATAATTTCAAACGGTTAATTTTACAACACATTTTATTAAAAATACAACTACATACTATTTACATGAAATATTTCTTTGCTTATAGGTTAAATACTAAAAAAACGTAAACCTAAGCAATTTACTGATGTGTACATCATGGCTTGATTGCATTTTTCAAAAACATGAGCGTTAAAATTAGAAAAACTGTTGAATAAACTAGAAAATGAATATATGGAAACTAACAGAGTCTTATAGTAAAATCATTGTGACTTATACAAATTTAATTTTACAACACATTTTATTAAAAATACAACTACATACTATTTAAATGAAATATTTCTTTGCTTATAGGTTAAATACTAAAAAAACGTAAACCTAAGCAATTTACTGATGTGTACATCATGGCTTGATTGCATTTTTCAAAAACATGAGCGTTAAAATTAGAAAAACTGTTGAATAAACTAGAAAATGAATATATGGAAACTAACAGAGTCTTATAGTAAAATCATTGTGACTTATACAAATTTAATTTTACAACACATTTTATTAAAAATACAACTACATACTATTTACATGAAATATTTCTTTGCTTATAGGTTAAATAATAAAAAAACGTAAACCTAAGCAATTTACTGATGTGTACATCATGGCTTGATTGCATTTTTCAAAAACATGAGCGTTAAAATTAGAAAAACTGTTGAATAAACTAGAAAATGAATATATGGAAACTAACAGAGTCTTATAGTAAAATCATTGTGACTTATACAAATTTGAAAGTAGTTTTGTAACAGTGTAAGATAGTTTTAGAAACAGGACTGGCAAACTGTAGATGAATGTTCTGTGCAAACTTTTCTACCACACTTTTCACAACCTTTTCTTGATTTCCTGTCTCTTGCCCTCGGGCACAGATGGCAGCGACCGACACTGTTGTCTTGGCGAAGGGGCTGTGCTGGGGCTTCCGGCTGGATACCGAGAAGCTCTCTCCCTCTGTTCTTGAGCTGGACTGGCAGGCACGCAATTTGACACCTTCTTTGAATTTGTGGCTTGATGAGTTCCCAGGCTATGTTCTGAATGAACTCTCCTCTTGGTGGCGGCTTCAATGTTGGGTTGTTGTATTTGTGAACACACAATGCATTTATGGCCGAAACGTTGAGCAGGTCAAAAAATATCACCATAGGCCATCGCCTTGTATTTCTTGCCACGTTGTATTTTGCACACATTTGGTCCACAATGTCTACGCCAATTTTAGTTTGGTTGTAGAACGTAACTATTTCAGGTTTTTGGCTTGGCCCGGTGTCTAGGTCAATTTTGTTATCATAGTGCATAGTAGACAGAAGAATTACTGCCTTTTTAGTCTTTGAGCAATATGATACTAGTGTCTTTTTTTTGTGGAATGCAAACAGAGACGAGTTTTGTTGTCTTTCTTTTGTGGGTCTCAATTCATGAGGCACTCCAACTCGTGTAGATTTTATCGTGCCAACTACCGTCAGTTTTTTTTGTTCCAAAAGTTTCTCAGCCAAAGGTATGGATGTAAACCAATTGTCGATGGTTATGTTGCGGTTAGTGTTAGATATGGGCTCAACCATCCTGAGTGTTACCTCCTCTGAGGAATTTGATACCTTGTATGGTCCATCTGGTTGAGTTCCAGTATATACTTCAAGGTTTACTGTGTACATTGATCGAGCACAAACTAATGCATAAATCTTGATTCCATATCGCGCAGGTTTTTTTGGCATGTACATGCGAAATGGACATTTCCCCCTAAATGAAACTAACTGCTCGTCAACTGTATAAAACTCACTTGGTGTAAAGAAGAACTGGAAGTTCTGAACCATTATTTCAAAAAATTCTCTGATGGGTGCTAATCGGTCGAATTCTTTCCTCTGCCGGCGGTCTTTGATGTCATCAAATCGCAGACAACGCATTAGAAAATGAAACCTCTTCTCACTCATTGCCAGGTAGCATGATTCGACTCCTGAATCTTTGCTATTGTCCCAAATATGTTTTGTCTTCTTTCTGTTGCTTCCTAACGTACCAGAAAGCAAAAGAATACCAAGGAACGCACGAACTTCCACCTCATCAATATTTCGTGCATCTCGATCTCTGTCAAATTTTTCCTTGATTAGGTTTATGTAAATGTTGGTAGACGTGACAATAAGTCTAACCAAAGCGTCATTTATAAATATATCAAAGCAATCAATTACTGAAGTTTTACCTCTAGCTGCTTCCTTAGGTCCTGGTAGCCTTATAACTAAATTTTCAGCTCTAGTACGAACGTTTCTCGGTAAGGGGGGATCTCTCTGCCATTTCATGATGTTTTTGTCCTTGTCTCTGACCAAATATACATTATCCAGAGGAATATCGTTATCATCATCTTCGTTCTCAGTAGCTTGGTCGTCCGGTAAAGCGTCTTCTGTATCCGATTCATGGATCTCTCCTACCACATTGTCCTCTTCACCATCGTCACTGTCATTTTCAACGAAATCCTCCTCATCAGAAGATTCCTCTTCCAAAAGTTCACTTATAAGCGCGTCATCACATAATCGCGGTCGCTTCGCCATAGTGTAACGCGGATGGGCGCGCGGGGTACAGGTGCACCCCAAGACACTTTGACTGAGCACAGCAAAGCAATCAATACTCCGTGACGTCTCGCGTCGCACTGACCCTGTAGCTCTAGAACCGGTTTGAAGGTACTGAAGCGCTACCCCCACTCCCGCAGCTCGACAACAAGTTACAGCAGATAGAAAAATCACTGGGGTACTCCTGTACCCCGCGCGCCTGCTGGAGGGTTAAATAAACAATGGGCTTCAAGGTGATACAATCATATTTGTAATATCTAATTTTTTACTACTTCCTTCATGGACAAAAAGTGAAAAGTTTTCGGCAAAAATTTTTTTTCGGTAAGTACTTTTTTTACAAAATTTTTTTTATTTGAATACTTATTTTATATTTATGTAGTTTTGTAGTACACTTTATTTGGAATAAAGTGGTAAAAGAATCATGAGGTTTTATTAAAAAACAAGCGAAAAATTAATTTTTTAGTAAAATACTGCAAAATTGGCAAAATAGACCTGGGATTTTTGGCAGATACCACAATAAAAATGCTAGGATTTTTGGCAGATATTTTTAAAAAAATACCCGGGATTCAAAGGGTTAAAAATGTCAAAGTCAAATATCAAAAAAAAACATATTTATCCAAAAATGTTAAGACACTTGATTTATATGTGTTATGTTAGCATTGTTATCTGGGTAAAGAATACTCATATAACAATGCTTTCAGTCACAAAAAATATGTTCTCTCTGTTATTTATGAACCGATCTTTAAAATTGGCATATCGTTGAATTTGTCATACAGTAGTCTATAAATCACGTGTCTTAACAATTTTGGATACAAAATTTATTTGTTTTGATATTTAACTTTGAAATTTTTAAACAGCTTCCATTTTGAAACCAATAAGTTTAGACATTTAGCATTTTTTATATAATACGTATCTTTGTAAGATAAACCTTCATTTGAAAATTCAGTATTGTTTGTCAAACGGTTTTTGATATATTAAAATAATTGTAAAAAACACATACAGTCACAAAGACAGAAAACAAATCGAAATAGGACATATGTTATATAGCATTATTTGCTTGTATTGACCTGACAAACAATTCTCTAAAATATGCGACAGTCGAAGCTGGACACTCTGTACATATATATTTGAACTCAGCACATTTACAACATAATGGCTACCTCACTTTTTTTATGTGGTGTATAGGGTCTGATGTAGCCCTATTGGTCATGTAAAGTTTTCATTTTCAAAAATTAAATTTTTGTTTTCAATTTAGTAGTAACAAATGAAAAATTGTTTTTATTTATGATAAAGTTATCATCACTCCACCCAAGGAATTTCAATGCTGATCCCCTCAAATGTCACCATATTTTTAGTGATTTGTAAGATTTTTTAATTTGCTTTAAATTTATTAATAGCATTATAAGGATAACATTTACATCATTTTTATCAGAGAGAAATGCATTAAAAATATTGATAGTGGGGAAAAAAATTATAAAAATAAAGTTATTTATAAACTATTTGTAAAAGATTTTAATAAAAAGTTTATCAGTAATTTATGTTTAGGAACCGTGAGAGAATGAGACTTTATCACATTAATTATAGATTACACAACAAATACATAGGGGGCGAAGGACCACTTAATATATACCGATTAAGACGGTGAGGGGTTTTATGTCATAAGTAGATATATATAGAGATAGAAAGCAGACAGTACCTTGAGCTGATGTAAGGTGAAAATATAACACACTTGGCTGGTTGTCGGTTGGGTAGTCCACCGCTGTGTGATGACCCCGGGGCGAGAACGATGAGAAGAGAGAAGGTCTTGTAGAGGAGTGATTCCGAAGACACAAGGATTGTCACACACACACTATATGGCTACGCTTACGCACACCACAATAGCACGTGCACGGGGCGAGAGTTTGGAAAGCACTGACTGTGTCTGTCTTTCGCGGCAAGGGAAAGAGGGGGTTTGGCGCGGTTTTACAATAAGAGAGAGGGGGAAACCTTCTAATCTCCATGCCATATTGTCCAAGTAGTACCAACATACAGAGAATATAACATACATTGAAGACAATTAAAAATAATAGATATATATATACACTTATGCTAACTTAAGAATACTAAACAATTTATGTGTGTAAAATTATAATTTTAGAAGAGGAAACTGAGATATACAAGTTATAAATAATTTTGTGCAGAAAAAAAAATCATTATATTGTCTAAAATGTACACAAAATTGTATAAGAAGTTATAACTGGTCTAAATATGTTGCCTATCAATGAATATGACAATGAGATCGATTAAGTACATCTCAAATGTCACTGAAACGACACAGATCACGTATAATCACATATAACAATAAAACTACTTAAATAATACATAATAATAATGCTGAACAACAAAATATATTAATACATTTTCCAATATTTGCTCAAAATTAGATAAGAAGTAATAACTAAATATGTTGCCTAGCAATGAATATGACAATCAGATCGTTCAAGTATATCTCGAATGTCACAGATCACCCATAATAACAAATAACAATAAAAACTAATTAAATAATACACAAACACTAAAAGTCGCATAAAAGCACAACAACAAACATAAACAACTACCAACTTGACAATATCAAACGGGATTGGCGGGTAGACAGACAAATGGTGTGTAAGACGAAGTAAAGAAACGAAATCAACATATATTTTTTTTATCATTTTTAAGAGAAATGCTTGTAAAACATACATAATGACTCATCACTTAGGTTTATAGTCATCAGTTCTAGGGTTAAAACACTAAAAACTATCCATAAACAAGATAATACGACCATCTTTGTACAAACAATGGAATATTACCTGCTTGGCAACATAAACAACTGTGTGATTGTGTAACATCAATCACCTATTGAGAATGTTATCCAACTTGATAAAAATATATCAATTGTTATTTATGCTGTTGATATCTATAAATATAAAAGCCAAACACCACTGACTAATTGGTCAAAGCTTCTCAAAAACCTATAAGGTTACGGACATTGAACCTTGGCAGATATATTCCTCTTACGCTAGATATATTCTAGATGAGTGCTAAGAAAGGGCTTTAGAATATTTTCTCCTAAAGAGCTAGAAAAATGTAGATAGTAAATATCACAATACCAGCCTATCAGAGCAATCATTACCAGTCACCATACAATGGAGGGTGCCTCTTAACATGAAAAGTATTTCTTTTAACAGCGTAAGCATGCAATGTGAAGAAACATTACAAAATTAGGAATTGTTAAACAAATAGAGTAAGCTTTTTTGTCTTGGTACTGTTTTATTAAATTCATTTTGAACTGCACAGCTCTGAAACTGCGGTTCTCTATAAATCAGGAACCATAATACTTCATATTTTTTAATTGCGAATAAGTCATTTTTTCTTATCATAGTGTTTTACTAACATTTTAGTTTTGATATTGTTATTGTTATTTTAAACAAAGTAAATAACAATGTAATATTGTTTTCCAGAGTGATTCAAGTTTATGTCAACTAACCAACAGTTCTTCTGTAAGTTCCTTTTCAAGTAGTGGTGCCAATAGCCTGTGTAGCGCCATCAGCCAAGAGTTACAGAGGAGATCTGAGGTGAGGTTAATACTGTTCGGTTGGAGTGATTAGAAACCACCAACCAGCACAGATATATTCTCAATAAGACAAATGTTAAAGTAAGACTGTTGTCCTGTAAAGCGTTAATTAGCTGATTTTTAATGATCTAAAATATTTTGACAACATTTGAGTTGAATTAAAGTTGATTAATTATTGATTTTTATAACTTGTTGGTGTTTTTATTTCAGCTAATTTTTGGAAATAAAACCATTTTGATTATGTGTATCACACGATTAAAAAATTAAAATATGTTAAGAAATCATCATTCTCCAGTAGAATAACAACATAAGTTGTTAGACATATCAAACATAAGTTCATCAGGAAAAATACATAAAAAATCAACTTATCCATTTAAAATTAGTCTTATAGAGACTTAGCTTATATAAATGGCCCCCTTAAAACATATGATGAAATGTGAGAGCTTTTTGTTGCTTAGCAAGACTATGATAGTAAATGAATGGTTTTGGCTTTAGCATATTCCAGTTTTAAAAAAGCAGTAAGTTTTAAAAAGGACTAAGGTTTCATTAAAAATATTATTATACCCTCCAGTGGCATAAGTAAAAAATTGTGTCCTTTCTGTCAGCTCTAGTATCGTCCACCTGACCCGCCCTTCTACTAAAAATGTTTATTTTATAATTGAAATGCTAAATTACAGACAATATCCAATTACAATGCAGCATTGATTAAATTAACAATAATAAAAAGTAAACTGTTTTAGCTGGTTCACTAACGTCCCAGTGAGGATTTTCGTCTCTATGAGGATCAATTCCAGGGATTGAACATGAAATTCCAGGAAATCATGATATCATAGTGACGTCACATCCCCTCCCCCCGACCCTAATTTGCATATTAATTAGATTGATTTAATTAAACTTGCATATTGACTATTGTAATAATTAAGTTAATTCTCATAGTAATTAGATTAATAAATTTAATTTTAATATGTCAATTGCGATAATGCATATGTACCAGTAATTTTAATTAATGACATTGTATGTCGAATCCATTAGTATCTGATTGATCATCTGCATAGTCACTAAACTGATTCTTGGAATCCAGAGCAAAAATCTGTCAGACAGACTGGCACCAAGTTCATTAGTATCTAATTGATCATCTGCGTAGTCACTAAAGTGATTCTCGGAATCCAGGGCAAAAATGTGTCAGACTGACTTGGGCCAAGTCTATTAGTATCTAATTGATCATCTGCGTAATCACTATAAAGTGATTCTTGGAATCCGGGGCTAAAATGTGTCAGATTGACAGGCGCCAAGTCCTTTATGACAGAATGTTTATTGCGCAGTTACCGAAAAGTAATTTTTAATAAACTAAAATATCAAAAACATACAATATCATTAATCAATATTACTGGTACATAGGCAATCATACTTGACATATTAAAATTAAATATATTAATCTAATCATTATGCAAATTAACGTTATTATTACATTACTCAATATGCAAATTTAATTTAATCAATCTAATTTATATGCAAATTTAATCTAATTAACATAAAAATTCAATCAAATTAATCTAATTAATATGAAAACTTAATAAAATCAATCTAATTAATGTGAAAATTAGGGGGTGGGTGGGGGAGGGAATGTGACGTCATGATTTCCTGGAATTTCATGTTGAATTCCTGGAATTGATCCTCATAAAGACGAAAATCTTCACTGGGACGTTGGTGAACCGGCTAAAGCACTCTACTATAATTCGAGGTTCAATAGTGTCCATGCAAAACAGAACGTACAAATACAAATGAAATGTTATATCTAAAAAGTGTTCATTTTTCCAGAAACGTGCCAAAGAAATAACAAACGGAGAAGTGAAACCTTCAAAAGTAGAGCTCCATAAATGTGGAATGGACAAAGAGAAGGTAGAGCAGCACAATCAGCTCATGGAAGAGTTCAAGAGGGCTCATAAGAAAATGTTTGCTCACACTCTAAACGAAGATAAGAAGACTGATATTTCAAGATCCTGCCCGACATTAGCCAACCAATCTAGAGAGGTAGATAAACCAGTAGATTACTTACAATTGGTGAAGGGTAGTAAACAGCCAGTAGTATTTCAGATGCTTCAATATTTGACCCCTTATTCGTTAAATATACCAATATATCACCCTAATGACTTGCAGCTGGCATCAACTGCATAATCCTGACAAGTGACCATTTGCTTATCTGATACTTCTTGACTGACATATTACCACCTACAGTGGTAAAATCCACCACACACATGCAACGTTAATGGCTCACCTGTACACTTGTAATGATATTGGCCCACACTTACCCACACAGTGGTATTGCAACCTGTGTCTCCCACTCACCTATCACACATGTACTGTAATGATGACCCACCCATACAGGTACGATGATGATGTCCCACCTACCCACCAATATACATACAGTAGTAGTGACCCATACGCCCACTCATAAATGTACAGTTGCAGTTATTATGACCATCAAATTATTAACTCATAATTTGTTAGCTATACAAACCTAAATGACTTACAATTTTTTATTCAATAATGATAAACAGAGAAGCTTTTTTGAAATAATTGAATTGATTCTCACTAACTTTAACTACATTTATGTATTAAGATTTTGTTGTAAAATGATTGCTATAAAATTGTTTGTTCCTGTTGAAACCTATTTTTTCCAAAACTGCTCTATGAATGCAATACGGAATGCTATACAAACTTCAAATTCAAATTCAAATTCTTTATTATGCAAATTGACAATACATACAATTGTATTACATTCGTCACTTATACTAAGAAATAAAATTAATAATAATGAATAAATAAAACATAATATTCCAATTGACATTTATGGTGGATTTAGGAAGAACTCGTCAAGAGAGTAGCAGGCTCTGTTTAATAGATAATTTTTTAGCTTTTTTTTAAATTTATGTTGATTTGACTCCATACGCATATTTCTGGGTAAGTTATTAAATAATTTTGGTCCCATATTTTGAGGTAGAGCAGACGCATGTTGTAATCTGTGGGGGGTCTGTCTATGCAAGTCACGGGCTCTAGTGTTGTACGTGTGAACATCTGAGCCGGTTTGAATAGAATCAACCTTAGTTATGTAGTATACTAACATTTCATAAATGTACAACGAAGGAAGAGTTAAAATTTGGAAAGATTTAAAGTATTTTTTACATGATATTCGTGTATGCACACCTGCCATTATACGTATAGCCCTTTTCTGGAGTCGAAATACTCGTAGGAGCTCAGTACAGGAAGCTGAGCCACACAGCACTATTCCGTACCTCAGTCTCGACTCTATGAGAGATGTATAAATAAGCCGGGAAAGAGAGTAGTTGTGGTATTTCGAATATCTGCCTAGTAAAAATAATTGTGTAGATACTCTTGAACATAGTGTATTAATGTAGTCTGACCATGAAAAGTTCTTGTTAAAAATTAGTCCTAAGTGTTTAACGTTATTTTCGAAGGGCAATTTGAAATCATTCATAATAATTAAAGGGTCGGTCTCAAAAGTGTTGTTACGGCTAGAGAAAATAATGGTCTTAGTTTTATTAGAATTTACGTGCAAATTATTTTTATTTAAATATTGATACAGATTAGACAGTTCTAAAAAGCTATTAAATTCTAGGTTTTCCATTGTTGTGTTTTTAAAAAGTAGTGCTATATCGTCCGCATACATAGTGATTTGTGAATTTGGAAAATTTGACGTTAGACTGTTTGTATATATTGTAAAAAGAATTGGCCCTAATACTGAGCCTTGAGGAGTTCCAAATTCTAGTTTTAAATAGCTTGATTTCGTATTTCTAATGTTCACGCATTGTTGTCTACTATGTAAATAGGACTTGATCCATTCTAGAGCTACTCCCCGAACTCCAAGGTTGTGGAGTCTATCAAAAAGCACCTTATGTTCGAGACAATCAAATGCCTTTTGCAAGTCCAAGAATACTCCTCCTGTTTTGAGGTTTTTGTCAAGTGCTGTGATAGCGTTTGTTGCGATATCTATCATAGCGTCAGTGGTATTTCTCCCCCTCACAAAGCCGTACTGTTCCTTACATAATAAGTTATGGTAAAACATAAAATTAATTAATCTACTTGCAAATACATGCTCGTATATTTTAGAAAATGTTGAAACGTTGGCTATGGGACGATAGCTCGACGGGCTATTCTTAATCCCATCTTTATATATAGGACGTACAATAGCTTGTTTCATACTCTGTGGAAACAATCCTTGTGTCAAAGATGAATTTATAATATCTGTTAAAGGAACTGATAAGGCCCTTGCACAGTGACGAACCACTTTGTGTGATATGCCATCGTAACCGGAGGCATTTGAATTCTTCAGTTGCATAGTTATTTTGTAAATTTCACTGGGGTCTGTGAAATTTACAAAATACACTTATACACTTATACATGAGCATAAGTGTATTAGAGCAGGTTTTATCTGACATCGACTGTATTTTCGGCTCTGTTATCGTTGAATGTTTATGTTTACCAATATTTGTAAAATAACAATTTAGTTCGTTAGGAGTTGGCATATCAGCGGGTAACAAAGTCTGTCTTTTGCTCCTGTCGCTGTCTATTAATGACCACGCTTCTTTTGAAACGTTATCAGTATTCCTCAGACGTTCATACAGGTGAGCCGCTTTTGCTGCTCTTATAGTTTTGCGATACGTTTTTTTATATTGTTTACAATATTCTAAAAATTGGGTTGATTTGTTTTGTTTTTTTTTCTATAATCGAGTTCTTTAAGTTTTTTTGATGAAATAATAATGCCTTTTGTGATCCAATGCATTTTATTTTTAACCTTTCCAGTTAATTTATTTTTTACTGGACATGCTATCGAGAAATGTTATTTAAAAATATTTATAAAATTTTCGAATTTATTTTCGGCTTCAGAGTTATTTATGACTGAATCCCAGTGTTCGTTGCTAAGTAGGTTATTCAACAATCTGAGGTTGTCCGGGCTAGTGTTGTTTACCGCAGTGCGGGTGTTTTCACGTGGGGTTGTGAATTTCAGCGGAGGGGTTTGAAATGTAAGCGTGATATTTTGCGCGAAGTGATCCGATAGACGGGTCCCTACAACGTCCACTTGTAAAATATGTGAGCCTGCATTGGATAATACATGATCGATCAGCGTTGAAGAAGAACCTGTTACCCTTGTTGGCAAGTGCACATGTTGTTTTAAATTAAATTCTCTCATTAAATCTTTTAATCTGTTAGTCTCAGCATTATGAACCAACCAATTTACATTTAAGTCTCCAACAACCAAACACAAATTTTCTTTCGTCACTAGATACCTTGACAACATCTTATATAAATTATCAAAAAAACTATTTATATTTGAATAGTACGGCGGTCTATATATGCCAAATATATGTACTTTTACATTATTACGCAAAATTATTTCAACTCCTGCTGATTCAAATGTCATCTATTTACAATACATATGTACATTTAATATATTTACGCTCAATGAACGTTTAGATAATATTACTAGGCCACCACCTTTGTGTTCACACCTTGAGAACTCACTAACAACATTGTACTGTTGAAAATTAATGCTTAGAAGTTCTTCTTTTTTTAATCCGTGTTCACTTAAGACCACTAAATCAGGTTGTTCTATTTCTAAAAATACTGTGATTAAATCGATCTTTCGTCTTATATACTGTATGTTAAGGTGTAAAACTTTTAGGTTTTCGCCATTATTCAAATGATACAAGCCGTCAAGTGAATTATCAAGGTTGTAACTTCTAACTATGTTAGCGGAACATTTTTCTTTGTCATTAGTTATTTGTTTAAAGCTGGCTCTTGAGTTTTGTTAGCCATTATTTTACAAAGATGTTGCTTACCCCTGTTGTTTAAGTGTAGCCCATGAAGAGTATAGTTATTTACAGGTATATTTGCGGTTGAGAGAACTTTGATATGCTCGAATTTTAATGACTCAATAACAAGCTCGATGTTGACTTTTCTTATTTTATAGTTTAACCTAGGTTTGTCATACCTCAGCGGAATTGTACATAAGATGGTATTCGTATTTTTGGTTTTGTCAGCTAATTCCTGCACATATGACTTTACATTGAACTCAGTTCCTAATTCTATGTTATTTGTGCCGTAAGTAACTTGACATCAAATACTCCCTTGAACATTGTTCTCGGCTGTTCAATGGAGTATTATTTTTTAAAAGGTAATAATGATGTTATCATAAGTTCTGAGCAATACATGAATATAATCCGAGTTTTTTAACTGAAATTCAAACAAATGGATTTGAGGCTGGTCTGGTTACAGCAGCATGCAGTGGCAGCTCATAAGAGCACATGAGCACTTGAAGCCCCTGTGAGATTTGTAAAAAGAATATGAACTGCATTTAAAGTTTAAGCTAAATTATTTACACGTTGAAATTATGAAATATGTGATTCAATGCTTTTTAAACGTAAGAAAACCCAAAGAAGCGCCTTAAGCTAGCTCCTGCTAACACCGCAGTACTGTCGCACAGTCCCGGTTGTGCTCCACAAGCGTATATGCAGGCCTAATCAGCTGGTCTGTGTGGAAGGTGGTGATGGGGGCCGTCTTGTAATAGAAGTCAGCGGTGCACACTTGCCGTGTGCTCCACTCCTCTCACCACAGTATGGTCGCATGGTGGCAACAGAGCGTCTGCAATAATTGCAACAATTGCAATTTACTCTTGGCAGTACAGGTGATTTTTTTGATTTGTATAGCAGACAAAAATTATTATTAATGCGCCTAACAGAATACTCCAGAGTACTCCGCATCCCTAAAACCCCCCCCGGTGTGTGAACCCCCACTTTACTAGGTCACAAGCCGCCACTGGCAGCATGTGACTCATGCTGTTCAACATTCGAAGAATGTTTTGAGATAAATCTTTTCCAATTGCTTGATGACACAACATGGTTACATTTCAAAGCTAGCACACAACCTCTATTTCATATTCTTAACTATACTTCTTACTGTAAGATTTGGTTTCAGACGTTTCAGTATAAAAACAAAATCTTTCAAGATAAATTGCAGGTAGTCAATCCTATTGATCATACAAAACTCTACATGATTATCAATAGTTTTCATATAGTTTGTGGAACTAAGTCAATTGCAGCTACTTATATGTAGTATACAGTATAATTTATTTCTGACCTAACAGACCAAACCTTACCCATAACAATTTTCTGTAAAAATCTTAAATTTTAGTGTGAAACTTAAAAACTTCTTAGTAGCTGTTAATTTACTGTGAACTAGCTACTGAGAAGCTTAGAAATCAGTGAACTAAATTAAATAAACTTCCTCAAAATATTTGTGTCTTTCTGCCCATCTTCAATCTTAAGAAAAATTGTATTTTCAAGCACAATAAAGAATATGATAGTGTGTTGAAAAATTTGAGTATAATAGATTATTTTAAATTCACAAAGCCTGTGATTGACACTGCCAGAAATCAACTATTGTGATAAAGCACTCTGTAACGAAGATTGCTGTTTTTCGCTTTGAAACTTGTACAGTCATATTTTATTATAAACATTTTCGTACAGATTTTTTTGGTAGTGTCCATTTTCTGCAGTATTCAATAACTTCATTTTAGTTCCTCAAAGAAAATTTTACTGCCTTGTTATTCTTTCCTTATAATATGCTGGTAAAACAATATAAAAAATGTAAACCATGATTATTTTTAAATAGCTGTAACTTGAAATCTACAGCAATAACTTAAAACAGTATAGTTTGCAATGCTCAGTTTTACTAATAAAGACATTGATATGCATGCGGCGGTGGAAGGGTACACGTACAGTGATGATGACCCTGCGATCCACTCACCCACCCTTACATATACAGTGATGACTCTCCCACCTAACCATACTATCACCCCCACCCTTCCAATCATACATTAACAGTGGTAGTGACTCACTACACACCCATTCATGTACAGTGACAGTGACTCACCTATACAGTGGTTATTATGACTCTCCCACCCACCCGTACACATTCAGTAATGATGACCCTCCTACCACCTACACAGGTACGGTGGTATTGAACCACCTATACACATACAATGGTGATGACGCTCCCATCCACCCATACACATGTTTAGTGGTATTGATCCACCTGTGCACCTAACATGCATGTACATTGATATTGACTCACCCACAAGCCCATCATAAACATACATAGTATATTTGTATTGATGAGTATACAGTTAGAATACCATTGAGGTACAGCTGCAGGCTTGTTGGGGAGCTGAACTTTCCCACGAGGCCACAGGACAAGTTTCACAATGGGACTGTGGCATAGTGTATTGGTGAGGCCATAGAATGAGCTTTCCCTCATAAGCGCAATGAGTTTGACACGTGATGCGTTCAGGCATGTCCTCTAGTTTATATACTATTAAGCTCGATTAATAAGAATACAGGTGAGTAACTATTGACTTCCCTGCCCACCTATTCACGTATAGTGATAATGTCTTGTGTATTATCCCATTATTATCCAACTATACACTTAACCCTTTGCACCTAAAAGGTCACTTGCAGTGGCCAGTTCCTACTCCTAGACAACTTGTATTAGTTGCCGTTTAAACTGTTCTCCCATGTTGCACGGCCACTGTGAGTGGCTGCGCCACCATCTTTTGTTATGCGTCAGCCATGTCGTCTGCCAGTTTGCGGGGAAACGGGCGAAAATGGTGACTATGATGATTACCGCGGCACTGGTGCTAATTACGGAAAATATACACGGATTAAATGCGCGGTTAAAGAGTGAATTGAATAGCAAAAGATTAATTATCAGAGGCCGTGTGAGATCATCGCTGGCTAATAAACGTCGCCCGATCCACCGCATTAGAAACGCGCGGGCTGGTACAATGGTGTCGGCCGCGTGACTGCTAGTTGACGGTGCCTAACAATCACAACTAGCTTTGATCAGCACTAAGAGTGATCTACCTTAAGGGTAATATAATTACAAGTTAATTGACTGATTAAAGATAACTGTAAAATAACTGGTTGGCTGCGATCCCCTCGTGCCCTAGACTTCTGAATCCCTACATTTTAACTGACTGCCTAAATCCTACCCAGCGGAACTACTCCCCCCCCCTTAGTGGTTAATTTAGCCTAATCTAGTCATAATGAATTTAAGATTTCAAATTTAGTAAAGCTCTAGTCTAAAACTTAGCTGTCGAGTGAGCGGCCGGAGTCTGCGTCTTCACCCTTCGGGCAGGAGAAACACATACTGACTGTCCGACTGCATACGCCGCACCCTTCCCAGATCCTCGTGCATGCGCACGCGATAGTTGCATCTCCCGCCGCGGGTGGCGCTCGCCACAATCTCCCCCCCCTAAAATGTGTTTTTTTTCTTTTCTTTTTTTTTTTGGGTTTGGTGTTTTTTTTTTTTTTTTTTTAGGTGGGAGGTGAGGAAGGTGTGGGGCTCAGCTTGGCTGGCTCAAATCCTGGGGGGTCCGAAGAGTCCGCCTCTCCTCCAGCAGGGAGGTGCCCTAAGTTCGAAAGTGATTCCGCGGGGATGTGTTGTAAGTTGTCAACAGTTGGTTGGTTGAAGCAGCGGTCAGTGTTCTAAAGTTCTTCTTTTTTCTCTTTTTTTTTTTTTTTTTTTTTTTTTTTTTAAATAGAAGGTAAGGTGTGTCGGCTCGCGCGGAAAAATAACTACTTAACTACTTATGGTAAAATTGATCCTAACCATTTTGCTGGAACTAAAACTAAATCTGAAGTGGTGCGGGAGTGTGTCAGCGAAATGGTGTATATAGTAGGATGGATCCGATTGGTATCACACCTTCCACCGGTTCTGATCACGCAGTGTGGCCTCGCCACTCTTTGGTTAGCTGATACTTGTATAGGGCTAATAGCCATGATAGTGGGTTAGCCGTAACAGCAGCTGTGTGCACTACATAATAGTGATTTAAAATAGATGCAGCAACTTCTGGTGGGGCAACCCATGCCTCAAGGTAGTTGAATGCGCCACTACCCGCCATAGTTGGAGGTCAGATGTGGCAATCCATGCCGAAATGCAATAAGATGACAATGTGCTTCACACTATGAGATTGGTATATAGACCAATAGTGGTCGGACAGCTGAATTACTGCCCCTCCTCAATCCAGGGCTCAGCCGATGGACGATAGGATAGCTGAAAGGCGGGTAGTCGTTGTTCATAGATGGCGTGACTGGAATGACATCCCTTGACTTGGTTGAACCAGTTGACTCACACTTGGTTATTAATCCGCAAGTCGCTGACACTGCACGCAGGATTTGACCTTGTCCGCTATGACTTTATTTAAATCCGGTGCCCAAAAAAAGTTATTGATTCTCGCCAAGGTTTTACGGATCCCTAAATGAGCGGAGGTTGGAGCTAAATGGTAGTAATGAAAAATCATGTCCGTTAGCTTGGCGGGCAGGACAATGCGCGGCGTCTTCTGGCCCGGTGCCAGATGCATCAGAACACCGTTACTGATGGAATAGGCGGCATTCCTATTGGGGTCCTTTATGATTTTACGTAGTGTTGGGTCGTCGCGCTGATGTGTGTGAATGTCCCTAAACGCGTCCGGGATTTTCATTAAAACATTTACGGTCGGCGGCACCGCTGAAGTATTAATGGGAACGCTTGTCGGGGTCAGCTCCGCGCCTTCGTACAGGCGGGACAAACAGTCGGCGACTGCATTTGAGTCCCCGCGAATGTGCTGAGATGTGGATTTAAAAGAATTTATAAACGTGATCCAACGCGCTATTTTGCCTACTTGGCGGGGGTGATTCAGAATCCAAGACAAGGCGGAACAGTCGGTTTGGAGGGTGAACTCCCTGTGTTCGAGGTATTGCTGGAATTTGGTCAGCCCGAACACTACCGCTAGGCATTCGAGCTCCATAGTAGGCTTGTTCAGCTCGTGCTTATTAAGCGGCCTCGAAGCGAACGCTACGGGCAAGAGGTTGCCGTCGTAGTCTTGCGCTAGCTGGGCGCCTAGACCGGTACCTGAACCGTCCGTCTGTAAAATGAAGGGCCGATTGAAGTCGGGTAGCCGAAGTACAGGGTACGATGTCAGAATTTTTTTTTAATTCCTGGAAGGCCTGCTCTTGTTCGCCGCCCCAACAGAACGCGACGTTCTTGCGTTTTAAATGATTCAATGGCGCTGCCAATTTTGCGAAATTGGGAACAAATTTGGCATAATATGCCATCATGCCCACCGCTCGTGATACTTGTTTGGCGTTCTTCGGTGTCGGGAGGTTAAGCAATGGCTTAATCTTATCCTGGTCAAAGGTCACCGAGCCACTTCGAAATATATGTCCCAAAAACTCAATTTGATTCGAGGCGACCGTCATCTTCTCTGGGTTGATTGTTAGACCGGCCTTCTGAATGCGCTGAAGCACCTCTCTTAAGTGCGATAAATGCTCACTAAAAGTCCCGCTAGAATAAACCACAAGGTCATCGAAAAAATTAAACACGTATTTATACTTAATATCCCCAAATATCCTATCGATTAGCCTAGTTAAAACTTGAGAGCCGGTCGAGATGCCGAACGGTACCACCTGAAATTCGTATTGTCCAAAGGGGACCACGAAAGCCGTATACTTTTTACTTCCTTCAGTGAGGGGTATTTGCATATAAGCGCTGTTCAAATCCAGTAAAGTGTACCACTTGGCTTGGCCCAGGTACTGAAATGCGGACTCCACCGTTGGCATGGGAGTTGACTCGAGCTCCATTAAGCTGTTCAGTTGTTTGTAGTTGACTACGAATCTGGTCTTGTTACCCTTTTTGGGTACCAAGAACCCGGGACAGCTGTATTCAGACGATGACTCGCGTATCACGCCCTTTTGAAGTAAGTCGGATATGTGCTCTCTAAGGGCCTGTAACTTAGGTGGAGCGAACTGATACGGTCTGGACCTTACCGCCTTCTCCGTTTTTAACTTAATGTCGTACGTAATAAGATTTGTTTTGCCTAATTTCGGCGTCACCGTGTCTGGGAACTGGCGAATTAATTTGTCCACCTGGGCCACCTGAGCTGGCGTTAAATTGTCGCCCACGGCGTACGTGGAACTCTGCTCGATCTTGTCGGACTCGTACGGTTTAACTGCCATAACTAAACCTGACCCATAGGGGAAGGTGACTTGCATTTTGGCCATGTCTATTACCGCCTTGGCTTTCCTCAAAAAATTGGCCCCTAAAACTATCGATGTAGGTAACTTTGGCGCAATAAAAAATTTATACGTCCAAGAAAAATGTGCAATTTTGAAATGGATCTCTGCTGAATGTTCAAAACTAATTTTATTGCCGGATGCCGATACTGCGCAATCCTTAGTGGGTGTTATAGATTTCACCGATGCCCTGTCGGTTCTCAGCTGGTCGAAAAAAACCCGTGAACATAAACAAATGGTTGAGCCGGTGTCAATAAGTGCCTCTGCCTCCTGTTCGCCGAACTTGACTGATATAGTACAACTAGCTAGTTTCGGGACTCGTATCGAAAACTTACTTGGTGAGTGATTCGTTGATATTTCGGGTCTAATTGCAGCGCCAATTAAATTACGAGGGGGCGTGGCGCTTATTGGCGCCCTCGATTGGTGTTTAAACGGTTGTAGCTACCCGGCCTTCCGTAGCTCCTAGGAGCGGCAGGTCGAAAGTGGTAATCGTTGTGGGCAGGCCCTGTCGGCCGCGCCGTCTGGAATTGGGAGCCTGTAGGCCGCCTGGCCCCATAACTATTGCCGCGCTGGGGTTGAAAGGGGACTCTAGGTCCGTTATAATACTGTCTGTCTTGACTCGAAAAGTACGATCGGGGGTTGTTTTGATATTGCTGACCCTGCCTAGTTTGCTGCAACTCCGTCTGTCGAATAACCTCCATACGTGGAATGAGGGATAATAGATCTGTGATCTGGCCCGGGGCTGGAAAACCCGCTAACCTGGCCCTAGTGGGTGGGTTCATCCCCGTTAATATTATGTCTAATATATCATGACTGCTATGCAGCAAAATATCCGCCGCCTCCCTAACGTCCATAATAAAATCCGCCAGCGTGTCCGCGGGACCCTGGACACGGTAGACCGTTTGGTTCAGTAGGTGTTGCTTCGCCCTGTCGGGTAAAAACGTGTCTACTAGATCAGCCATGAGCTGGTGTATTGGAGCGTCCTTAAGTACGGCTTCGGCCCACATCGCCCTTAAGTGACCGGCTGTCTTAGGCAGCAATGCGACCAATAGCTGCTTGTTGCTAGCCAGGTCCAACTGGACCACTCGGCGGATCGCTCTGAGGAAATCCAGCAACGCACGCGCCTCAACGCCATTGCAGTTGGGCGCCGATGAAAGCAGGTCCCTCACGACAGTTGGTAGTGCGGGGGTGCGCTGAGCGGTCTCGTGAGCCGCCAGGGCGCTGGCGATCTGATTGCCCACCGCTTGGGCCGTGGCCTGGACTACGTCCCGCCACTGGTCAGGACCGGGGTGTTGTTCCGCGTCTGATTGCAGGCTTACCGGTGCGGTAACCACTATGGGCGTCATGGGCAAGGCGCCCCCTGAATTTTTAATATGTTCTTTAAGAAGAACCCTATTGGCCTCCAAGGTAGACATTGGGGTTAAACCCCATTTATTGCACTGGGCCACCGCTTGGGCGGCATTAAGATCCTTTATCCAGGACGTATCCGGGGGTCGCTGTTCCCACTCAAATACGGGCTTTTCCGCCATTTCAATTTTTCTGCCGTTCAAATTTTGATTCAAATCTCAAAAAGAAATATCACAAATGCCGTAGGAAAGTAATCAATTTATTAATACACTTGACTCACCAGGTGGGGAAGGAAACTGAACCACTACAGGTAGGTCAGCCAGAAAAAATCCCTATTGTTTACAAAATACCTAAAAAAATTTTCCCATTAAAAATTAACTGTTCCATTAACTAATTCTATTAAATTTATTGTTTAATGTCTAATTAATTAATAATGAAATTGAAGACACAAATTATTTTTTATAGATTCTCTAATACCATATTTATTTAAAAGCAATTGTTTTAATGTTAGTGAGTAATATTCGTCAGTGTGTTTGTGCAATCAATAAGTTCAGCTGGACACGGCTGGGTGTCTTGGAGTAGATAAAACCGGTTTCTACTATGTGGATCGATAATGCTCAAGTATAACTGGAATACCGTTGACCCGTTAATAACTTGTTGGGGTGACATTTAATACTGGCTGAAAAAAAAATATGCTAAACTTAACTTAATATGAACTGTACATAATCAATAGAATACATTACATACTGTAAATAATAGAAACATTAATCAATAGTTAATTGCCTCTCCACTCAGGTTACTCCGAGATTTCCCAAGCGAAATTTTATTTTCAGTCTTATTAAATCCTCTAATAGTTACTCATTTTTTTTTACATTTTTTTCATTTGTTTTTACATATTTTTTTTTACATTTTTTTAAATTAATTTTATATATTTTTTTTTGTTTTCTTTTTTTTCTTTTTAATAGATTTTTACTTATTCATTTTAGAAAAGAGGACTACACTATTATTAACTTCGCTTGGAAAATAATTGGCGTGAAATCTCCTAGGCAGTTGGATGTAACCCAAGCTTTGAGAGTATTTGTCACAAAATTCGTTATCACAAGGTGTAATCAAAAATAAATTGCAGCACACATCTTAAACAAAATTAAACTATTACTAAACTACTTAAATGAAATGAATGTAGAGGGCCGTCCAGAAGATTATCGGCTTTCGTATTTGTACTAATGGCTAAGGTGGATTCCCTGCAAACTTTGATAAATATTTGATATTGCTTTATAAGATTTATAGTTAATATATCTGATGTTATTTATATAAATCTGAATATTTTTTTTTTTTGAACTCCCCAAATTCAACAAATGTGGGCACGAGGTTCGAAGGTATATTGTTAAATGCACTCACGCGTTCGTGTAAAAGGAAAATTTACACAAAAATGAATTTGTATCTTCTCCTCCCTTCATTTTTATTATTTATACTTCTTGAGTAAATTGAAAAATGAGGAACATATACGGAAATTGACAATGCTGAAATCACGGGATGCGCGCGGTCGCAGCCTATAGACAGGTTTAAAAACGCACGACAACAGCCCGTCTACACCGCAGACACGCACCTCCAGATTCTCACCGTCATTGTTCTCGGTATTTATTAAACAGAAAATTTAAATCACCTTGTTGAAAATAATATTGCTCTAAATTCAATTCGAGTAATTCGAAAATTTGTTGCTTTATCGTTGATTGCCAGGAGTGAAAGTCATGTTTGCCGGTCGGCCGACATGCTCGTGACGACACGCTCGTGACATGCCCGTGCTGTGACCAACATGTCCGTATCGGCTTCTCTTCGTGCAAGCTAACCGACCTTTTTACTAATAAAACCCCTATATGTATATTGCTAAAACTGATCGAAAAGGTATTTAATTTTTTATTCAGAACGCTCTGCTACCAATTTGCGGGGAAACGGGCGAAAATGGTGACTATGATGATTACCGCGGCACTGGTGTTAATTACGGAAAATATACACGGATTAAATGCGCGGTTAAAGAGTGAATTGAATAGCAAAAGATTAATTATCAGAGGCCGTGTGAGATCATCGCTGGCTAATAAACGTCGCCCGATCCACCGCATTAGAAACGCGCGGGCTGGTACAATGGTGTCGGCCGCGTGAGTGCTAGTTGACGGTGCCTAACAATCACAACCAGCTTTGATCAGCACTAAGAGTGATCTACCTTAAGGGTAATATAATTACAAGTTAATTGACTGATTAAAGATGACTGTAAAATAACTGGTTGGCTGCGATCCCCTCGTGCCCTAGACTTCTGAACCCCTACATTTTAACTGACTGCCTAAATCCTACCCAGCGGAACTACTCCCCCCCCCCCCTTAGTGGTTAATTTAGCCTAATCTAGTCATAATGAATTTAAGATTTCAAATTTAGTAAAGCTCTAGTCTAAAACTTAGCTGTCGAGTGAGCGGCCGGAGTCTGCGTCTTCACCCTTCGAGCAGGAGAAACACATACTGACTGTCCGACTGCGTACGCCGCACCCTTCCCAGATCCTTGCGCATGTGCACGCGATAGTTGCATCTCCCGCCGCGGGTGGCGCTCGCCACAAGTTGTTACTGGGTCGGAATTATTTTGTTGACACTCTGCTGGTACAGCAAAATGGACATTTAAAACCACATGTAATTTACATAACTTTGTTTTAATGGAAACTTTAAAACTACGTTGTACCACAATAACAGTTTAAGAGAAATGAAAGTTATTTGTGAGTTTGTTTCGAGTAAGTCTCGGATATTATCTGATCGTAAATCATCATTTCCTTCCATATTCACTAAATACTAAAATGCTAACATAACTGAAACTAAAACACTAATATATAAATAATAATACACTTTGAAAATATATTGCTATTTTATTACTTTGACGACTGATCACTTAGCAACACAAACACTACATAGCGGCTTGCGAGCACTGAGGCAGAGAGGTTAGATCTATGGAGCATAACAGCTGGCTAAAATAGTGGGAAACTGACAGAGGCTTAGTTTCAAAGTTTATCAACAGGTTACAACAGAGGAATAATATTAAAAAATATGTACTAAATGCAGAACTGAATCGTGGCCACTTACAGTAGCCGTCCGAGTGTTAGCCGATTTTCACACTGGTCACTTACAGTGGCCTTGTGATCTGGGAGGACATTTACAACAACAAAAATTACAAGCTGTCACAGAAATGGCTGTGGCCACTCACAGTGGCCATACGAACCCAGAGGATATTTCTTGAAGAGCCCTCTCGAGTGTCATTTAGGGTAGTAATGACCCTCCCATCCACCCATACACATATGGTGGTAAAATACTGCCAATCCTTATTTAAATATCAATATCATTGTATATGTTGCCAGGTGGGTGGAAAGTGAATTATTTAACATGAAAGTATATGCAGTACTATTATACACTGTTGAGCTTGTGTTATTAACCTTGATAAGGTGCTAATAGGTGGTTTGCCTATGCTATGATATGCATCCTCTCAATGGCTATCCCTACAACGTTATGGTGTACATTTTAATATGCTCTCATTACGGATTTGTGAGTGACTTGTGAACACCGATGTTTGAAATGTTTGCCAGTTGGAGAATGACAGTTGCTGTTGTTCTTTGTTAGTCGGCTCAAACCTTAATGGCTATGAAAACTGTTAATTTATTTCTGGTACTTCAGATGTTTACTTGGCAACAAGCAATGTAATTATTGCTGTTTTTTAAAGCTGACTCTATCTTGTGTTAAAGACAACATTTGTGTAATCCTTTAACTTAGTCATTTATAATCCATATTCCTTCATAGTCTGGCAGCCTTAATGAAAACTTGGTCCAAAAATACTCTTGGAAGTAATTTTACATATAAATTAAATTAAACCACAAGAAAAGGTTGGTAAAATTAAAATTCACATATCCTATGTTTTAGGAATAATAACGTACTTTGAATAGAAATAAACATTTTATCAGCAGTTTTTGCTGGTCTTAAGCTTCTGACAACGGAACTGTACATTAACACAACCTAATCTTCACCACTTTTTTACAAAAATTTAAAATAAGAATTTAATCCAAATTGCAATAAATAGGCCACGTTGCCTTAAGGGCAAGAGGAGTGTAAAATTAATTATCTATTTACTTATCCTTATTGGACAATCTTTATAGTAAACTGATATTTTAAGCCTTGAAACAAGGTCACTGAAACAAAATATAGTGGACATTTTAATCATTAATTTCTTTTATTTAGTTTTAATTAATTACTTTGTGTAGTTGGTTACTATCATAATTGTAAGCTGTTTTGGATAGAGGAAATTATGTTTTCTAAACACAGCTGATAAGTAGAAACAGTCAGCATTACTTTAAACTACTTTGTATTTTCAGCCACAGAAACACGTTTTTTTGCCAATAACATAGCAAACCAAAATAAAAAATATATTTTGCTAAATTTTCTTCTAATAGTGACAACAAAATAAACAATTAACAAAATATAGACTTGACTTCAAGTTTTATGTAATCATATAAATGCACTAGAAATGGATTTATTGTTATCACTTCAATATACAATAAATCCTATATTTCGAAAACAATATTATAGTTTAGAGTCAAATGAAAACATTGAGTTAATAATTAGATTATTTCATAGAAATACCTTAGATCAATGTCTATGTAAAATTCAATTATAATTATAATAAAGTATCCTTATCAGGGCTGTCCGAGGAGGGGGGCGAGCAGAGCGGTCGGCCCAGGGGCACTTAATTTTTATGAATAAGATGTGAACTTTTATGAAGTGGTTAAAGAAAAGCCCTTACAAAACAATATAAACAATAATTCTAACAGCCAACGAGGAATTAAATAGTAACCAACCTCATCACAGAGCATGTCTAGACAGCGGCCAGCATTACGGACATTACGGTAAACCAACCTCTGCACAGAGCATGTCTAGACAGCGGCCAGCATTACGGACATTACGGTAAACTAAAAGTAGATATTTGCAGACTGCTGCTTCCGTCAAACCATCGGTCGGCTGCCGGCATATCAAAGGCGAATCACTCTCGATACTAAAGACTCTTGTTTGTACCATTATCGTTCTGATGCTATATATATACTTCTGCTATCCGTAGATTATTTGTACATCATCGGTATTGTTTGTTTGATATTAAATTGTGATTATCACAATCACGTTTTATTTCTTGCTTAGGAGCCAAAGGTCTAATTTTAAGTTATATTTTATGGATTGAAATGCGTAACCAGTCAATTTGAGTAACTAGGTATTTGGTAAAATCACTGTTCAATTAAACATTTGTTAAAGCTCTTGTTTGAATTTGTTATATTAATCTATCTCAGGTTAGGTGCAAATTCATTTATCTCAGGTTAGCTAGCTTAGGTGGTACTTAAGAGAGTAATATACTCGCTTAATTACTGTATTTTAAGCGAGTAGTTAAAACAGTTTTTCAAATTATGATAAATTGAAAGACGGAAAATTCTATTTCTGGTGTTATAGGAATAGGCTACTGATGTGCCTTTACAAGTTGTTGTTCTTTAACGTAGAAAATCTTCAAACCTGTAGATAGCAGGTATGGTTAATACTGTAAGCTTAGTTCTTTAACACGTTGACTGCCAGCGTAGATAATTTATTGTGTCATTCTGAGGCTGCCGTAGTAAAACTGTATGTCCGCCTGACGCCATGAGGGCCACCGGTAGCCCTCTTTAACACGTTGACTGCCAGCGTAGATAATTTATTGTGTCATTCTGAGGCTGCCGTAGTAAAACTGTATGTCCGCCTGACGCCATGAGGGCCACCGGTAGCCCACGTCATACGTGCCGCTGTGCGCCATGTGGGCCACCGGTGGCCCCCGCGTCTTTTATAAATCAAACACAAATTGTAGCGCCATTTTTAGTATTATGTAATTTTTAATGATATATTCTGAAAGCTCATAAAATGTAATAGAAAACAGTCCTCTGGTTTTTAAATAAAGCAACCCTAAATACATTTTTATATATTAGAACTAGTTTTTACGACATTTAGACAGACTAGTTTCTGTCACAAAAAGAATCAATGTCACTTACTAAACACTAACCTCAAAAGCTGATCAGTGCGCGGGAAGAAAATATAAAAATCACAACAAAACAGCTGAAACATAATATCATATAGCATATGTAAAGTTTTGCCCCCACGCCATGAGGGCCACCGGTGTACCTCATCAATAACTTCACAAAATGGCAGCAAAAGACCGGATGTCGGCTATTTTTGTACTCGGGTGGTCATTTCCGGTTGCATGGAACACAGAATTCAGAACAATGAATATTGAACTTTACCATAGAAACAGCTGTCTTTACTTTACCGGTGGCCCTCATAGCAGTCAACGTGTTAAAAGGAACTTTACACGATTCTGTTGGTTTTGTTTTTAAAATGCATCTTACAGATCTTTTTTGAAGAAAAATGTGTTGTAACTAGATATGCCTCAGAGTACATACAATTGAGTACCTTATCAAACACAAGTAAAACAGCTTTAGTGAAGAAATGCTTCTTAGAACAATAGTGTTGGCAGAAAGTTGTTTTGCCAATTATTTATCAATTGGCATGGTCGTTCACCTGAGACCATCGTCCAGCCTCACTTCTAAGTAATCAACAAACTGTGATTCCTCTAACACATTCTTATCATTTACAACGGAAGGAAGCTTCACAGTTGTACTTAGGTTGTACTTTGTGAAACAATGAACCAAACCTTGTTAAAGTATTTTTTTCTATTTTGCCATAAAGTGAATTGGGAGTTTTGTAGATTTATGTGGAGATTGATGCTAGAGAAGTATTGAGAAGTGGCATTATGGTCACAGGAAAGATTCCTGTTCTAAGTTATTATTTCTCTATGAGAGGTCAAAACGAACGTATCATCTGTGAAGATAGTGTGGAGGTTGCCAGGAAGATAGTCAGATATGTCATTGATATATAAAATAAACATAATGGGTTCAAGAATGGATCCTTGTGGAACTTCAAACGTGACTCTTTTTGGTTTTGAGTAAAAGATGTTACACGCGAGGTCTTGTTCATGAGCATGTCCATATCAGCATGCTCACGAGCAAGTCCTCCCGTGTAATATAGTGGGGTTTTGACGTAGACATGCTGATGTGTACATGCTTGTGAACATCCAATCGGTTTGATATTTGGGACTTGCTCACAAGCACGAGCATGTCCCGTGTGTATAGGTCTCTTAGCCAGCAAGTCCACGCCAACTAAGCGTACTGCGCATGCTCGCCTCGATTTTATCTACCAGCACCACAACACTGTTTATCGTGTTTATATTATTTTTACCTGTTTGAATACTGTATTTAACTATTTCTTATCGTTTTCCATGTAATATTTAAGGTTTTAGTCTTTTAATTTTTTATTATTGGTTTTTTCTTTGGTTATTATTCCTATTAATTAAAATGAATGAGACTAAATCATATTTCAGATAATAGTGAACTAACTTTGCATACAGGAGTAAATTGTTTATGAAGGGTAAAAAGTAAGGAATAATTGGGCAAGAACTAAAAGACAACTAGCTTATAATACATAATTTTGACTGTCAGTATTCTCCCTTTTTATTTATCAGGAAGCCTACGAGAATGTATTTGCGTGTATGGCTTAATAGGTCCTTCAGCAAGTCCACAAGCTTGCCCACAACCATGTCCTCGCGTGGAATACACCCGAAGAAGATTTTCTGACACTGTTTTTACCGAAAAGTCTTCTTTGGTTATTTGATACCAATGGAATAGATATGATTGCCACACCAAAGAAACAAGTTTCCGTATTTTTAAAAAATACCCGAATTAATGGAAACTTATTTCTTGACTACCAGTGATTCATTCTAACATAACTAGGTTACAACACATTCAATGTTTTTGATACAAGGAGATAGGTGCACCAAGACCTTTTTGCCTCAGGTGCCGTCAACACTAGGGATTGCCCTGATCCTTATTCTGAGGGAAACTGTGGTTTAGGGTGCAATCTTGTGGATATTTTCTTAAAGAGGCAAAAGAATACCACACTCTGCAAAGATGAAAATACTGCTTTTAAAATATTAGGTAATAAATTTGTTTAGAAAAAATACCAGTTGTTATGTTACGATCCTATATTTTGTAATCCTGCCCTCATGGTAGACTAGAATGTACTATCTGATCAAATTGAAATTGGTCTCCAAGAAAATATTGCATGTTGGGTATTATGTGTTTTTGTGTCTTTTAATTTCATCTATTAAATAAATTCTTTAGGAGTATTATTATTGTAAACTGTGTAAGTTGAATTATGTAGCTGCTACATGTCCATTTCTTAATGCAGCTGAAAAGGTACTAGAAATTATTGTTCAATATAAGTTTGGAGACTTGTATGAAGGCTTTCTTTGGTACCTTACCGCAGTACCTTGCCTCTGGTCTCATTCACAGTTTTTCAAAAACAACACAATTGTACTTATACTTCAAAAAGAAAACTGTATTTTATAATCAGTGATCAGTGCTGTCCTATAATTGAAACTGCCCTTTCATTCAAATCAAATTTATAAACAGTAATATGTGTTTAAATATTTCCTCAAAATATGCAGGATATTTAGTATGAATGATAAATTCTGTCAAAATTTGTGACATAGGATATTTTACAGGAGCAAAACAAATGTTAGTCATTGGGAAGGTTTTTTTCTAATAAATTCCTTATGTTACAACATTTTGATGTTGAAAGAATCAAAATACGTTAAAGATTATTTTTGAAATTTTTCTTTGTCATGCCATGAATAATAAGCAATACACAGAGTATTGTAGGACACATAAGATGATGTTATTAATTCTCTTATCACCTTAAGTGACACCTTTTCATCAAATAATTCATTTAATCTTTCCCTTCCTCTGACTATTATAAAAAAAACCTGAGTTATATTTTGTTCTTTTGCAAATTTCAACCAGAGCAGTAGTTCACAGAAAGAGAGAGATGTTGACAGTAATCTGTCCCAATTCACAAAGACGTCGCAATTAACTCCTGTGAGAACACAACTCCTTTGTGTAGAATGGTTACATCATTGATTGTGTATCTTGATTAAACACCTACTTATCACTTTAAATTACAATAAACTTAATGTATTACTTAAATTAGGTTTTAATATAAACTGCGCTGTTAAGTCAAAACTGTTATCTGACATAATTAGTTATAAGGCTATAAATTTAAAATATCTATCAGTATGTAATAATATTAAAATACATATAAAATTATTCAAATAATTTAGACTGCAAGATGTTTTTTCTTTGACTTATTCTGTTAAACCTATATTATTCTAAACATTTTACCTTTTCTTGACGGTATGTATTTTTCGTGATGGTGTTCATTACTGATTTATTTTAAATAGTTTTTTTTTTTTTTTTAACTAAGTGATGTGTAGCTATTTAAAATAAATCATTACATTTTACCTTGTGTAAAATTAATTTTGTTGGAAAGGTATTTTAAAGTAAAGAACAAACAAATTAAAATACTGCTATGAAAAAGTTATATAAATGGATATGAAAGTGTCATAAACAGTCTATATGTGGAGAGGGCAGTCTAATGATGCCTCCTCACTCATGAAGGTCTCGCAGGTAATCTGCCAGTTCAGTTGCTAATCAAGCATCTCTCAGAATGCACCTCCCTTCTACTTCTAAGCCTATATTCACTATTCAGACCTATGAGGTATGTTCACTGTTTCCTCCATATTTTATCTTTAAACTCATTGAAAATGTTGATGAAATTCTTATAGCTAAATCAAGAAGCCATTATATGAGCATTGTTCAGTTCTTCATTATATAGTAAACCATTAATATAAACCATTTCTCAAGCTTTGAAATTATTTTTATTTACAATTAAAAATGACATATTGTATACAGAATTAAAACCAATAAGAATATACAGTATAATACACAGATCATTAAGTAATAAGAAGATAGAGTATTTTTCCAAAAAGAGTGATAGAAATGGACATATTAGTCCTTCCTTTAGTTTATCACCTATTAATAAGAATATTTGTCCACTTTTACACATTTATTTTAGTAATTATATTTCCTTACTTTAAAAAAAATTATTTGCTAAGTAAAATGTTCTGTTAGAATATACAAGTTATAAACAAGGTGATAGGAAATCAGAAAACTATAAAACACATAATCTATAAGATATGACAAGCTATAAAACACAATACGACCACACAATAGGAACACACTGCTGTGGGTTTACTCAATATCTAAAGGCTGTATTATCATAAACGTTTCTCTGTTTTGCCAGTAATAGTCTTGTTTTCATTGTTACTAATACATTACAAAATATTAGGTTAAGTTATATCATCTTATGTACAAAGAAAGAAAGCCCACAAAACCTCATAAATGTTTATGTCTTAAACAACTTGTGTTTGTGTAAAGATTAAACTTGAACTAATTATTTTGTGGGAATACATTGAAAGAAAGAAATTTATTTCACATACAGTACAGCTTTCAATAACAAAAATTGAATACCATTTATAAGTAAATACTAACAATAACTTAAAACTAAAAAGTATAAAGTTGACATGATTTGTAACTTAGTATACATTATTACCTTATAACAATATAGTCCCACATGGTACTGCAGTGACTAAGCACCTCGGAGATAGCTAAACTATCTGTTTTGAGGCTGCCATGTTCAATATTAACATCGTCGAGTGGCCAATCAATAAGTAATTACCCATTGTACTAAATGTATAAAGAAAAACTATAAACATATGCAATTTAAGTATGTCGTGTCCAACTAAAGTTGTTATTTTTATATTATTTATTTTATTTTGTATTTTATACTTAAGCAAAAATTTACCCAAAGTGATATTTATTCTATTTTCTTATATTTAATACATCTTCGACAGCACCATTTCCCAAAGACAACAACCAATCTCTTGCCTTTCTATTAAATGAGTGTATAGATCTAATTTTCTTTAATGTTTCTGGAATCTTATTCAAAATTGTAGGAGCTAAGAACGAGATTTGATTTTGTAAAAAAAGTAGTTGTTGGTTTTGGTACAAATAACTGTCTAGGATTTCTAAGTCTTTTCATCCATTAATTTTATTTCCTGGCATGTTTCCGCTCCTAACAAAAAAATTTCGCAATACTTGATAGACAAATAAATTTCTAAGTGGCAAAACTTTCAGGACGATAAAGAGAGGACGAGTTGGTTCAGAATAAACTTTCGACATTACAATTCTTATAAATCGCTTTTGTAACGTTATTATTGGTTTTAGTCTGGACAAGTAAATTCCACCCCAAATTAGTAAGCCGTACTCTATTTTACTTTGCACCAAAGCAAAGTACAACGTTCTCTTTACTTCTATCGGACATAAACCCCGCACAAAATAAAAAATTTGCAGTGTTTTACTTAGTTTAAGTTTTAAAGATGATATATGTTGTTTCCAACTTAATCCCTGGTCAAGAAACACACCTAAGTATTTAACACTCTGATTATAATGTATAACAGCACACAATGACCTACACTCTGAATCTTCTAACAAACACTTTGTACATCTGTATTTTACAAGACCCTCGAAACTATTTCGAGTGTTTCTTAGAGAAAAATTTAGATAAGACGTTTTTTCAACACTTAGAACCATATAATTTTTAAGAAACCACCACTTCAACAATCTTAGATCTACATTCAAAGACGCCACGACATCCTCCCAATTTTCCTCTACATAGCAAAGTGCAGTGTCATCAGCAAACGAGGTCAGTCGTCCTTTAAAGTTACCTTGACATAGGTCATTTATATATACAAGAAATAGTATGGGACCTAATACTGTGCCTTGAGGCACCCCGTGTTTTATAACAAGTCTATCGCTGCATACACCATTCACTCTAACAATTTGTGATCTTTCATTAAGGTAACTACGGAACCATTCGAGAACAATACCCCTAATGCCTGATCCGTGTAGCTTACTAAGCAAAATTTTATGGTTAACCGTATCGAAGGCTTTAGAAATATCCAAAAAAAAGTCCACTTACACACTTTCCTTTGTTTATGCCCTCGTATATAGATTATACGTAATGTAAAAGCGCTTTCTCTGTGTTGGCTCCCGACTGAAACCCGAACTGCCTTGTGCTTATGTAATTAACTTTATCAAAAAACGATAGTAACCTTTTTTTCATAAGTCTTTCTAATAATTTAGAAAAAGTTATAACTAAAGACACAGGTCTATAGTTCTTTGGAAGAAGTTTTGAATCTTTTTTATAAACCGGTATTACGATAGCTTCCTTCATTTTTTGAGGAAAAATTCCAGTTTCAAAACTTAAATTAAAAATATATAGTACCACATCGCTTATACTACTAAAAATATGCCTAATCAAATATGTACCTATTTTATCTACACCTGGTGATTTTCCCACTTTTAAAGATCGTAACTCAATTTCAATGTCCTCTTTCGTGATAGGAATTAAAAACATTGACAAATTTACACTACCAACAGGAAATTGAGCACTTTCTTCAAATTCATCTATATTAACAGGCCTCTTTTCAGAAGCAACTAAATTCTCAACAACATTCAAATAATAGTCATTAAATGTATTAGCTATTAAAAGATAGTCATTTTCTTCAAGTTTACCATCTATGTCAAGTGATGTTATATTATTTGTCTGCTTCCTTTGACCAGTTAGCTCGTTCATTGTTTTCCATAACTGCTTACTATTTCCTTTATGTTCAATAAATTTACTAATATAAAAATTTTGTTAAGTCTCTTTGACTAATTTTTTTAGTTTTTTACAATATTCTTTTAATTGAACTTTAAATCTGTTATCATCCGGATTGTTTTTCATTCTTGTATACAATGTTTTTCTAAACTTAATCTTATTACAAATCAAACTCGTTATCCATGGTTTTAATTTTCGACTACATTTTTTTTGGAAACTTTCCTTGGAGCTATTTGATATTTCTCTTGTGAGCATGTCATGAAACTGATCAAAGGCTTCAGACGCACTTAAATGTAAATAAACTGGTGACCAATCCAAGCTATCAAGATTAGATTTGAGTTTATCATAATCTACTCTGTAATGAGTTTGAAAATTGATTTCATTACTGCAATCCACGTTAGCTATAGACACTACTATCATACTATGGTCAGTTATGTGTAAATCCTTAACTGTAGTCTGGATTGGAATTTCACTTTTGTTTTCTATTCTAACATATACATGGTCAATACATGTGTTTGAAATAGTTCTAGTGGGTTCGTTTACTAAAGATTCCAAACCATTACTAGCCATTAGAAACTTATATAAATCAATTTGGTGGTTATTTTCATCTAATATATTTAAGTTTATGTCACCAATTATGACCATATTTTTCAAATTATAATTTTCTCTTAGCCATATTCCCAACTCATTTACAAAACACCCTATTGAAAAAGCATGAAATCTATAAATAATCAAAAAATTAATTGATTTTTTGAAAAAAAAAAATGCAATTTAGAAATATTACATTAGCAGATTTAAAGTTAACATTTACACAATCACACACATTTACGGATAAATCAACTTAAACTGCCACGCCGCCTGCTCTGTGTTCTTCACAAGTTTTATATTAAGTTTATAGTTGGGGATTTCATATAAACTACTTTCGTGATCATTGATCCAAATTTCAGTTAAAATAATTATTTTAGGTAATTTACTGTAAGTGGATAGCTCTGCTAAGAATATATCGAAGTTAGCTCTAATACTACGAATATTTTGGTGTACTATTTCAATATTATAATTATCATACATTACAGTTTGTTAATGTCCTCCAACTTAGTGAGCACGATGACTGGAGAGCTTTCTTCTTTTCGCAGGAGTATCTTGCCTTCTCTCACCCATAGAAACCGGTAGATTTTCTTTTTTGATTTCTCTAGCTGCAGCAAAGATTTTCATCCGTAGAAAAGTGAGACTCTCATTTATATACACTGGTGAAGTAGTTGGATATCCCATTTGAGCTGTAGTGAGGGTTCTCTTAACTCTTATTTTTTGTAACATGTTTTGCTTATCCAGTCTTCTCACAAACTTTACTATGATTGCCGGAAGATTCACATCATTTCTCTTACGCAAACGGTGGCAGGCATTAACCATCTCTTCTTTAATAGGCATATCCAGCGCCATCCCAACCTTCTTAACAGTCTCGATTATATTTTCATTTTTTTCCATAGGAACACCTCGGATTTCAACGCAATTTAAACGTGAATACTGTTCATTATCCTCTATCTTCTCCTCAAGTCTGTTCACTCTGGCTTTAAGACTTTTATTTTCTTCAGTCAATTGTTCTATTTTACTGAAATATTCCTCTAACCTCTTAGTTTGGCTTTCAATCAACTTCATATTGTCTTCAATTTTTTCATGACATGTGTTAAGAGATTTTCCTAACTCCTTCTCCAACCTTTTTCGATCTTCTTTAGCCTCTTTAAGCATACTAATCACTTCTATCATTGAGGCTTTGCCTTCATCAAGTGATGTCGCAAGGACCATGCTTTCTCGTCTACTCTGGCTGCATGAACTACAACGCAATATTTGTTTTTCCTCCAAGATATATTCAACATCACTCTTGGACAATTTAACGCAGTTCGCATGAGAAACACCACCACAATCGCTACACTCAATCTTCAACTGCTTGTTAGCTATATTAAGCTTACAAACACTACACTTCACCATAATTATCGTATGCGTATAACTTGTAATAAGCTCACAATATAATAAAGCACATAGAAATTTCCAGGTAATGGACACAGGATTCAACTTAATCCGCGTTATCTTATCTACTGAAACTGATAGAGCGACCACTCGACGCCTGCACAGCATGATGTCTCGTCCATAACTGATCAAGATCATTGCCGAGAAGAATACTGAGTAAAGCTGATGAGAGAACCGTTGACGTTATGTTTTTAAAGTGTTAGGGTCTTTTGAAAAAAAACCAAAGATACTTCACTCAATATGGATTTTTTGTGTTGTTTTGTCTAAAAACTTAAAATGTTGTTCCAAATTCAATCTTATCCCAAGAAAGTGTTGATAATTTTTTCCTAATTTTGAAATACATTAGAATATTTATATTTAATTTAATGACTAAATATTATTGTGATGGCTCTATTCTACTTATGTAAGCATTACATGATTGCTTTAACACGTTGACTGCCAGCGTAGATAATTTATTGTGTCATTCTGAGGCCGCCGTAGTAAAACTGTATGTCCGCCTGACGCCATGAGGGCCACCGGTAGCCCACGTCATACGTGCCGCTGTGCGCCATGTGGGCACCGGTGACCCCCGCGTCTTTTATAAATCAAACACAAATTGTAGCGCCATTTTTAGTATTATGTAATTTTTAATGATATATTCTGAAAGCTCATAAAATGTAATAGAAAACAGTCCTCTGGTTTTTAAATAAAGCAACCCTAAATACGTTTTTATATATTAGAACTAGTTTTTACGACATTTAGACAGACTAGTTTCTGTCACAAAAAGAATCAATGTCACTTACTAAACACTAACCTCAAAAGCTGATCAGTGCGCGGGAAGAAAATATAAAAATCACAACAAAACAGCTGAAACATACTATCATATAGCATATGTAAAGTTTTGCCCCCACGCCATGAGGGCCACCGGTGTACCTCATCAATAACTTCACAAAATGGCAGCAAAAGACCGGATGTCGGCTATTTTTGTACTCGGGTGGTCATTTCCGGTTGCATGGAACACAGAATTCAGAACAATGAATATTGAACTTTACCGTAGAAACAGCTGTCTTTACTTTACCGGTGGCCCTCATAGCAGTCAACGTGTTAAAATGAACTTTACACGATTCTGTTGGTTTTATTTTTAAAATGCATCTTACAGATACAGGGAAGAAAATATAAACATCACAACAAAACAGCTGAAACATAATATCATATGGCATATGTAAAGTTTTGCCCCCACGCCATGAGGGCCACTGGGCCACCTCATCAATAACTTCACAAAATGGCGGCAAAAGACCGGATGTCGGCTATTTCTGTACTTGGGGGGTCATTTCTGGTTGTATGGAACACAGAACTTGGAACAATTTTATTTTTTATTTATTCATAAGACGCCGATCGTTAAGATATGGGCGAATATGGATTTCGAATGAGTGTGATAAGTGTAGATGAGCGAATGTAGTCATTGTTACAAACTAAGGCCGACTATTCCTTAGAAAGTGTCATTAAATAATAGCCCAATGACAAATGAACAGCCGCTGATCCTTCTCAAAATGTATTGCCTCTGATTGGGATCGAACTGAGAACCTTTAGCACATGAAGCTGGGATTGAATCAACTACGCTACCGACCAATGAATATTGAACTTTACCGTAGAAACAGCTGTGGCGCCAGGCTGAGTTCTAGTGAGGGCCACCGGTGGCCCTCATGGCGTGAGCTAAATTGTTGTGTGGGCCACCGGTGGCCCTCATGGCAGTCAGCGTGTTAAACCATTAAGAATACTTCAATACAACTCAATTGATTAAACAGCACAATAGCAGATTCAATGTAAACACGGTAGAAAGTGGGACCATTGTTGTTATGATAGATCCATGCTTCTAGTAGTGACTGTACTAAGAACATATGACTGACAGTGCATGGCGGGGGACAAATTCTGTCGCACATGCGCTGATCACAAGCCATCAACAATGAACCGGATATTTGTGTAATGTTTTTATTTTGAAACAAAACATTGTTTACAGTTAGACGAAACAATTTGATAAACTTTCATTTATAATTTTGTTTATTTATTTTTATGATTATTTATATAACAATTATTATTTATAAATAATTTTATCTTAACATGTAGGCTCATCATTGCTATAAATTGCTATGTCACAAGCCATAACAGAGTTAGTTTTGTTAAGTAGGGTTATTTTGAATTGTAAACAACAACAAAGTCGAAGGTGCAGTACCAGCAGTCAATTAATGTTGACCTTGAACTGCCACTTCTATTTGAGTTTATTATAGCTAGGGGGATGATGTTGTTCGTGTCCACAGCAAATTATTAAAACTGTACATATCCCCTGGGTAGTTCTAAACGAGCAACAATCCTGGTAGCTGGACTGTCACAAATTTGTGATCTCCCAGCTATGGCAGCTACCACACAAAATAAAAAAGGCCCTTTTGAGGACCAAACTAATTACAAAATAATAGGTTCTGTGTTAAATGTAGTCCATTTTAACACTGAGAGCAAGGCTAAGACTGAGTGCATCAGTAAGATCCTTCTAGGAAACAATGTAGATACCCTTGCACTTCAAGAGACACACATAGAAACCAATAATAGTGCAAGAGGCAATATTCCTGGATACAGACTTGTTGATTCCATTAGGCATAGGGTGTATGATATTCCAAATTACATAAAGAATGATATGGACAATGTTTCAATTACCAATAAGATCTCTGATGTTGACATCTTTGTCTTGGCAATCCAAGTGTCAGAAACCACAATAGTTAATGTTTATAAAACTCCCAACATCTAGTGGCCTGATGATAGGATTTTGCCAAGTCTTGAACACCCTGTCCTCTAAGTGGGAGACTTCAACATTTACCATAGCCAATGGGGCTACAACACCAACAATGAGAATCACAGGAAGCTTGCTGACTGGGCTAAAATGAACAACCTTTTCCTAATCTTTGATACTAAAGATACAGCCAAATTTTATTCAGCTCATTGGTGTTGAGGTTACTCCCGCGACTTAAGCTTCTGCTCATGAACAATCATCAAGCCCAAAACCAATTAGGAAAGTTCTTTATTCTTTTCCCCACTCTCAACATAGGCTAGTAATGGTTTCATTGTGAATCCAAATTCTCATAAATCGATCTTTTCCAACGCCTAGATGGAATTTTAATAAAGCACACTGGGAGGCCTTCACCACCAGCTTGATGATAGCATCAGGTTCATACCTCCTACAATAAGAAATTACGATCGTTTCACAAGTCTCGTATTGCCCATTTCTAAAGCTTGCATAGCGAGAGGATACAAAAAGAAGTATATACCAGGATGGAGTAAGGATTTAGATGACCTATACAAATAGTTTATTGCTACCGAAAACTCCAGTGCAGCTAATCTGCTGCTGTTTTCTGTAGACAGTGCCAGGAGAGAAAATTGGGTTAAAACTGATGAAGATATAAACTTTACCCACAGCAATAGAAAAGCGTGGTCACTTTTAATGAAACTCTCCACTAGTAAATCTCCAAATCAAATTGAAGTGCTCCACCCGAAGGCTTCTAATATAGCTAAACGGATAGTTAGCTTATCAATGTCAGCCCACCATCCTTCTGACTAAACGTGCTTTACAAGCATGAAATTTAATGAAATTAAAAAGAGAAAACTGTTCTGTTATGGTTCTGGATGGTTAGGTACCATAAAATATGAATTGGTGGGGTGACGGTGGGCTTTAAGATCATTGTGAAATTGTAATTTATTGCATTATCCAATCTTCTTGATTGATGTCATATAGAGACCTAAAGCATAGTTTGTCAATTTGGAGCTAATCTTTGAAATGTTTTGACATATTTCTAGAAAATATTTTACATAAGCACAATTTTATCATTTTTACTATAGACAGATCGCAGAATGGACTCAGTATGGTCAGCACTATCGCCAAGTAGCCAGGTGGTCACCAGCTTGTAGATAGGTTTCATATTTCTTATCCCTGCCAGGTTCTTATCTATGGCTCGTATTGTAATTTTTTTCGGAATGAGTTCCCAGTTTAAATTTATTAAAATACTCAAAGAATTGTGAAATGAAATACATTTGGTAATTTCAAAAGTTCTAAAAACTTAAGGTTGAGTTGTAAACTGAATTATTTGATTTTGTCAAGCTAATTTAAATCAACATGTCAGTGCACTATCTATTGTCCGTCAAGAATGTCCTCTAATTGCTGCCTGTATCAAACATTCCAAATAACACTTTTATCATTGGCACTGCCACTCACCACCAACACAAATGTCATTATCACAAGTTACAGTAGGCTCTCCCACACGCTGTGATTCTAAGTTTATAAAATCAATGACTAGCCATTGTTTTATTCGTATTGGTTTGGAACCAACTGCAAGAAAGTTTTGTAAGTCCTTAACTTTAAAAAAGCACTCCATTCTTTATTTTATGTTTTCCAATTGTTAAAATTATTTGAGGAAGTTGAATTATGATGAACTAATTTGTTCTGAATTAGTCACATATTAAATTGTTAGAGATTTAGAGTCATTCAGATAATTTTAATTCTGAAGTGTATACATAAACTGGCAATTCAAAAGAATATATTTTGATGAAATGCTATAGAGTATTCCCTTGACTGGATCTTATTTTCTGTAATGCTTGAGCTGCGTAGTTGAGTTTTGTTGAGAGAAGAATAAACAGCGACTGTGCTTAAATCAATTATAATTTTTTAAATACTAAACGTACATATTACTTATAACCAATTGTAAGTGAAAGTGGACTAAGCTTAAAAAAATATATTCTAACATTCTTAAGTAATCATTCATAACTTGGTCATAGATTCTTAGTTAATTAATTGACTTAAAGCATATAAACATATTATAAATGAAATTAATTTTCGTTTATAAAATTTAATTTTCATTTATATAATTGTAAATAAAAATACTTAACTTTTTTTAAATAAATTTAAATACAGTGTCACAATTAGATTTGCACCCTAACAACAATTATTTGTAACTACGATTGTAGCTATAATTACAAAGCCTTAATTGCTACTTTTTTTAACTAAAAGAGTTACCAATGACAGTAAAAAACATAGAAATTAAGTTAAATAACTAAATTCTTAAGTTAAATAACTAAGTTAATTAAATTAAGAAATAACTAACTAAAAAGGAAAGTTAAGTAGCTTCTAAATAACTTAATACTCTAATAAGAAACATGTTAATTAAAACCGTTAAAATATGGGTTATAAATATTTTTTTATTATAGTTAGTAGGATGTGTACAAACTAAGGCCAACAGATATACTGGTGAGTCCTTCAGTTCCATTTGTTTGTCATACAAGATTATTTTATGTGACGTTTTGCGAATACTATCCCTCAGAAAATTATAACCCCAAAAGAAAGCAATCTTAATAATAATAGTTTAGAGCGTTATATAGAAATGTTAATCACAGCCACCAACCCAAAGCAACTAGAGTGGAAACCAGATTATTAGATAATTGCCATGAAAATATTTTGTCATCAATATCAATAAATCATTTATTTATAACTGTAATTTAATATTTAGGACATTGAAGCCAACATATAGTGACTAAGAACCCTTTAAATATCATTATTTCTGTGATCAGTGTCAGATTGAAGGAAACTACTCAAATGATATAAGAAAATGTATTTATCAAAAAATTTAATAAATTTCTTACTATTAGATAATAACATTAAAATATACAATGATTTGACTGAAATTATTGATGAGTAAATAATAGGTATTCATAAATAAAAAATACTTTTTTTTAATTATTCAGCACAAACAAGCTGAATGTATGTTGTTTGATTTGAGGATGTTCAGTTAGTCATGGGAGCTACATGAATACATGAAACTAACTTCCATGACTGTGGACAAATGTCACGGTTTGGATGAGGTCATTTCGTCATTTGTAACTTGTTTTCGTAGTGCACTGTTGCATCACTTTCTCTTTATATTGACAACTATAAATTCTTTTTATTATAACCTAATCATAAATCTCACTCCGTAAATTTGTAAGTATAACAATATTTAAAACTAGTTCAATACACTGTTTAGTTTACTTAAAATGCCATTTCTTTTGTACCTCAATATTTCATACACAACGTTTCAAATAGTTAACTTTATATGTTGTGGTATCATACTCTACATTTTCCTCTTTTTTTTTTTTAAGTTGCTCAGTCATTTTTATCAAATTTAACTAGCAACTAATCAAATGTCTAATAGAAATCTCAGGTGGGATCACTTCTGAGTGTGGGAGATGGTAAATATATCTAACCTAATGTCCACCCCAAGTAAAATCCAAATATTTTCAATTAATAGAGGTAGTTTTAGGGGTTAAAATTAAAATTTTCCCTTAAGAATAACATGGGCAGCCGGGCCGAACAGAACATTCCCACAATCATTTAACCAATACAATTAAAGTTTTAAGGTACATATATGGCATATAATTTTCTATGGGAAGATCAGAGAACTACCAACCACCAAGATGTAATGGTAACAAGTTCTTACATCTTAGTTACAATCAATAATTTATATAAGCAATATAACAATAATTTATATGAAAATGTTGCTTTAATTTATTAAAAAATCATGACATTAAAGTGAAAGAGAATTATTATTTATGACAAAACACTGGTGGCAGAACTATATTGAAACAGTTTCTATCAATAAAGCGGAAGACTTTTAGAATATAATCTGAAACTTAATTTAACTGAAGAATTTAAGAAAGGCTCTGCTCATCGATTTTTTTTTATTGTTTCACTATGAAAAAAACAATGTACTATCATATTTGTTGTATCTTTGGTTCCATGAATTATTAAAGAAAAAAAGTATTATGTTCAAATAGTATTTATGTAAATAAATTACTGTAATATGCTGTTGCTGCTTTTTGGATTACTTTCTTAAAACATTCAACATAAGAAAATACAAAATGTTCCAGGAGAGAGAGTCATTTAGGTTGAAAAGGCAACAAAAGGAAGAACAGCATGTAGCTAACATGAACCAAGAGAGAGTGCTTGTAGCTGTGAAAGAGAGAGACATACGGCTGGAGCGAGACAAGCAGGATATGTATGAAGCAGAGAGAGAACTGACCAGACTTGTACGAAGGCAACAAAACAACATACCCGCTCCTCCACCAGTAAGCAAAGCCCTTTCAAGATAATTTTATTAAATCCATTCAAATTAATTAGAAATTTGCTTATACCCTCATACCAATCAGTTATTATGAATTTGTTTTCTGTGCTGTCATATTGTTACTGAAAACAGCTGATTTAGAGTATGAAATAGATCTGGAATATAATACATTTTATAATTGATAGAGAAATATTCTTATCAAACTGTGCTTTGATTTGATATAGAAAACACTTCTGTGTCAATATGGATAAAGTTAATGTTTTGAATGAGAAAATCAAATAAAAATAAAACTAATGAATTGGATTTACATTCACTTGACAACAAGATGACAGCAAGTAGAAATCTTGACAAACTTGAAACAGAATTTGATAAAGTTACCTTACGTGCAAAATCATGCCACTTTATGCTCTAGCAATGGATGCTGATGAGGTAGATCTATAACAAATAGGCAATGTTTATCCTGGCTGTCGAAGATGATCGGATCATTTATCTTAGACATCTGTCAAAACTTCAGAAATACTGATAATCATGTTAAATTGGTTTTGCCCTTTTACTTGTTCTACGATTCGAGAGAATAATTTGAAAAATGCATTTTCTAGAGATCCAAGGAGACAATACAGATATTTTCATCATTGGTTCAGACAATATACAAAACATACTTACTGCCTGTTATTTTTAGACTCCAAATGAGCTTAGTTAACACATTCACTGCGGATGACAAACCAGCGTATCAGCCATTTTCTTACTGGGATGTGTGTGACGCACCGGTGCGTCCACTTTGAACTGCTGCTTGTATTTATCAGGGTGTTCCCAGCACTTGGTGTAGAAAGATGATATTTTGTGCGCATTGTCTAGAAATGTTACAAAGTACTATTGTGTAGTTTGTTTCTTGAATTTGATGTTAGTTTTTTTGCAGTGCAATTGAGTTTGTTTGTATACTTTGAATATACAGTAAACATTGTACATAGTATAATCTTTATAGTATAAAAAATTAGTTTATTTATGGTGTTTATAACATGGCTACCTTCACAAGGTGTTCCTTTTGAACTGAATATGAGTTATAGTGAGTTAGAAGTCAGTGAGTTTACAGTTTGAAAATATAACGGGGGATTCATATTTGTTTATTGCGGCTTCTAATGATGAATAAATAGACTAGAATAGAATGAACTGGTAGGTTGAAGGGGATTAAATATTGTAAATACCTAAAATATGAACTAAAAATATTGTATGAATTGCATATGTATCAATTTTACTCGTCACTATGTTGAAATATGTAAGCATGCGGCCGTAGTGCCGAGCCAAGCAGGCAGTGCCGCACTGCACTTTACGCGACTCCATGAGCTGCCACAGAGAATCTGTTAAAGACTGAAGTTTAGTCTTATGAATCATATTAATCTCAATAGAATATTTCATGTTTCATAATATACAAGGTGGCACTTAGTGTTTCAAAATTGTTTGGGTTATTGCACATTGTTTTTGGAATAAAACAGTGGTTTAAAATTTTTTAATTCAAACTCCTTTCAAAATTATTTATTATAAAGTTGTAAGGTTTTTTACAAAATTAGTTACATGTGAATAATGTACATAGTCTTTTCAATATTCATGTTAATAAACTACTCAAAATTGCTGTGAATACTTAAAACCTGATAGATTTAGATTGGAATAAAATGCATTTTTTAGTATTGTTTGTCTTTTGTTGCTGTTCAAAGTGACTGAAAGTACAAAATATGTAATTTTTACAAATTGTATTTTAACTTTCAGAGAATTTTTATATATCAAGAAGTAATTGTGAAATGGGGCAAACTACTTTGTAAACTTCCCTAATAAATGATCTTTCAATTGGTATATTGGACTTAATGAACATCCTTCGTTAACCGTCAAAAGTTTAACACTTTAAAAACTGAAACCACTGGTTTCAACAAAAGGCAGAATGTCTTATGGTCTTATGTGTTCGTTGGCAAAATTTACTATCATGTAATTAATTAATGTTCACATGACTATCAGTTGCTATTCGCAACAATCAGCAATGTAAGCATATGATTAATGCCAGTTGTAAAATGACCAAACTATTACTTGATTGTATTATGTGTCTGGTCTGTAAAATCCATTATCGTACTTTTTAATTACCTATTGCATTCATACGTCTCCATATTGTGACCATGGCATATTATTACCAGGATTACGCTTAAGTGCAATTAGTTTATAGGTTCTGGAGGTATCCACTTGTTGATCAACGGAAATATCACAACTGTTATCTGAATAGGCCTATTCCCAGTCCCCAACTGTTCATTAGGCTCCACCAGGGTTTAGTTGAAAAGGGGGCAGTTTGCAAACAAGTATCTGAAATAGATCAATCAATGCATACATTTTTCCTAGATGAAATGATTCTTGAGATAGTTAATAACATTCCACAAGTTAGCAGTTGGAAAATGAGGTGTTTCTTAGAGAAAGGTCTTGAAGGGCCTTAAAAATAACAACTTTCATCCTTACCATTTCACTTGTGTCCAATCAGTTCTATGTAATGAATTTGCTCCCCGAATTGAATTCTGCCATTGGTTATTGAACAGTAATATTAAACAATAATATTTTTTTTTATTTTTTGGACTGACTAATTAACCATGGAACAAATAAGACTAATGTGTTCAATATAGTCAACTTCAGAGGAGAAGGTGTTCGCCAATAATCACCATTATTGGGCTTCATAAGAACAATAGAGTAACTAGGAAACACAATTTTAAAACACGCTTCAAAGTGAATTTGTTGTTGGGTATCAACTAATTGGTCCACATGTTTTTGACAGGAATCTTAACGGTGATATGTTCTTGAACTTTCTTCAACATGACCTTCCTGGACTTCTCGATTAGCTCAATTGGACCCCCAACTAAGTCAAAAACTTATTTACCAACAAATATTTAACGAATTAGTTCCATTGCAATTAACGTATGCAGTAAGGCATGGTTGTTTTTAAACTATTTCACATAGATAGGTTGCGGAAGAACAGTATCTTAGCCAACCAGATAGTCGGATCTGTCACCTACGGATTTTTTTTTTTGTGTGGGGATCAATGAAAGATCATGTTTAAATGATCTAAAGTTGAAAATGAGGAAGCTCTTAGAAACAGGATTGTGGCAGCAGCAGTAATAGATTGACAGAAACGCTGTTGCCGCTAATGCGAGCAATGACAAAAAGAGCTAGAATGTGCATAAGGAAGGAAGGAGGCCACTTGGAAGATGATATCTAAAGGCATTGACAAGGAGTTAGACACGAAGTTCAAAGAGTTATTCTGTATTATTTCAAACAGGTATTAATGATTGTTTTTGTAAACAACAATAATCCATATTAATGTAGGTATAAAAATAGAGTTATACTGTATTTTTATGAAACCATTGCTTTTAGTTGCTATAACGTTAAGCTTTATTAGTCAACAAAAGCCATTCTTTAAGTCCAATTTTGTACTATTAAAATATAATTTATGAAAGTAGCTTTTTAAGTTGTATGTCATTTTGCTTTGCTTCTGGATATGTAAAAATCTTCTTAACATTTAAATAGAATTTATAAAAATTACAAATGTTATACTTTCAGTCACTTTGAACAACAATTAAAGGTGACTGGAATGGTAATGAAAAGTAGATTAATCTGATCAAAATGTATCATGGCTTTAAAAACTATTGAGCTTAAAATCAATAAGTATCAAAAGTATTTTATTGGAATTAATATTGAAAAAACTATGTTAATTAGTCACATTTCACTAATTTTGTAAAAAAACTTTAAATTTTTAGTTGAAAAAGGAGTTTTTATTTTAAAACCACTGTTAAAACCAAATACAATGTGCATTAACAAACAAAACAAAAATATTGTAAATACTAAGTGCCAATTATCATGTATACAGGGTGAGTCACTACTAACTACATTAACTTGTACACAGGGTGAGTCACTACTAACTACATTAACTTCACCGACTGGTTCCACTGAAAATAGGAAAAAAAAAGTTCATATAAACCATAGTCCGATTCTCAAATGTTTGGCTGTAATGGCACATTTTGTGATTTTTAAAAATTACAAAATGTGCCATTATTGTAATTTTGTACCAAATGTCAAACTTGTTACTGTTAGTTTGACGGTAAAACCAAACCAATTTTATTTATGACATAAAAATTAATAATATTTGAAAGAGCATTAAATTCCCTATAAATTAAACATAGTATTTAATTAACAACTCCTTATAACAACATTTTTGAATAACTGTTACATTGAAAATTGTTGTTTCTCTTTTAAAATTCAAGGCTCAATTAAAGCAGTTATATTATTTGTATTCTTATGTTCAATTACTGAAAAAAGTCTTTATTTATTTATCTTTAAAATGATGTATAAATATTAAGGTGTCATATGTTAAAAAAATTTAAAATTTCAGGGTTCATCATATTGGTTATAAACACCAAACGGCTGTTTGTGTATTTTTTCTGCACCAGCTGAATCTGTTGACTTTATCAGCTGATTCGGAATTAAAATAGTTATAGTCGGCTAATTTTTTTACGAAAAATATGTTTTTAAAGGGTTTTTTAAATTACGTATGTTTGTATCTTGAGCTACAGTTCATACCTTTCATGGCTCCCAACAGTTTTGATAATTTGAGAAGATTTTCAAAATGGCCTCGATTTACACTGCTTCACATGTGAAGTTTTTTTCTAAATTCCCTCACAGTCATCTTCAAGTTCAGTTTATCACGTAGGAGTCAAAATCCTATCCCTTAATTTTTCTACATTTTGAACTGTGTGAGATAAACTTTTTGCTCTATGAGATCTGGAGCTCGTGGGGGCCAAACTATTGTTCCTCCTCTTCCGATTCACATGTTAAAAGTATCACTGATGTGCATTGGACTTAAAATTAATACAATCCAGATGTTTAATTTGAGCATTACTTGATTAGAAGACTCATATACCAGATAAGAATTTTCTGCAGCATAGTAATGGTCGTTGTGTATGTTTAAAACATCCTCATGAGTGAATGTTGATTCATCTATCCAAAGAATAGTTTGAAGAAAATCGTGACGATAATACTGACGAATAAAAAAAATATTCGCTTGCATTCTAATAAAATGATAAGGATGTAGCTTTACTTTAAATATAAATCTACTTACGCATGATTGCTAAGCCCCAAACTCACAAGAAACTTCTCTTTCACTTGTTCGTGGGTCTCTTACAAAGCGCTTATGAACAGCTCCTTCAACTCCTACATCTTGAATAACTTGCCAACCAAACAATTATTGGTAGGGAACTTTCTACTTTCACGAAAACAGCAATGAACTTTGAAAAGGATCTGTGCATTCGGAAGCCTTCTATTCAGATAGCGGCAACGGTATTTGCGACAGCTTTCCACCACATTATAGTCACAGAACCCTCAAACCTCTATAATGACAATACATTCTTCATTGGTAAACAACATGACCACTCAAGAAAGAATTATCTAGCATTAACGGCATTAATTATGTGTTACTTTTAGTGCGCAATTGAAAAGGATATAAATTAATGGTTTTATAATACAACAATGAAAAATCAGCTGACTATAACTATTTTAATTTCCAATCAGCTGATAAAGTCAACAGATTCAGCTGGTTCAGAAATTACACATAAACAGCCGTTAGTTTGGTGGTTATAACCAATTTAATGAACCCTAATACAAACTAACAAATCATGTAATTTTTAAAAATCACAAAATGTTCCATTACAGCCAAACATTTGAGAATCGACTATGTTTTATATGAACTTTTTTGTTTCTATTTGTCAGTTGGTGAAGTTAACGTAGTTAGTAGTGACTCACCCTGTATAACATCTGCCACCATCTACCTATCTGTAGGTATAGTGTTTTTTGTTTCTATTTGTCAGTTGGTGAAGTTAACGTAGTTAGTAGTGACTCACCCTGTATAACATCTGCCACCATCTACCTATCTGTAGGTATAGTGTTTTTTGTTTCTATTTGTCAGTTGGTGAAGTTAACGTAGTTAGTAGTGACTCACCCTGTATAACATCTGCCACCATCTACCTATCTGTAGGTATAGTGTTTTTTGTTTCTATTTGTCAGTTGGTGAAGTTAACGTAGTTAGTAGTGACTCACCCTGTATAACATCTGCCACCATCTACCTATCTGTAGGTATAGTGTTTTTTGTTTCTATTTGTCAGTTGCTGAAGTTAACGTAGTTAGTAGTGACTCACCCTGTATAACATCTGCCACCATCTACCTATCTGTAGGTATAGTGTTCGTAGTTCAGGCTAGTATATTTGTGTTATTTATATGTTTAAAAATGATCTCAACACTATTAATCTAATAATATGTTCAAGTTCAAAGATGAAGGCAGGTTTACTTGCATTGTTGGATATTTAAATTTCAGCACAAAACAAGTGATTTAAGAATAAAAATGTATTTTTATTTATTATTTTTAAATTGTAACAATTAAAAATAATGATTAAACTTGTTTCTGTTGTTAAAACTATTGTCAATCAAGAACCTCTGTCTAAATAATATAAATGGTGTAGATGTCAGTTAGACAGTGGCTGAGTGTTTTTATAAGAATAGTAGTTCTTTGACATCATTATACATTGAATGATCCATTAACAAATATTGGATGTATTATTTGTTGTGGATAGTACCAACAATATAGTTGTGGCAAAGGTCTCTAGCAATATTTTTGAGAAACTCCTTCTTTACACTTTAGAAATCTCCTTTCTTATGTTTGAAAATAATAAAACTGTTGAGTCCAATCACATTTAGCAAACTAAAGAACACAGAGAGTGGCCAATGGTTGCTGGTCCTTGCATCCGAATATCGTGGCCTTATACTCTTCCACTACATCGACTCCCCCTTTTGTAGAACTGTAAAAAGTCAAAATATGGGGTTTCCGAGCGTCTCCTGACTCAGGGTCGATCTCATCTGTATGGTACATGATGGAAATCAATAATACTACTTAATTCTTTTTTGGGCAGTATGACAACAAAGTTCTGCCATCTTTGTATGCAAATATGCTACTTCTTTCAGTGCAGTTTCTTGTATTTATAAACTCAGGGGTTATTTCCTTCTTGTTCTTACGAATTTTACCAACAAGTGTCAGATTGTGGTTATTCTTGAGTGTTTGTGCTAGTGGTATCGATGTGAACCAATTTTCAGTAGTGATATTGCCTCCAGTTCCACTGACAGGTTGAACCAGTCTTGTAACAGCTGCAAGTCAAGAGTTGTCCACTCTGAATGGGCTTGGATCTATGGTTTGCCAGCATAGATTTCCATGTTTATGGTGTAAAAAGTGTTGGCACAAGTCATAGCAATAATTTCAGTCCTTATTTTGCCAGTTTGTTCCTAATGTACTGCCGGAAGCTACAACGACCATGAAATGATTCGAGCATCTCATCAATAGTGAGATATTCTGAAACAGCAAAGTTAGATTTACACTTTTCTACCAGAGCTTCAAATAAATCCCTGATTGTGGAGCGAGTTTGTTGTGTGTTTTTGCTGTCTTCTGTTGGTTGCATTGTCACATCTTATAGTTCTAGTAAGAAACTTGAGTCTTCTCAAGTTCATGCAATTACGGAAAAACTCAACACCCGTACCATCAGTTGCCCATAAGTTGAACAAATTCAAGTGTGAGGCATGAAGAACGCAAGCCATATAAAGAAGGCCAATGAAGGCTTTGATTTCTTCTTTAATTGTGTCTTTTGCATCTCGTGCTCTAATGTAACTAGGGCGAATCTTTTGGATACCTTGATTAGTTCTACCAACGATCATATCCAAAATTATATTTGTAAAAAATTGGTGATTTGACAGGATAGTTTGGACGAACACCAGGTAAGTGGCGAAGTAAATTAACAGCATGAGTTCTTAGATTCCAAGGAGGGAAGTGAATATTCCATTTGCTTCGTCCATCTCTACCAATATATTCAGGCCCCACATAAGGTAAATCTTCCTCCTCCCCTGACCCGGTATCTTCTTCCTGTTCTGATACGTGGTCCTCTTGTTCATCATCAGAATCCAAGTTAACTTCAATAGGAGCTGGCATAGGTTCGTTGAGAAACAAATGTCTTCTTACTGCACCAAGATTGATTGGTCTTTCAATTTTATGTCAGAGATCCTGAAAGTCACAAAAACAATGCAAATAAGAAATATCATAATTTATACATATCTACAAAGATAACAGTGGTTGTTCATTAGTGGTTGATCTTATGAAAAACAAAAACTGTTACACTAGGTATGACATTTTATGGAACTTTGATAGGAACAAGGGCAACAATAGTTGGGGTAACATTAGGACGACAACTAAAAATTTGACTATGGTATCCCAAAATACTGTCAGTTATATAGATGTGCAAAAGATCTTATAAGTTTGATTATTTCTACTATGTAGATTTGGATGTCTTTAGTAAGTAAAAGTGTAAAACTAAAATACTTCAAAATATTTGGATTTTTGATAAGATTTGTTCTTGCAAACCAATTGCCTGCCTCTCTGGAAATTATACCAAAATACTTCTCAACACAGGGTGATTTCTCCAGGTCATATATTAAAAAAACATTAAGTTTGAGCTCAGAACTTCTTCAGCCACATTCTTTAAATTTATGGATTGTCCAAATTAAGGGTTAAAAGTTATAAGAATACTAACAATATTTACTTTTACAAATTTTCTGTTATTAGCTATATACAGGGTGTCCCAGAAATAAAGTGTCAAACTTTGGGAAATTGTTATATATGTCAATATAAGAGAAAATCAAGAATAATCTTTTTTCCAAAAATGCTTTGTTTACTAGATATTCGCCATTTTGTTTTTTCACAAAATAATTTTTAACTTCAAGTTGCTCAATCAATCGTAATGAAATTCACTATGCATGTTAGGATAATAGATACCTATGCTTAGAAAAAAATAATCAACTTGACCCAATTTAAGATTTCATAATGGTGACCATTTTTAATTGTTAAACGGAACATGGCAAAAATAAAAAATTTTACGAATACCTTTTTTTGGATAACTGTATTACCAATCTGTCAGTATCAAAAAAGCTGGAATCGGAAAAAAATAACCAACATACATTGACATTTATGATGAGAGGTAGCAAAAAAGCTATTTTTTTAGATTTTTTCCTGCCTCTGAACACAAATGCAATGTGTCTCGGTTCTTTTTTGTTGAATTCTAACATTTTGATACTGACAGACTGGTAATAAATATATCTAAAAAAAAACCATGTATTAAGCATTTTTTTTGCTGTTTTTCCGCAATTTCCATTTACAGCTTTATGGTCGCCATTTATAAATTTTAAATTGGATCAAGTTGATTTTTTTTCCTAGAATTGGTCCGTATTATCCTAAAAAGCATAGTGAGTTTCATTAAGATCGGTTGAGCCAACTTGAAGATAAAAATTCTTTTGTGAAAAAAAAACAAAATGGGGGATATTTGGTAAACAGAACGATTTTGGAAAAAAATATTTTTGATTTTCTCTTTATTTTTACTTATACAACCACTTCCCGAAGTTTGGAACTTTATTTCTGGAACACCCTATATATATATTTATCATACTTGGGATTAACGATTAAAAATAATTAACGATTAAATTTAATCGTTACTTTTTCTATTAACTTTTTAACTTATTCGTTAGTTTTGGTCATGTTTAACTTCTAACTTTAACTAGTTGAAAATTTGGCCAACAGTTAAAGTAACTCAGTTAATTTTTCAAATGTGATAAAAAGGGGCATTTGGTCCGTGGAATGTGGACTGGGGAGAAAGTATCTAAAACTCAGGTCAAAGACCGATTGTTTCCTCATCCCCAATTGTCATCGGCAAGCAAGGTTAAAAGCATTACTGTGAACAAGTATTTATCTTGTAGTGTCAAATATGGCTGTTTGACTCTAGGATCGTTTATATTTTCTTTTAATGCTTTATATCAACTATAAAAGAAATTTGTCAGCTGAATTGTTTACTACAGTTCACAGGTCGCGAGAGAGAGAGAGAGAGAGAGAGAGAGAGAGAGAGAGAGAGAGAGAGAGAGAGAGAGAGAGAGAGAGAGAGAGAGAGAGAGAGAGAGAGAGAGAGAGAGAGAGAGAGAGAGAGAGAGAGAGAGAGAGAGAGAGAGAGAGAGAGAGAGAGAGAGAGAGAGAGAGAGAGAGAGAGAGAGAGAGAGAGAGAGAGAGAGAGAGAGAGAGCTTCACTAACTCATCTGCCCACCCTTACACGTACAGTGGTATAGATATACCCACCCACCCTTACACGTACAGTAGTGTTGCCCCACCCGCCCACCCTTACACGTACAGTAGTGTTGACCCATCCGTCTACCTTTACACGTACAATGGTGTTGACCCATCCATCCACCCTTACACGTAAAGTGGTGTTGACCCACCCGTCCGCCCATACACGTACGGTGGTATTGACCCACCCACTCGCCCATACACGTACAGTGGTATGGATCCACCCGCCCGTACACGTACAGTGGTAAAACGCACCCCCTCCCTTTTAGTCACATTTTACTGCTTTATAAATAAAAAAAGGAAGACCAAACGGTTATACCATTGTAGTGGGAT